>RHPI01001464.1:35540-46203 GCA_009103225.1 Chlorokybus atmophyticus | reverse complement strand
AAGTAAGTTATTCCCCCCGGACCCGCCGGCGGTGTCGGGTGTGGCCGGAATCGGAATTATTGTAGGTAGGGGCGGGGGGCGGAGGAGTCTTGGGCTTTGGCTTTGGCTTGGGCTTGNGGGGCGGAGGAGTCTTGGGCTTTGGCTTTGGCTTGGGCTTGGGCTTGGGCTTGGGCAATAGCACCCTTACCTTGCTGGTCGTGTGGTCCTCCTCCCCCATCGCGGCAGACACGGACGTCGTTTGCGCATTGCTGACCAGGGCCTCGCCCGACTAGGCCACGTCACATGGAAGTAGATGGTGAAGAACTTGACCGCCAGAAGATTGTAATCGGGTGCAACAAGAGCGTACATGTACGCCCTCAAATCCACGCCTGTTTGAAACGTGTAGTTTTTTTCCTCCGTGGCCGCGAGGTCGGAGGCTGGAGCAGGCAGTGACGCCAACAGAGATAATGACGCACGGTCGGGGAGAGAAGCAGCTTCCGCCCTCCCCCACCGCAAGCAGCCGGCTTCATCAAAGACATAGCCACTTCGTGACACACGCACACACACGCACACACACACACGCATGCCCCCCCCTCCCCCCCCGCCCCCCAACAACATGCAGAGCAGGGAGATGGAGTGGGCCANTGAGATCTACAGTGAAGCATTGATGTGAACGCTAATTGCAAAGCCTGATTACAAATTCCGCCACACTTCTAAAAACATCTTGTCCGAGCACACTGCCGGAGCACTTCATCATGATGCACGAGTCGAGTGACTTTTACGAATAAGGCTTTTATGTTGGTGTTAACACGAGGAGAGGATATCAATATCTTCAAGCATTTTAAACATTAATATTTACCATGTGCTAAAGTGGGTGTGCTTGAGAAGGAGGAAGGATTGCGGCTGAGCATGGCAACCATGTTGAATCCATGAACTACAAACTTAAGATGTATTATGTGGGTACCTGGTTGTTTGTCAATTCACATAGGTTGCATGAATCAACTTCCGGCTAAGTCTTTGTGTGCTTTATACCTTCATCCATTGTGTGCAAGAAAGCCCGGCATGCGTCTCTTTCCTCCACCGAGAGTGCATCGCTCCATAAACCAACCCAATTGTTTAATGTAAGTGAGTCACTTATCACACGCTTCACAATCATAAGTTGCAAAAACTAATAGCAAGGGGTAGCATCAGATTACGCTTGTCACTGACAGCGTCCTCAACTCAATGCGTTTGCGGTATATAATAGGCTGACGAGGCTGGCAGTGACAGCCTCGTAAAAATATGCCAATCAGAACAAACCTTGTCAAACGAGTTGTGACGACTAGAAGATGAGCTCATCCTTCCAGATAATCGTCACCGATAGATATGGATCAATTCGCCACGGTGGTTGTTTTGAAGCAACTTGTGTGATGTTTAACCGCGCCAAAGCTAGTAGTACATGGTAAGTTATACACTTACCGCTGGGTGTCCTACATCAAACATTGTAGCCACTGTAGCTCCCATATTGGGGTTCACGGGCATGCAAGAGCAGCTACCTACATTTGTGTGCCGGCAAGGCATAGTTGCGGCGCATGAATATCGTCGCATCAAAGCCGCACATCGAAGTGAGGCTCTTGTTGAACTTCGTAACGTTATGCTTCAATCAACTGCGAGCAGTCATGGACTCAGAAGCACCCCCACGGCGCGGTCCAGCAGCGCAAAGGCATCGGCCATGGATAGACACAGCCTGCTGAGGGAGCCATTCATATAGATGCTAATGCCTTGTGTCACGAAGCTAGTTGTAAGGTGCATGTTTCTGTGGATAGTGAACGTATAGGTTGACCAATGGTTGATAACCATGAAGTTGATAATTATGAGGTTATGTGCTGGTGAAGTTATAAGTGATATTGAACTTGCACCGGTGACTGTCCACAATGGCATCACGCGTGAGAGTTCTCATCGCATGATGGCAAACATGTTGGCAGACCTGGTGCGCAATGTGGGACCAACCTGCTACAGCTATCACTTATCAAAGGTGGTTTGTACCTAGTTACCTATCATAGGATACGTAACTAGGATAAAGAGGTGTGACGTGTTTCATTCAAGTGAAGCCACGGACGAATTGTGTATGGGCTCTCCGCGACCGATACTTCGCAAGAACAACTCAAGCATTGCCAATCGTGATTTGGGACCAACTCAAGATGGTAACATCGTGATTGAGTTAATTAATGAATCAGCAATTAGCATGCACGGTGCTGGAGGTGTAAAAGTGCTCCAGCAGGTGAAACTCATGATAAAATGGAACGGACACGAGTCACCAAGCATAGCTTATGTGTGCATGCCGGTTAGCAGGGTTGTTGCAAGCGTTTAGGGTCCTGAATCGTAAGAAGGAGCCAGCAAAAGATCCCATTATGGATTAGAGATTAACAATCGTGCTATAAGCAAATATTGAGTCACAGCGAATCAATTTACGGTCATTGCGTAGGGGTTGAGCAGTTAAAGGCGGCAATTCCCCTCGCGGCTATGGAGTCGCGGCCTGTACTAAGGGCGTGAGAGTATGGAGATTTTGCGAAGCCGCAAAAAAGCCTAAGTCTTTAGCTCCCGCTTGTACGCACATAAAAAGTGCTTGGTTACGACACATCGTAACAATTCGTAAGTGAATGGTTAGTTGAATACCGCTTGCACGTAGGCCTAAGCAGCCACTGACTCCTATCACCGCAAGGGTATTTGAGTAAATTGAAAGTCATGCGGGTTTGGCGACCAGCTAAATACACGCCACCTCACTTGGCTAGGGTAATTGAGTTCAATCTGTTGTGAGGTTGGGGGGAACAAACTGTCAAGTTGGCTGATAGTTCTCATAGTCCCTCCCACTACTAGGTGCCTAACCACGCCGTCTTTGGCCAGAGCGAATCATTCCCCGCGGTAAGGCTAGTTCATAGCGAAGTCGCTAAGTGAACTATCGGGGTTGGGGATTGAGATCGGGGTAGACTTCGGTGAGAATCACGGAGTTGCGAACCTCCAATTCGGATTTGGTGAAGCCGCTTAATTCCGATAATAAAGAGTCGCCGGGTGAAGTCATGCGGCATGTGAACAAAGTCGCTACTAAGTATCCAAGTGAAGTAACAAACCCTTTGCCGCCGAGTGCATTACAAGGAGGTAAAGAAAAGGGCCCCCATTACACATTGCGCGCGCTGCGTGCTTGATTCCTTTAAGCACGATATCTAGTGAGCCTCGTTGCTCTGTATTGTTAGCAAGTGGTAATTTGGCAGCGAGCATACGACAGCGATGCGGTCCCCGCAAGTGCTTACACACAAGCTGTTGCTTAAACACTTTAACATAATATTGTAGCGTACAAGCTCACATGGATTCTTAGGCCCCACTCACATTGCAATCACAATTACAATAATTGTGTGATGTACTGTTAGTATGACTAAGTGGCACAATTGTACCAATTCTACTTTATGGAACCGTTCCGTACGCGTATGGGCCGCTGACATATCAAGTGTATTAATAATGCAATAAGTACATTGCAAAGCATGCAGCATTTTTATTGCCTTATCACTAGGCTGGCCGGTAATTGTACCATTGTATTCAGTACTATTATGTAACTTGGGTAACATGCTACAACAAATGTAGACCTTAAAAAATCGAACCCTTATGAGAAGGCATTCCTTATGACGTATAAATTCATGGAAAGTTTTGCGTTAGGCTGATTGCCGCATGAGCATGGTGTGAAAATTTTAAGCATGCTTATAAATATGCAGCCTGCAGCTGCGCAATGAGGTATGGTGTTATTACTTAAAAACCTTTTTGAACCTAATAATGTGTGCGCAAGTGAACATAACCTGTATTTGCTAGCATGTATTAATGCTATTGCAAGGTTGGTCGTCATGATATGCTTTATATAGCATTTGTGATTTCATGATTACGCACCGAGTCATGCTGTGTTGCAATTTGGTATGATTATAAAAATTTGAGGGTGCTACACCGATGACTACTAAATCTCAACGTTATGTAGGCCTTGGATTTATGCTTTCAATCATATATGGCACGACTATAGATTCATACTACACAGTTTGGTGGCAAGAAAAACCCGTTTTTTGGTACTTTTCTAAGTACAAGTATCAAAGTAGTACAGCAGCCATCCTAGTGTTAAAATAACAGTATATGAAGTATGCGCACGACTTGTACGCTCACTTTTGAGAACAATCAGCGAGAAATACTATTTTGCAATCAAGACTTTGTGCCCTTTTGTGCCCCCAAAGTAGTAGGATGCTGACGTTAATGCCATATGGGAGCGA
Organism: Chlorokybus atmophyticus; assembly: GCA_009103225.1. NCBI lineage: Eukaryota > Viridiplantae > Streptophyta > Chlorokybophyceae > Chlorokybales > Chlorokybaceae > Chlorokybus > Chlorokybus atmophyticus. Next base: position 41,944 of record RHPI01001464.1, on the reverse strand, counting down.
TACAGTCTACCCATAATATATGACTTTAATTTATGAACAACCCCGTTAAGATTACAGATTTGGAAAAGATTATGATTAAACTCTAGACACAATATCGTTGGCTAAAAGATGATTCTCGTACGCAATAAAGCGAAGGCTTGAAGTTTGAGGGGGCCTACTTTTGTAACGGGGGAATACACCCATAACAGCTTGATACTTCATTGAATATAAGATGGATGCATAAGTAGAAGGTTGACTATACATTTAAATATATATATTATATATATATATTATTCTAATAATATACGTATTGATCTATAAGTGCCACGTCTGCATCATGCTGCGATGACATGGCATAAAGTTATTGCCCAATATCTTTATGCATAAAGGATATATTTTGCAATAGTGCGGTATACTATTATATTCTTTTTAACGCCAAGAGAAAAACTCCGTTGGTGGAATAAAAAGTTGAAGGACAAACGGGATTCTTATTACCAGGTTTAATTATACCTCATGCCTTATGCTGCAGCACGCTTGCATTTGACCCGCAAATTTTTATATGTCTGTACAATGCAATGATCATGATTATCACTTGATTAAGTTGTAAGCTGTGCAGATAAATTGTGTGCTCGTATATTAAATCAGTACGTCGCATTGTTGATTAACTACAATCAAACCTTATTAGTACATCATTATTACTTTTGTGTAATCGAGCATACGTGATGACATGGCTTGAATCAAACGCGCACACCGTCGTTGGTTACATGGAGAGAGACAAACAACCTCTTTTATCTGACAGAATCAATGCCAACATCAAACTAAACCCCTTTGATGGCAGGAAATGTGATGTTATATAATGTTACCTATTATAGCACCGGCAGGAGCTCGACGCAATATGCGAGGCGGTATTGCAGCAGTCACTTCCACGGGTCTTTAACGCAAACCACACGCTCACGTGGACAAAAGGTGAGCTGCTTTGTTGGTGACATCTGCTGTTTAACAGGAACTTTAATTTAGTTATGTTGAAGTGAGCTTTCAAGCATGTCGTTCAGCTTTCAGTTCACTCACTGTCTGCTTAGCTGTCTTGCCGTTGACAGTCCTTGCCCTGGTATCTGTGTATGTGCTTGTTGAATCATTGACCAGTTGCGATATGCTGTCTTTGAGGCCGTCTTCAGCTAGATGCCATCTTCCAACAGCTGAAAATGATGTATTGGAGCTGTCTTGCCGTTGACAGTCCTTGCCGTTGGTACTTTGCTGTACTCTTATCTGCTTGTGTTGCAGCACGAACACACAGCACACAAACAAGCATGTACTGGTGCTACAGTACTCCGTTGGCGCGAAGCGCGGCAGTGGTACCGGGAACAGCGTCCAAAAACACAATGAGGCCAAGAAGCAAAGGCTTGCCAGCGACAGGGAAGCTGCACAAGGCAGCCGCGCTGCTCAAGCTGGAGCTGGCTAGGGCATGACATTTTGTTTGGGAGGGACATGAGGGCCAACCAGCAAGTGGTCATGCTTGCGCCTTTAACCGCTCTTCCTCTCACAAACGCTCAGTATCGGGCCACTTGGCTGAAGGAGAGGTAAGCGACCATGGTGCTGTCGGTCGACTGTCGGTCCTGTTGTACTGTTTTGCTGAGCTGCTGCCTCCATGCATACTGGCTCAAACTTGGTGCCTGCTACTCTGAATGCTCCTCTGCGTGTCACGACAGGGGTGCGGACGGATATGCTGAAGATCAGGTGTTTGACATTTGCAACAACGTAGTAGTTGTTGGCATCGCCACCATTGATCCCGTATGCAAGCCAGACCAACCAATGCGCACGTATCTAGTCTCTGTTAACCACTGGATGGCAATGAAAAGTGAGGATGGCAACCTTGCCGTTCAACGACCTGTGAAAGAAAGGCATTTTCTCCATGGCATGCCGACAAGCAGCTGCCATGGTGGGCATACTCTGGAGGTACATTGCTTGTTGTGGATATGCACATGCTCCTGCTGTGACTGTATGGTGTAGTGCATGAGCATTTCTTGTGTTAAACACAACAACATGCAGAGCAGGGAGATGGAGTGGGCCATGATGTTCTTGGCCAGCGGACGCATCTGCCCCTGTGAGGCATGCGCTAACGATGAGCGCATTGCGGTGCCGGGTTGCATCAAGGACCGGCTGCCAACGCACGCAGCCAGGCACAACACAGACACAGAGGTTAATAAGGGTTGTTGTTAGGCTGCTGTCACATGATGAACAGTCGCCAATGCAGCCATTGATCACGCCTTGACAGTCGCAAATTGCATTACATGTTGCAGTTCTCGACTGTCATCAACGCATTGCAGACTGTCAATGATATTGACAATCGCCAATGGACTGCACTAACCACTATGGGTCCTATGCAGGTTGCTGGGGCGATCTCTGACTGTGAAGATGAAGAAGCCGCCGCCATGGACTTGCAAATTGCAGCGGGGATTGTGTGCAACACCAAGCCCAACGCCCCCACCAGAGAGGAGGCAATGGACATGTATGAGTACTACCACCACATCGAGCACACGCTGTTCCACAATGGTCACCAGCTGGCATTCAAGGACCTCGACCAAATGGAGCGTGTGCCAGACGAGCTGATCTTGAGAGCCACTGTCAGCTTTGCTGCCAGCAAAAAGTGGTTGGTGTCCAACAAAGATGTTGATAGAGGGTGCGAGTGGGGATCCAATCGCAACTACCAGGTATGCATACTTCACAACAGCAAGTTAACGACAGTCCTTTGCTGGCTTTCAAGAGTGATGATTTGGTAGAATGCAGGGCTTTTGAGCGAGGCAAAGAAGAGAAAGCCATTCCGACCCAAGAGGCAGTGGACGCAACAGCCCTCGTCATCCTCCTAGATGGGTGGTTTCCTATGCTATGGTCAAGTTACTGTTTGTGTAAGCACGTGACAGTACAGTTGTTGTGCAGAGCTCAACAAGCACTCGCTGAGTGTTTGCAAGAAATGCTGTCGAGCAAGGCTGTCGCGGGTGTCTTCACATTGGGGCTGAATCAACCAGGGAGAGCACAAGTCGGGCTTCCAGGCGAAGGTGCTGGCAACACAACAGACTGATGTTGTTAGCTGCTCCTGTTACCTCCTGTAACCGCAGCTTGATGTGCATGTAGGAGACTATAGCTACAGTCTCACTGGCAAGACACTGATGGGCTGTCGTTTGACAATCCATTACAGCATTTCTGCGAATTGCATGCGTGTCGGATTGTATGCACCGGGCACGGTGCAGGCACCAGTGCTAAGACCATGCATGGACTCAATGGCTGTAACATCATGATAGACCATGCATGATGCAACTGTCAATCAAACCATGTGGTGCGTTGTCTGTTAGGACCAGACATGGTGCCGCTTGTGGACCATGCATGGCTTCAATGGCTGTGACATCATGATAGACCATGCATGGTGCGACTGTCAATCAGATCATGTATTGTGCGTTGTCTGTTAGGACCATGCATGGTACCGCTTGTGGACCATATATGCACACACAACAACGTCCGTATCCATGGATCGTGCATGGTGCGACTGTCGATCAGACTGGCACCATAAATGGTCCACTGAGCCAGGAGGGCAGCGCACCATGCATGGTCCAAAATATGTCAGTTCAAACAAAGACTTCCGGTCCGTATCCATGGACCGTGCATAGTACGACTGTCAATCACTAAACATGTGGAAGTAACAAACCATGCCTGGTCTTCTGTGCTAGGGGGCATTGCACCATACATGGTCCTTGCAAACTCATACAAATAGGTCACCATACATGGTGCGACCCCAAAAAGACATGGGACTGTTCACATGAGGTTTGGACCATGCATGGTCCGACTATCATTAACAGTCCGACCATATATGGTTCACCAAATTCACTTAGCGGGGGAAAATCTCGGTCCAGAGGTACGACCATTCATGGTCCTTAAATGTCAATCGGTGTGTATCCAGCAACACGCACAGCCGCCGTCGCCGCCACCGCCACCGCCACCGCCACCCCCACCCTTGCATGCCAGAGGCGGGAAACTTAGCCACCATGCACTGACTCCGTCGTATCATACTATAGTACGATCGAGCCATTGCATGTCAAGGGTGAGTCTCTGCATACATATCCTGATTGAACCGTTTCAATGGTACGAAGATGCCTTTGCCAAAAAGTACCATTAAAATGATACCTTTGTGCAATGGTAATGCCAGTTGTTGCGCATGAAAACACCATTGATAGCTCCGCCAAGCTATGCCCTTACATGGCGGTAATGCCGAGGGTATGTGGCGTTTGGTGGATCGTTGGCGGCGCTTCCAGGGGCGTAGTGGGCATTGTGGTCAAGGCCCGAGATGAAGCCCATCTTCGCATAGGGTGGGCAAGGTGCCGGTGGGGTGTCCAAGGTGTCAAACCCCACATGCCTACTAAGGGCACAGCCAATAACAACAGTGACTCGGGCGATATCTTACCGGGCTCCTCCTCCGAGTGGGCAAAGGCACACCACAATACTGCCTGTAAGAATATCCAACTCACCAGCAGCTGCGACCACAGCGACATGTTTAAAGGGACCAAACAAGACTGGCATAACCAAGGTGGGTTACGATGCACTGTCAATGCCACATGCTAGGGTTCTTTTATCTTGCACATGCACAGCCTCAAGTATTTTGCACTTGACATACACTGTCAATAACACATGCACACCCTCATGCACAGCCTCCAGTGTCATGCACATGAACAGCATGACCAATCTCGCAAATGCACAGCCTATTTCTACTTGCGGGAGCTCACAAGTCGCAAAAGAGCAGCTGCGGAGTACCACGAACGGGTAATCCACGACCTAGTTTAATGTTTCAGCGGCAATTAAGCAGTATGCTTGCAGATTGCCATGTTGGTCAGAGTGAACCAAGAGCAGCGCGGCAAGCTGACTGTCTGCCTGGCGGACGGCAACAAAGCGGAAGACGAGGTAAGCATGTGTATGCTGATGGGCTAGTCCTCTGGCAGCACGCCACGCTTACAACATTACCAAATGCAGGTGGTCACTCTCAAAGCGACCAATAAGCGCATGCGCGTGCACGGCAAGGTGGTGACATTTAAGCTAAAGGACGAAGTAGCTGCTGTATTGACAGCGAGCAATGCTGAAGATGACTCCGATGTTGACGCAGAAGAATTGTCGGAGGAGGAAGGGGTTGAGGAGGAGTTTCGAGGCAGGCAGCACTGGTTGACAAGCTGCGCATGAGTGCGACAGCTAGACTCAATGTTGTAGGTAGTTTCATGCGCAAGACGGCTGCTCAGTTGCAAGTGGACATACTCTCACCACTGCCGGTACATTGTATATATTGCGGGCTTATAATTGCAAGACCAAACAATCAGTCCAAGTTTGTACAAGCTGCATGGCATGTTAGTGTTGGCTTACGGCAAGAATTGCCAAATCTTGTCAAACGGTAAGGGTCACATATTAACAGCAGTGTAATGGCAAAGAAACTGCCGGCTATTGCTGTCAGCTGTCCGCGACTACCGGCTAACGGCCGTCTGTGCTACCATGGACCAAAGGACGCATGCATGGCATACCAGCGCCAGCGGATATATGCATTAGGTGTCTATTCTATGCGGGGGCAACGCCGCTCATGCTCTATACACGTCTGGCATGGCGATCTACTGACGGCAGTTACGATCAAGTCCGAAGTCGCGAAGGTGGTGTCTGCCAACTTCCACGGGCTGGACTTGGACATTCCGTGCATCGAGGCGTTGACAGAGGTCGATGGCATGTTGGGGCAGACCGCACGCGAGGGCGGCGAGATGGTTGGCCCTCGTGGTCCGAGGCTCCTCCAGCGATTGTGGTAAGCTTACATGTACTTTTTACATCAGCTCGGGCTTTGTCACTGACAGTACTGTGATATGTGCTGAATCGAGGTTGATGCCCGCCAGCATGTAGCCGAGGTCAATACCACGCCCTGTCTGCTATTGTTGTCGGAGCTCACAATGTGTGCGCGACAACCAGATTGCCACCGGGTGCGAGCATCGCCATCGTGCCATGTGGTCATATACGTGCGAAACGCGTGCAGAGCACCGGCGCGGTAGAGCTTGCGTTCGGAGAAGTGTGCCACGACCGCCAGGTCGGTCTGTAGCTCGAAGACGAGTACGTACTCGCGACCGGTTGCACCATTGTTGGTGCCCTGGATATTGAAGACTTAGCCGCAAAAGCCCCAGACGTGCGGGTCTATCCTGCCTAAGCGCACTGCAATAATGCTTGTGCGCGCGCGTGTACTCACCTCTATGAGCATGCGATAATGCAGGGCATGTTCTCACCAAAGTTAAAGTGGAAATCAAAACAGCAAAAACAAAAGAAAAAGTGGTTCAACAAGTAAGTTATTCCCCCCGGACCCGCCGGCGGTGTCGGGTGTGGCCGGAATCGGAATTATTGTAGGTAGGGGCGGGGGGCGGAGG
>RHPI01001464.1:0-34950 GCA_009103225.1 Chlorokybus atmophyticus | reverse complement strand
TGAGATCTACAGTGAAGCATTGATGTGAACGCTAATTGCAAAGCCTGATTACAAATTCCGCCACACTTCTAAAAACATCTTGTCCGAGCACACTGCCGGAGCACTTCATCATGATGCACGAGTCGAATGACTTTTACGAATAAGGCTTTTATGTTGGTGTTAACACGAGGAGAGGATATCAATATCTTCAAGCATTTTAAACATTAATATTTACCATGTGCTAAAGTGGGTGTGCTTGAGAAGGAGGAAGGATTGCGGCTGAGCATGGCAACCATGTTGAATCCATGAACTACAAACTTAAGATGTATTATGTGGGTACCTGGTTGTTTGTCAATTCACATAGGTTGCATGAATCAACTTCCGGCTAAGTCTTCGTGTGCTTTATACCTTCATCCATTGTGTGCAAGAAAGCCCGGCATGCGTCTCTTTCCTCCACCGAGAGTGCATCGCTCCATAAACCAACCCAATTGTTTAATGTAAGTGAGTCACTTATCACACGCTTCACAATCATAAGTTGCAAAAACTAATAGCAAGGGGTAGCATCAGATTACGCTTGTCACTGACAGCGTCCTCAACTCAATGCGTTTGCGGTATATAATAGGCTGACGAGGCTGGCAGTGACAGCCTCGTAAAAATATGCCAATCAGAACAAACCTTGTCAAACGAGTTGTGACGACTAGAAGATGAGCTCATCCTTCCAGATAATCGTCACCGATAGATATGGATCAATTCGCCACGGTGGTTGTTTTGAAGCAACTTGTGTGATGTTTAACCGCGCCAAAGCTAGTAGTACATGGTAAGTTATACACTTACCGCTGGGTGTCCTACATCAAACATTGTAGCCACTGTAGCTCCCATATTGGGGTTCACGGGCATGCAAGAGCAGCTACCTACATTTGTGTGCCGGCAAGGCATAGTTGCGGCGCATGAATATCGTCGCATCAAAGCCGCACATCGAAGTGAGGCTCTTGTTGAACTTCGTAACGTTATGCTTCAATCAACTGCGAGCAGTCATGGACTCAGAAGCACCCCCACGGCGCGGTCCAGCAGCGCAAAGGCATCGGCCATGGATAGACACAGCCTGCTGAGGGAGCCATTCATATAGATGCTAATGCCTTGTGTCACGAAGCTAGTTGTAAGGTGCATGTTTCTGTGGATAGTGAACGTATAGGTTGACCAATGGTTGATAACCATGAAGTTGATAATTATGAGATTATGTGCTGGTGAAGTTATAAGTGATATTGAACTTGCACCGGTGACTGTCCACAATGGCATCACGCGTGAGAGTTCTCATCGCATGATGGCAAACATGTTGGCAGACCTGGTGCGCAATGTGGGACCAACCTGCTACAGCTATCACTTATCAAAGGTGGTTTGTACCTAGTTACCTATCATAGGATACGTAACTAGGATAAAGAGGTGTGACGTGTTTCATTCAAGTGAAGCCACGGACGAATTGTGTATGGGCTCTCCGCGACCGATACTTCGCAAGAACAACTCAAGCATTGCCAATCGTGATTTGGGACCAACTCAAGATGGTAACATCGTGATTGAGTTAATTAATGAATCAGCAATTAGCATGCACGGTGCTGGAGGTGTAAAAGTGCTCCAGCAGGTGAAACTCATGATAAAATGGAACGGACACGAGTCACCAAGCATAGCTTATGTGTGCATGCCGGTTAGCAGGGTTGTTGCAAGCGTTTAGGGTCCTGAATCGTAAGAAGGAGCCAGCAAAAGATCCCATTATGGATTAGAGATTAACAATCGTGCTATAAGCAAATATTGAGTCACAGCGAATCAATTTACGGTCATTGCGTAGGGGTTGAGCAGTTAAAGGCGGCAATTCCCCTCGCGGCTATGGAGTCGCGGCCTGTACTAAGGGCGTGAGAGTATGGAGATTTTGCGAAGCCGCAAAAAAGCCTAAGTCTTTAGCTCCCGCTTGTACGCACATAAAAAGTGCTTGGTTACGACACATCGTAACAATTCGTAAGTGAATGGTTAGTTGAATACCGCTTGCACGTAGGCCTAAGCAGCCACTGACTCCTATCACCGCAAGGGTATTTGAGTAAATTGAAAGTCATGCGGGTTTGGCGACCAGCTAAATACACGCCACCTCACTTGGCTAGGGTAATTGAGTTCAATCTGTTGTGAGGTTGGGGGGAACAAACTGTCAAGTTGGCTGATAGTTCTCATAGTCCCTCCCACTACTAGGTGCCTAACCACGCCGTCTTTGGCCAGAGCGAATCATTCCCCGCGGTAAGGCTAGTTCATAGCGAAGTCGCTAAGTGAACTATCGGGGTTGGGGATTGAGATCGGGGTAGACTTCGGTGAGAATCACGGAGTTGCGAACCTCCAATTCGGATTTGGTGAAGCCGCTTAATTCCGATAATAAAGAGTCGCCGGGTGAAGTCATGCGGCATGTGAACAAAGTCGCTACTAAGTATCCAAGTGAAGTAACAAACCCTTTGCCGCCGAGTGCATTACAAGGAGGTAAAGAAAAGGGCCCCCATTACACATTGCGCGCGCTGCGTGCTTGATTCCTTTAAGCACGATATCTAGTGAGCCTCGTTGCTCTGTATTGTTAGCAAGTGGTAATTTGGCAGCGAGCATACGACAGCGATGCGGTCCCCGCAAGTGCTTACACACAAGCTGTTGCTTAAACACTTTAACATAATATTGTAGCGTACAAGCTCACATGGATTCTTAGGCCCCACTCACATTGCAATCACAATTACAATAATTGTGTGATGTACTGTTAGTATGACTAAGTGGCACAATTGTACCAATTCTACTTTATGGAACCGTTCCGTACGCGTATGGGCCGCTGACATATCAAGTGTATTAATAATGCAATAAGTACATTGCAAAGCATGCAGCATTTTTATTGCCTTATCACTAGGCTGGCCGGTAATTGTACCATTGTATTCAGTACTATTATGTAACTTGGGTAACATGCTACAACAAATGTAGACCTTAAAAAATCGAACCCTTATGAGAAGGCATTCCTTATGACGTATAAATTCATGGAAAGTTTTGCGTTAGGCTGATTGCCGCATGAGCATGGTGTGAAAATTTTAAGCATGCTTATAAATATGCAGCCTGCAGCTGCGCAATGAGGTATGGTGTTATTACTTAAAAACCTTTTTGAACCTAATAATGTGTGCGCAAGTGAACATAACCTGTATTTGCTAGCATGTATTAATGCTATTGCAAGGTTGGTCGTCATGATATGCTTTATATAGCATTTGTGATTTCATGATTACGCACCGAGTCATGCTGTGTTGCAATTTGGTATGATTATAAAAATTTGAGGGTGCTACACCGATGACTACTAAATCTCAACGTTATGTAGGCCTTGGATTTATGCTTTCAATCATATATGGCACGACTATAGATTCATACTACACAGTTTGGTGGCAAGAAAAACCCGTTTTTTGGTACTTTTCTAAGTACAAGTATCAAAGTAGTACAGCAGCCATCCTAGTGTTAAAATAACAGTATATGAAGTATGCGCACGACTTGTACGCTCACTTTTGAGAACAATCAGCGAGAAATACTATTTTGCAATCAAGACTTTGTGCCCTTTTGTGCCCCCAAAGTAGTAGGATGCTGACGTTAATGCCATATGGGAGCGATACAGTCTACCCATAATATATGACTTTAATTTATGAACAACCCCGTTAAGATTACAGATTTGGAAAAGATTATGATTAAACTCTAGACACAATATCGTTGGCTAAAAGATGATTCTCGTACGCAATAAAGCGAAGGCTTGAAGTTTGAGGGGGCCTACTTTTGTAACGGGGGAATACACCCATAACAGCTTGATACTTCATTGAATATAAGATGGATGCATAAGTAGAAGGTTGACTATACATTTAAATATATATATTATATATATATATATTATTCTAATAATATACGTATTGATCTATAAGTGCCACGTCTGCATCATGCTGCGATGACATGGCATAAAGTTATTGCCCAATATCTTTATGCATAAAGGATATATTTTACAATAGTGCGGTATACTATTATATTCTTTTTAACGCCAAGAGAAAAACTCCGTTGGTGGAATAAAAAGTTGAAGGACAAACGGGATTCTTATTACCAGGTTTAATTATACCTCATGCCTTATGCTGCAGCACGCTTGCATTTGACCCGCAAATTTTTTATATGTCTGTACAATGCAATGATCATGATTATCACTTGATTAAGTTGTAAGCTGTGCAGATAAATTGTGTGCTCGTATATTAAATCAGTACGTCGCATTATTGATTAACTACAATCAAACCTTATTAGTACATCATTATTACTTTTGTGTAATCGAGCATACGTGATGACATGGCTTGAATCAAACGCGCACACCGTCGTTGGTTACATGGAGAGAGACAAACAACCTCTTTTATCTGACAGAATCAATGCCAACATCAAACTAAACCCCTTTGATGGCAGGAAATGTGATGTTATATAATGTTACCTGGTCAGTTTAGCGCGATTCATAAGGGAGGAAGGCTTACTAAACACTCTCTCTACCGGGCAGCGAGCACGCACCAGCGCCTCGCCCAAGAAACTGGCCACGCCCTACCAGCAGGCAGGCAGTAACTTCTGCCGCAGAAGGCAACGCGAACCAGAACATGCCGTGTTGTGGCGTGTATCACGTTGTTGAATACGTAAGCGGGGGCGCGAGCGACAACAGCGGGGCAGCGCTAACGCCGTCGCGGGGCCCCCCCCTGGGCCGCGTCTCCCGTTGATGCGGATGGCCGCGGCAGCTAGGCTAGTGGCACGAAGGAGACAGCGGGATAGGGGATAGTTACGTAGTAGTTACGTAGTAGCCTACCAGCTTCAGATCAGCTTGTTTGCTTGCGAGCAGCGGGCTGCGCCTGATGGTGGCCGCCGCCGTCGCCGCCACCGCCACGACCCTCGGCCCGGTGGGTACTCGATGTCTGGCTGCTTGTGTTGCTGCGAAAACGCTTCATCCTTCACTGCAATTGCTTGCTGCTGCCGCCGCTGTCTAGACTTCCGCCCTGTGGGCTGCTCCGTGCATGGGTGTGTACGTATGTGCTCAAGCTGCATGCACGCTAGTCTGTCCATTTGCTGCTCTGCTCTATGCGCCATTACTTGGCTGGTCCGCATCCACCTTCACAGCTGTAAGCATAGGCGCCTTTTTCAATCAGTTGTCTGCTCGACTGCTTGACAGGCTGCAAGGATGGGCCGGGCTGCTCCTTCTCCTTCACAGCCGTCTATGGCAATGGCAGCATGGTTGCTTTTGCTGGCGCTTTTGGCTGCATGCGCCTCCGCTCTCACCGTGGAGGAGTTCTACCCCTTTGGTGCTGTCAGCGGCGACACGATGATGAAAGGGTATGTCTCAATTTGCATGCTAGGTTTGTGCCACGCCAGCCAACGTTGCTCATGTTGATGGCAAAACCCTTGAGGCGCATGTCGTTCTCTTGTCACGTAGCTGGCTGGCATTGGTGTGAGAGACAGACACATCTGACCAGCCAGCTGATCACGGCGATGACGCCTGCATTTGTAAACTCTGCGTTTTTCACATTGCAAACTGCACGCACTGCTTGGACTGTGCCAAGGATGTGACTCTCGTCTGTGGGAAGCAGGTGCCTCTCATGCAGTTCCGGCATAATCCCTCTGCCATCCGCGGTGCCGGTGTTCGGGTCCCCGAGCGTGCGCGGCGTGTACATTAACAGCAACGGCGAGTGTTGCAAGCTTGTGACCTGCCCTATGCATTGCAGAGCATGGTGCTGTGAAATACGGAGCCCAAAACAGTGCATAACAGCTGCCCTTGCTGTGAGCCTTTGCAAACTCACAATTCGGATGTTGTGTGTCTTTCAGGCGCCATGCACTTCCGCAAGCCGTACTTCGGGAGTAATCCTGTTGACTTCCCTGCGCGAGACCCTCGGTTCATCATGGTGGCAGGCTTCTGGACATCCCTTCTCACCAATTGCCCCAACTGTGGCGAGATCACATACCGCGCGGTCAACGACACAGCCTTACTCGCCACTATCAGCGACGATGTTCGTGGAGTCTTTCCTGCCGCACAACTTGCAGCTGGCTTCGGCGCAACATCAGCCGTCATTGCCACCTGGAATAATGTGGGTACATGTGTGCGGGCACATGCGCTGTTCAGATCTTGATGCAGTAACTCCTTTGTTCGGGGGGCGCAGGTTGCCCGCTACAGCTCAACACAAGACGGAGCTGAAGCTTTGCAGATCGTCATCGCTTTCAACACCGACACAATCTTTATTTTCTTACTGTACGCCAATGACAAACCCCAAACTTTTGGCAACTATGGTACGTTGCGACTTCCCCCCTAGGGGAGGCCTCCAGCTGCACACGCTTCTCGTTCGTGCACATAATGTAATCAGAACCTGACCCTAAGGTTTGGTGTTCGTGTGCTTGTGTTGCACAGCTCAAGCGGGATTCAATGTCGGGGATGGGGTCCGCAGCTACACCCTGCCCAATGCGCGCACCGCTGTGATTGGCAATACAACTAGACTGAGTTCAAACATCGGGCAGGTGGGCACAACTGCCATCCAAATGCTGTCTGCATCATCAATAAGACAGGCCTTGCACGCATGTATGTGCCCGCGCGCACTGCTGCACGCTTGCACATGCACATATATGTGACCACATGCAGCTGCATCGGCACAAACACACCTGGAACTGCATGCCCTCACGCATGTGCATGTGCATGCAGACGCATGCATGTGTTCGTGCATGCATAAACTTCACACGGTGTCCTCAGCAGACTTGGCAGTCCCACTTACTGTTGTTTCCTGCCTCTGCAGCCTGGCAAGTGGTGCTTCGGATTGAGCGCGACCCAAACCATCGGCGCAATCCCATAGTAAGTGATGGCTTGTAAAGTTTGTTCCGTCTGGCATCAGCGACACACGCAAGGACATGTGCATTGAGCTCGCGTCCTTGCGCAGCATGCATGTTGACAGCATGATGATCATGAAATGACGTGTCTACTCTGCTGTTGTGCTAGTTGTTGACGCATACTTGCGGTACCGAGTGCAGTGCAGGAGGGCCGTACACCGTGGCGGAGTGTGTCGATGACAATGCTGGCCACCAGACCCCGGGTCAGGTTGAGCTGCAAGCGCACGCCGGGTTTGATGCGTGTGGGCAGCATCGTGAACTTGCATGGGACATAGACAGCAACGGTGAATTTGATGATGCATACAGGGAGAGACCCGTCATCGCGCCGAGCTACCTGCACCCTGGCGTGTACACAATCAGAGCTCAAGCCAGCAGCCCCTCACCATGCTTAGGCTCCCCCGACCCCATATTGCTCAATGCCACCCTCACGATCACCGGCCTTGCCGTCCCTACCATCCCGTCCATGTACACTTACACGACATCTCGCAACAACGAAGCCTATGTAGGAGAGGTGTTCCCAGTCTATGCGGCCCTTGACGTTGCTCTGTGCAAGCCCTATAATCTGACTATTGATTGTGGTCCGGACAATGTGGTAAGCAAGCTGCCAGCTTGGGCTCACACGCTGCTGCGCTTGCACGCATGTTGCAAAAGCAAACACTCATAGCTGAGACGCCCTCTTTGCGGATGGCAGGCGACCAAAGATCCAGTGCCAAATTATGAATACTATTGTCAGTACACAAGCCCCGGAGACAGGCGTATCACATCCAGGGTAGAGCAAGATGGTTTTGTTGCGGTTGCAGAACTCGTCGTCACAGTTAACAACCTATCGTAAGTCCTTGCTGCTCGTGCACATGCGCGCACATGCACGACCACAATCATGTCTGATATCAACAACTACCCATCAGTATCGGTGGGCCGTACGAAGTGGACGCATGCGGTTACGTGACTGTGGATGCGGGTACGGGTGTCGACGCTTGTGGCAATTACAGAGTTTTCGAGTGGGACTTTGACGGCGACGGCGCCTTTGACAACGCCAGCGGGGACCACCCTCTTCTTGACAATTCTGTTCAGGGCCTGCCCCTCGGCTTGAACACAATAAGTGTTCAAGTGAGCAGCAGCCCCTCCTGTCCAGCCTCTCCTTCTCTAGTGCGAAGTACCACTCTCAACATCACCACCACACCGCCTATCATCACCCGCGTGCGCGCATCTACGGTAAGCGGCAGGCCCAACGTAACAATCGGAGAGACAGTGAAAATCATAACGTCAAGCTACGCACAGTACTGCCTGCCCTTGACCCAAACCGTCGACTGCGGCCTGGACAATGTGGTGAGAGTGTGCGATGGTTGCTGGTCGAGTGTCATCCCCGCTAACGACTTGTGCTCGCACGTGCATGTGTGCCTGATCCTGCCTGATTCTTGCAATGACAGGGCCCCAGTGGGTCAAACCTCTGTCGCTACAATAAGGTTGGAGAAAAAGTGATCACGGTGACGCTGGAGCAGTCTGGCTTTGTGGTGTCCGAAAGCATCAGTATCACGGTCTCGGGATTCATGTAAATAGCACCTTCTACAACGCAAAGCATTGCCTCTTGAGCACGCATGGACGCATGCACAGCGCACACATGCACATAGCTGAAACCAACGTTCATTGTTTCAGCATGGGAGGGCCGTACCGCGCGGGTTATTGCAGCGATGTCCGGCTGAGTGCCGTCGCAAGCGTGGATGCATGCCGTGCAGAGCAGTCACTTACTTGGGACCTCCACAACGATGGCGAGTTTGATGATGCAATTGGGCACAAGCCCACCTTCAACGCCTACAAGCTGGGCCTCGGCTCCGGTGTTCACACAATAAGCGTCCGCGCTAGCAGCAACGCCTGCCCGGATTCTCCTCCCGAAGTCGTGAGCACCACCGTCAACGTCACCATCGCGCCATTAGTCATCCGCAGCGTGGAACCATATATAAGGAGCGGCAACAGGGTTGCAAGCGTCGCGGAGAACATCTATGTGACTGTGCAGAGCTCCAAGGCAGTCTGCAAGCCTGACAACCTTACGATAGACTGCGGTCCAGGCAGTGTGGTGAGTAGCGCGCTTGCATGAGTGTGTGTTTGCAAGCTCCCATTGGTGTTGTATATTCACGCACATGTACTGTTTCAGAGTGTTGATCCGGAGTACTGTCGATACAGCAGCCCGGGCATTAAGACCATCAGCGTCACCATTGCACAGTTTGGCGTCGTGGCGTCGCGCTCAGTCAACACAACAGTCACAACATTTAAGTAAGTGCTGTTGCTACACTTTTTTTAATGGCGGAATGGCGCATGCAGTGCACTCAACTGCTTGTGTGCGTGTTTACGCGCGAGCAGCATGGGAGGACCGTACCGCATCGCCCCATGCGACACCTTGCGGCTCTCAGCTCCCGACACCTATGACGCGTGCGGGAGGATACGTGACCTTAGGTGGGACGTGAACCATGACGGTATATATTCTGACGCCTACGGGAGCCAGCCTTTCGTCTACACCAGCAGCTATGACAACTTCTTTCCCGGTGTCCACGCTGTACGTGTGAAATCCTACAGCAGCCCGGCCTGCCCCGCCTCGCCAACAGAAGTGCACACAGTCAACGTGACGGTGACGGCGGGTGACAAGCTTGCCATCTTCAGCATATCCACGCGCCCGTTGAGCAACAACCCAGTCGCTACAACCGGCGAAGATATTTACGTACTCATAACAAGCCGTTACATATACTGCCTGTCTGTTACCGTCGTTGTTGACTGCGGCGCAGGCTCTGATCCGGCAGACGATGTGGTAAGTTGCAAGCGTGTTTTGTTGCTGCCATGCCAAGCTGCATGCAAGTTTCCTGTGCTGACGGTGCGCGCGCGTGTGTGTGCGTAGACCCCTGAAAGAGCGCTCTGTCGATATAATACCCCAGGTCAGAAAGTCATCATCGCAACCTTTACTCAAAATGGCGTGTCCGTATTGCGCTCGCGCAACATCACAATTGCTGCCAACTAGTGAGTGCAACCCGCATACCTGCCTGCCGCTTGGCCTTGTCCTTGTTGTCGCGGTTGTCGTGGTCAATTGCATACCTCTCGAGTGTGCAGCATCGGAGGGCCGTACAGAGTACGCTTGTGCGGGAGCACTTTTGTGGCAGCCAGCGGGGGCGTCGACGAGTGCGGCAATGTGAGGGACTTGACCTGGGATTTTGACGGTGATGGCGCCTTTGACGATGCGACGGGGCTGAGCCCCATTTTCAGCGCGGCCACACTGCAGCTCCGGCCGGGAGTGTATCCAGTACGTGTGCAAGCCAGCAGCAGCGACAGTGCCTCCTGCCCCAACACGATCCCTGTCATCCTCACTACCAACGTCACCGTCTTTGGCAGCATAATGCCCCCGAAGATTATCTCCGTGCGTGATGTGCCTGCAAGTGGGAATGCAAGAGCCGCGGTTGGAGAAGCCATCCAGATCACCGTGTCAAACACGTTGGTTTCATGTCTGCCATATGTGCTGACAATTGACTGTGGTCCAGACAACGTGGTGAGCGCACACGTGTGCATGTATGCAGTTGCAGTACTGTGTCCCTCACACTGCTTGATGCTTTGGTGCTTGTGACAGGGCAACAAGACAGGCTACTGCCAATACGGCACTGGCGGAGTGAAGCGCATTACGATAACGCTCTCACAGGAAGGCGTTCAGGTGTCCAAAAGCATCAACGTGACAGTAACGACCATTGCACCATCATGCGCAACGTAAGTGTGTATACATACAAACGCTTGCAACCACGCACATTCTTAACCATGTGTCTAACAGGGCGGCATTCCCGGCGGGGAGAGCGCGTGGAAAGCACGGCTGTTCTTCATATCAATGGCACACTTTCAATCCTTGCCAGTATCCCGACAACATCAAGCCTTACACCAAGCTCTATGATGCATTCGCCAGCCGCGCAATCGAGGATGGGCGGGTACGGATGCTCCATGCTGCTTCTTTGTGTATGGCTTGAGATACTGCTTGTCAGTCGTGTTTGCAAGACATATGTTGAAGCGGTTTGTGTGTGTGCAGCTCATTAAGCGCTACTTTGGCAACCGTACCATCTCTCAAGCCCTACGCACCCCTGTGACGCAGGTACGTTTGTTTTTGTTGTCACTGAGTGCACGTGTATGTGAACAGGCTTCTCACGCATGCAGTGGGTGTACACATGTATGTGTGCGCACAAGTGCGCGAGTGCGCATGTGTTGGGGTGTCAGCCAAGCAATGAGATAAGTTCCTGCTCATTAATCTCTCAACTACTCAGACTGACGTGTTCGCAAAGGAAGCCACCGCGGCTCTGCTCAATGCGGAAACGGTGTACTATTGGCAGGTGGGGTTTCAAACCAATCTTTGCTTGCATGCAATCTTGTCGTGTGGTAGATGTAATGGTGCATGTCAACAAAGCGCTTAACCCATGTCTAGTGTCCCCTTTCGGTCAAGCTTGACTTCCGCCACGGCTTATACAGCGCGGGTGATACTACAAAACGTAAGTGGACTCGGTGATGATATTGACACGCATGTCATTCAGACGGTATATTGACAAGTTTTGTTGCTGCGCAGTGAATGCAGCCATAAGTAAGTTCTTCAGTCAAAACTTGGCTGGATGCCGCACCTCCGATATGTTTGAAAACCATTGCCAATAGAATGACCCGGATACATCTTTTGGGTAATAAGCAGTAGCGTTGGAACATTCAATAATGTGGTAAGCGTGTCACGTAAACATGTGCGCAAAGAAATTTCAAGTGTTTAGGATTGTCATTCGTGCACATGTAGCACTGTTGTGCTCTTGTTTGGAATGTAGTTTGCTGTTCATAATTGCTGATGGATGCGATCAAAAAGCCATGCTTTTATATTTTATTGATTATACTTTTATGTGCATGAGCATGCGCATAAGTATATGTCCATGCGGGTGCTTGCCACTCATCACCTCTGATACTCTTACAAACATCAATGTATGTCAACAACTTATTGAAAAATATGTAACACGTCGTACTAACATATGTAATTGAAAACTAAACATATATAATGGTACAACGTCGCATGAACTGAAATAAGAAAACCGCATTCCACTGCTGATTGTCCATTCTCATAATCGAGCATGCATGTGTTGCATGCTCGATTATGATGTTTTTAAATGCCACATGCAATCAAAACACCGTCATTGCAACAAGAGAGAGGCTGAATGAGCGCCGGCAAGCAGAACCAAACAATTGAATACTTGGCAAGCCTGGTCGCGGTGGGCCGTTTAACATTATCAAACCGTCTTGGCAGCCACAATACCGTCATGCGCGTGCGTGTCGGTGGCGTGACACATCGGATATGAAGGCTTGAGGGGTCATATTTCATGAATTGGCACACAGTTACAATCAGCACATTGAGGTGTATCTTAAAGTACATTAATAAGATTTATATATGATTGATAATTGCTAGTTGTGATTAATTTGGGAGTGACATGGTACCTATGGCAGCTTATGTGGTTGAAACGGTTGTAGAGGAGAACGGTAGGGTGAGTATGTATCTTTAACTTGCATTGCAGTAAAACTGAGCACAAGTATATAATTACATTCCTAATACAGCTACTTGGAGAGGCTTCAAAACTTGGTTAGTCGTTGCCTTGGTTGTATGTTTGCCTTAAGTGTGCACATGCTTGGCTACGCTTATGTAAAGTGCGTGAGCGTGTGCCACACCTTGCGAATTTAGCCTCATCTCCCCGTGCATCACATACTAATTGCAAGTGTAGCAACCTGTTACGTTTGTCCCCCACTTACCTGTTGAAAGGCTCACTAACTTGTGCACATGAACATGAATTCAATGATACGCCTTGCCGCAGTCCCTTGCTACCAGCAACACCTCATAAGGAAGTAGATAGGGTGTTACGAAGTGGGTAATAATGAGCCTAAAACCCGAAGGACTTGAACTTGGAACCCATCTAGGTCTTCATAGTCGAGTCTGTGAGTGAGGCCCCAAGTTACATAGGGAGAGCCCCTTCAACAGCCAGGCACCCCACCTAAGTAGCTCTTACAAGGCCTGCTATTAATTCCCACAACAAGGTGGTAGTCATGCCCTAATACCACTCGCTGCCCTCCAACCTGCCACATAGGATGTCCAAGGCCAACAATCCCTTGCCACCTATGCGCTGACCTGTAAACACATGCTGGCGTCGACTACCATCGTCTATATTAATCAGTATAGACCGCACTCTTGTTGCCTTAGCAACTCCATGCTTGACATTCAACAGTGTACTTACTGGCAGTGTGACGGTGCTCGTGCCTTGTCACCTGTGAGTTGGTCCAATCCACAACCCTCTCACCAAGACACGGTATTCACACCGGAACCTTGCCCCCTCTGCCAAGCACACACACGCGCCCCGCCACTCGCGTACGCACGCGCATGCGCTCGAAGCTACACACCGACTTGTGTAGCGCCTTGGATCGTCACACAAGCAAGCACACACCGGTGGGCACACGCTAGCAACCCCTGCTAACCACCACCAAGCTTGCACACAAGAAACTAGGGAGCTAAAGGTTGTATTGCAAATTGTAGAATGTCACTTTTATACCTACCAGTCTGCACATGCTACTGTCTAGACGATTCTAGCGCTAGACGGAACTAGAAGCTAAGATATTCTTGCAGAATCTTGTAGTACACTTCTAGACCTTTCCAACGCACCAAAGATCTCCTAATTTGCTGCTCATATGGTCAAGTTATACTACTTGGCGCCAGGCCCTTCCAGAAATCTGGTCGAGCCCTTCTCGACTGGCCCTCCGTTTGCTGGCACCTTCCGGACTGGTCTTGGGGCCCCGGTCGATATCCGTGGCAGACTCATAACTCGCCGATATCCGCCACAAGTCATTAAAAACATGTACCTTACAAATAAGGCCTAAAACGGCCATGAAAATCACAGAATTTGGCCTTGACTGTTACACTCCTCCCCCCCCAGGTGAGCTTCGTCCTCGAAGCTCGCGAGGTTGTCGTCGAGCAAGATAGGCACGCACAACGTCTTGAGCATTAGTCAAGTGTGCCTCTGGCTCCCAGGATGCTTCATGCAACGGATAGCCCTTCCATTTCACTAAGAACTTGCGTACGCCATGCACAAACTTCTCACCAAGGATGTCTTCTACCTCCCACTCGGGTTCACCGTCCGTGCCAACTTTGGGGGGTGGCCTTTCTGGCGGTTGTCCTCGATATGTTTTCAGAAGGGAGACGTGAAAAACGGGTTGCACACGCATGGTGTCGGGTAGCTCCAACTTGTACGCCACGTCCGAGATAACTTTACTGACCTTAAATGGTCCCAACCAGCGTTCATTCAGCTTGCGAACTCCCGTACGCACCTGGACGTGCTTCGCGGAGAGTAACACAATGTCGCCTTCCTGAAACGTGAGGTGTCGGCGATGCGCGTCCGCGTACTGCTTCTGCCGATTTTGTGCCACCAATAACGCATCCCTAGCTGCCTTGTTAATGTCCGCGCACTTTGTAAGGAAGTCATTAGCTGCCTCCACACGCACGTCATGTCGTCGCGGTGTCCATGCCGTCAACGGTGTCAATGGATGTTGCCCGTAGTTCATAAGGAAGGGAGTGACACCTGTGCTTGCATTGTGGTGGTTGTTGATCGCAAACTCAACCAACTCAAGCAGCTCCTCCCAATTGTCTTGTCGCGCGTTAACGTAGCAACGCAGCATGTCCTCGATCACACGGTTGGCCCGCTCCGTTTGCCCATCAGTTTGCGGGTGGAATGCCGTGCTAAACTTCAGTGTGGTACCCAGTGCACTATGCAGCGCCTCCCAAAACTTACTTGTAAAGCGCGGGTCGCGATCACTCACAATGCTTCGTGGTAATCCATGAGAACGAAATACATGCTTCACGAACAAGCGTGCTGCCTCCGGTGCCGTGCAAGACTCACTACACGGTGCCAAGCGTACCATTTTGCTGGTTTTATCGACGAACACAAGTATAGCGTCGTACCCTTCTTTTGTCTTTGGTAGCCCCGTGATAAAGTCCATGGTAACTTGCTCCCACTTGGACAATGGCACAGGGAGAGGTTGCAGCAACCCACCTGGCTTTTGGTTGCTTGCCTTAACCCTTTGGCATGCGTCGCACAACGCCACGTAGTCGCGCACATCGCGATGCATCTCTCGCCAGTAAAAATACTGTTTTAAGCTTGCCAAAGTCCTTTCCAACCCTTGGTGACCAGCAATGGGCACGTCATGAGCTTCCTTCAGCAACTTCACACGGATATGCGCGACGTTGGGGATGTACAAGCGCCCATGGTGCCACAGCAGCCCGTCGCGCATTGACCAGTGCCCACTTGTGTCCGTAGCTGTATTTTCCAGCTCTTGCAATACTTTCATACCCTCCGTGTCTTCACGAAGCACTTGCCGAATCTGGTCGGTCCACTCGGGCTGCACTTGAGCGAGTGCCTCAATTGCATTAAGCCGGCTCAGCGCGTCAGCAACACCATTTGACGTACCGGGCTTGTACTTGATATTGAAATCAAAAAGTTGAAAGAACTCAAGCCATCGAGCTTGTCTGCAACTCAGATGAGGTTGTGTTTGTAAGTACCTCAGTGGAGAGTGATCCGTCTCAAGCACGAACTTTTTGCCTTCCAGAAAACAGTGCCATTGTCGTAGCGCCATGACTTGCGCTAAAAGTTCCTTCTCGTGCACGGGGTAATTCAGCTCCGCACCACTCATCTTCTTGCTGAAGAATGCTACTGGTTGAAGGCCGTTGCCATGGTCTTGCTGCAAAACAGCTCCTACGGCTGTGTCGGACGCGTCGCAAGCCAAAATAAATGTCTTTTCCATGTTGGGGTGAGCCAGGACTGGTGCCTCCGTCAGCGCCTTCTTCAACGCAGCAAATGCATGTTCCTCTGTTGCTGACCAGCTCCAATGCTTTCCCTTCTTGAGTAGGGTAGTCAAGGGAGCAGCTATGCGCGAAAACCCCATGATAAACTTGCGATAATACCCCGCAAGGCCTAAAAAGGACATCACCTCCTTTACATTGGTCGGGGCAGCCCACTCGCGCACCACCTGCACTTTGTTGGGGTCCGGCTTGATGCCTTCATGCGACACAATGTGGCCTAGGTACTCCACCTCTCGAAGCAAGAATTTGCACTTCTGTAGCTGGGCGTACAACTTGTGTTCGCGCAAACGCTGCAACACGCGCCGTAGAAGTGCCACGTGCTCCTCCTTTGTTGTCGCGTACACCAAAATGTCGTCGAGGTACACGAGGACTCCCTTACCAATCAAGTCAGCAAAAACGCTGTTCATAAGCGTTTGAAATGTTGCCGGTGCGTTCGTAAGTCCGAAGGACATGACCAACCACTCGTAGTGCCCATAACGTGTGTTAAAAGCTGTTTTCTCCACATCCTCGGGCGCGATGCGAATTTGGTGATAACCTCCAGCAAGATCAAGTGTTGTGAAGTACTGCGCACCTTGCAATTGCTCCAGCAACTCGTCGATACGTGGGAGTGGAAAGCAATTCCTCTTCGTGATGTTGTTGAGAGCTCGGTAGTCGACGCACATGCGCAAGCTCCCGTTCTTCTTTCGTACAAACAAAATAGGTGCACCATAGGGGGACTTACTAGGCCTGATGTAGCCTCTTTCCAGCAAGTCCGCCACCTGCCTCTCGGCCTCTTCCAGTTCCAAAGGTGACAACTTGTATATGGGTCGATACGGTGGCTTGTGCACGCCCTCAATCAGCTCCAAACGGTGGTCTACGCTCCGTGGAGGTGGTAGACCAGATGGAAGTCCGTCCACCATGATATCTTGGTATTCTTTAACAAGTTTACACACCTCGGGGTCCATAGTAGCCGTCTGAACATCGTCACTCAGCTCCGGTGCTGACTTTGCAGTGTTTTCGCGCACCATGCACAACCATGCAGCCTTTGCCTTCCGTGGAGACAGTAACTTCCTCAATTGCACACAAGAGATCTGGGAATTGTTGTACCACCTAACTGTGCGTGCCGCGCCTCGATGACGTCCGATGCAGCTTGAATGGACTCTCCACCGTTTCGCTCGATGGTGAGCACGCGCTTCCTCCAATTGATGGCTGGATTATGTTGCCATAGCCACGGTAGTCCCAAAATCCCATCAAACCCGTTCCGTAGGGTGATGCAGCAAAATCGCATGCTCTCCTTCATCTTCCCAATGCGAACGCACAACTCTTTGGTCATAAACGCAGCGCCATCACCTCCAGAGGGTGGCTCTCCATCAGCGAGCTTCACTTCACCTCCTCGTAATGACGAAAGCCAACCGTAACGCCGCGCGATATCAATACTCATGAAGTTGCTGTTGGCACCGCTATCAATCATGAGCTTACACTCTCTCCATCGTCCTTGGTCATCGCAAATGTGTGCTCGAAGCCCGAAGTACTTTGTTGTCTCCTCGTTTGCATAACTCACCACCATTGGCGCGTTCAAAGCCATCTCCTCTTGCTTCTTTAATGGAAATGTCACAGCATCCGTCCGTGCATGAGGCTCCTTCCTATCCCCAGCAGTAGCCTCCTCACCTACTGGGGGAAGTCGTTTTCCTGCTCCACGCCATTTTGCTCCATGGTGTTGACGCGACGATCACGGCGAGGGTTGCCATCCGGTGTTGGCCTTTGCGTGCTTCGTTTGGGGCATCCGTACGCCAAATGCTCCGTCGACCCACACGCATAACACTTGCGCACACCTTTACCTCTTTCACCACGTCCGCCGTGCTTCGCCTCACTTCCATGCGTGTGTATGGCACCCACCTCCATTGGTGCAGGCCCAGAGTCAGCTCCACCTCCATTGGCAAGTGCTGAACTTGGTTCTCCTCGTCTCCATGCATGTTGAAAGCCTCCCCGGGGCTGATCACCATGCCTTTGCCTCCAGTCAGTGTTTCTTGTGGTGGACTTGAAGTACAACGCGTCGAGACGCTCCGCGATGCGTATAGCCTCCGCGAGTGTCTTCGGGTCCCGTAGCTCCACTTCTTTACGCCCCAAAGGTTTTAAACCACGTGTATACCTGTCCAACTGCTCCTCCTCGGTCATATTGGGTATGGACATCACCAATCGCTGAAACGCGGCCGTGTACGCCATCACCGACCCCATTTGCACAAGGGCTGCAAGTTTGTCGCGTGCGGCCTTCACGCTCTCAACGGGAACAAATTGATGCCTGACCTCCAGTGCCAACTCTTCCATGGTGGTCAATGGTAGCGCCAACCCGTTTGCAACTCGCGTACATCGATGCCTCCACCACACAAGTGCTGCACCTTCAAGCAATGTCGCTGCAACCTCCACGTGCAGATGCGTGGGCACCTCCGTGAGCTTCAACCAAGACGATACTTGAAAAATCCATTCATCCACTGCATCTCCATCACGTTGACCCTTGAATGGCTTGGGCTTTGGCACCTTCACATGCACGCGCGAGCTTGATGCCATGGGAATTTGTACACGCGCCATCGCATGCTCATACGCCTCGCGTTGTGCTTGTGCCGCCGCTTGAGTGTGATGAAGCTCTTCCCTCAGTGCCAAGATGGCAGCTTGAAGCTCTTCCATGCGAGCATCCTCCATCTCCACTAACACACTACACTCCGCTTCCGAATGAAAAGTGTAAACGCCCACACACTTCCTCTCTCACCTTCGTAAACCGTGCTCCGATACCAGTTGTGACGGTGCTCGTGCCTTGTCACCTGTGAGTTGGTCCAATCCACAACCCTCTCACCAAGACACGGTATTCACACCGGAACCTTGCCCCCTCTGCCAAGCACACACGCGCGCCCCGCCACTCGCGTACGCACGCGCATGCGCTCGAAGCTACACACCGACTTGTGTAGCGCCTTGGATCGTCACACAAGCAAGCACACACCGGTGGGCACACGCTAGCAACCCCTGCTAACCACCACCAAGCTTGCACACAAGAAACTAGGGAGCTAAAGGTTGTATTGCAAGTTGTAGAATGTCACTTTTATACCTACCAGTCTGCACATGCTACTGTCTAGACGATTCTAGCGCTAGACGGAACTAGAAGCTAAGATATTCTTGCAGAATCTTGTAGTACACTTCTAGACCTTTCCAACGCACCAAAGATCTCCTAATTTGCTGCTCATATGGTCAAGTTATACTACTTGGCGCCAGGCCCTTCCAGAAATCTGGTCGAGCCCTTCTCGACTGGCCCTCCGTTTTCTGGCACCTTCCGGACTGGTCTTGGGGCCCCGGTCGATATCCGCGGCAGACTCATAACTCGCCGATATCCGCTACAAGTCATTAAAAACATGTACCTTACAAATAAGGCCTAAAACGGCCATGAAAATCACAGAATTTGGCCTTGACTGTTACAGGCAGACAGTGCGTCATGCAGCTGCTTTGTTCTTCTACATTAAATGCATAAGACTAAACTATGAGCACTAGTACCAGCTGTATATACACGCCTCAAGGGCTGGCTTTAATCACTTGGTGTGTTTGTGTCACAAACACACCATGACTACGACAAATTCTCACTCAGTTCTTGTTATTTACCACGTAAAAAAGAAACTGAAAGTGATCAAAGCTAGCCTTGAGGCGTGTATATACAGCTGATACTGGTATGGGTTGGCTACTACACGCGCTTGTTATTTGCGCTCGACTTGAGCGCAAATGATGTTGTGGAACTCGTTAACAGTTGAACTCATTGGCGTCATCATATTGCGCCTGTAATAAAGGTGTCACAGTGCGGGTGTCGCAGTGGGTGTTTGTGGAGGTTGTGGAGGACGTGGAATGCCCATGGCAACAAGGTTTTGAGCTGGTTTAAAGGAGCTTAAAGTCACCTTGGAGGAGAGGGAAGAGTTGCCGGAGAAGGAGGTGCTCACTTTTTCGAAGGCTGAGCGAAGGAGACTTCAAAGACAAGCTAGTCGGTGAAGCCTACTTCAGGAAAATCACGAGGACATTGCAGAGGAGGAGCCTAATATAATCATTTGATTATGAAATGGACACCTTGTAGAAGATGAAGGGAGCGCGCGCGCATGTTCGTGGTCGGCGCGGCCTGGCGAGCACAATGAGCACAAAGCATTTTGAATGATACAAGTTCTTAAAGGATGAAGTATTGGCACGTGGAGGGAGTGAAAAAGGAATCTGAAGACAAGAGTAGCCTTCTTTATACACCTGAGGTGTGTAAAGCTGAACATGTGTCGTGTCACACAATCGGGGGGGACATTCTTTGAAAATGGCTACTTCCAATTTACGGGCATGAGATCTTAAAAAATTGCCAATTCTCGTTTACATTCGCTTCCCCATCATCTTGCAAGTTATTTAAGTTCAAATAACTCACACTGCTCGGCGCGCAGGTTGCTGAAAAACTCAACCATGAAACGCTTGCTGCGTGTAGGTGGTTTTAAGCCCCAGCCGCCTGAGCTGTGAGCTCAACGCCCTGCCAATTAGGCCACACCATATCGCAAATGATTGTGACATGTGCAAGGTAATAAGCATCCTATCGCCGCGACATGACAACATAATGCTCATGTATACAATTTAGCCACCTTGATTGCGTTTCCTTTTTAATGGTGCGAGTGGTAGCGCACATGCTTCCTATCCATGCGCCGAGATCAAACTTCGGCGGACGCATTCACGTTGTGTGCCGCTTTTTATTTTTAATGCGCGCGGATGGCGTGGAGTTAAAGAAATCTCCAATATCCTAATGTCTTAAAGCAGAGGACCATACTGTGCTAGCAGACGCGGGAGTTCATAGAGTTCCTGTAATTTGCATTACACTTTTCAATGCGCGCCAATGGCGTGAAGCCTTTTAGATGAAATTTTGGCGGATGCATCCACATTGTGTGCCGCTTTTCACTTTCGATGCGCGCCGATGGCGTGGAGTTGATGGAACTCCCATATCTTGCCGACTTGTGTGGAGGAACATATTGTGCTAGCAGGCACGGGAGTTAATAAGGTTCCTACAACTCGGTAGCTGTAGGAGGCCTCCAAATACTCTACAAATCACAAATTAGTTGAAAATCGTAAATAGCTTCAAAAACGTTGCACCAAAAGTGTCCCCCCTGATTGTGCAACATGCCAAGAGTTTGAGAAGGAGTGGGTGAAGGTGATGCCCGTGGTGGAGTTCAACGTGGTCGTAATGTGAACATATCCGCAATTAACGCCGGCAAAAATGATGAAAGTAATGTACTTCAAGAATGTCCGAATGTGACGTTGAGACCCCTTCATGATCATCCTCAAGCTTCTATACATATAATACAGAAGGATGATGAAGTTGCAATTATTGGAGGACACAAAGTATGAGGTTGTATCGGAGAAGATGGATGCGGTAGGTGCCTGTGTTGGAAGATGGCTGAAGGGAGCCTCCCTTAAGCCTCGTGCGGTGCTAACCGTATTGCGAAGAGCACATCAAGGCGCAAGCTACACGCTTTGTGACGTCTTTATTGCAGCCGAGAACGCCCAATGGCAGCAAGATTATGAGAAGAGCATTATCTCGACTGGAGGGCATGGCGACGCAGTGGTTGGGAGTTATCAAGCGCGCCGATGTTGTTAATCGTGAATAATAGTGCTACTATAGTTGCTAGCTAGCGACCAACGGCGCCATGGAGGGCAAGCTACAATAACCAAGTCATGTCCATGAGGATTGCATGATAGTGTGTGATAGCTGCAACGTTGAACGTTATTACAACTGCACGACACGAGGAGCAATAAACCTGAGTGTGTTGCAGTTTAACTCATTCAAAAAAGTGTATTTAAGGTTGAACTCTTTGGAAGAGGCGGGACACATAGACAAACACTATTCGAAAACGCGGCCTTGTGGATTTGTCGCGAGAAGGCGGACCATGATGACAATGCGTGTTTGAGCAAGCGTCCGCACTTCAAGTGGCACGCGGAGGTGTTGAGCGGCAAATTGAAGGTTGTGTGCAAGGCAACACATTCAGCTCCGAGCTGAGTCAGGCGGGAAGCTCACAAAACCATGCGGAGCTGGCGACCCCGTAATGGCTACGGCAACTACTAGCCTATAGTGCACGGAAGGCGCACGCTCTATTAGCATTCACAACGGCGGTCTCTCCTTAAATACGAGGCAACGGGGTCCACATTGCAGCTTCGGAGGTTTGCAAAAGTGCTGGGGGTCATGAGGAACTATTTATACCAGTTGATGTGCGTCGCCGCATGGTATCGGCACATTCTACGGTGATGGTGGGAGGCCCTGCGCCTGTCACACCTATAGGGCGTGGCGTCTCACTCTTAAGTACTTACTTATGGTAGTAAGTCATGCTGTGTGTGAATTCCGCTTCATGTGTAGTGCTTATGAGATGTGCTGATGCACAGTGTCGGGCCTTGCGGGGTTTTATGCTCCCTCGACTCGATCCCAACTCTATTGCCTTAATGAGAACTTATGATAGTCTTTTTTTATTTTATCTTATTTACTTGTGTCAGTCACAGGAATGTCTGCAATTTAAATCGGCACAGTGCTGAAGGCACTGCATACCTTCTGCCTGTACATGCTTGTGTATGGGGAACACGAGTTATGACATGAACAACACATGAATCACCCAGATGATGTGCACAATTGTGCATGCTGACCACGTCAACAAGCCACCCTTTCTATGAACTTGAAAATCCCTGTTTTTGTGAGCAGTCTTCAACGGGAGTGAGAAAGACCGTTGATACGCGATACGCTTGCGGCAGCCCTCACAATGGTAGCCCTCAATGACACTGTCTCCGTTGGAGGGTCGAGATAGTAGTGCATGCCCACCGCTGTTGCAACCATGGCACACCTTTATGAGTGCATCATCATCGGCGCTGTCACACCTATCACACTACTTACTGCGGCTGGGGCGCGGATGGCGTATCACAACCACGTCGAAGCTCTCAACATGCGGCAAGCAACATGGAGCACGGTTTTCCATATAATGCTGGTAAGACGCTCGCCGTCGTTGCCATTCAAGTCCAGCACTTGTGACCACCTTAAGCACCTTGTAGATGACCCGCTTGACGCTGATCAACGTCATGATGTCGAGGGCGTCGTGGGTCTGGGTCATGCAGTAGACGTGTATTGTATGACCCTCTAAACGTAGTCGCCTGCTTTGAAGGGATGCTTGCGCTGCTTGTAGACATATACGGAATGTAGAATCCACCGCGTATGCGCTCGTAGCCCAGTGTGTTGCGGTGTTGGGTAATGCACAAGTTGCCCATAATCATAAAAATGGCGTGCGCGAACAAGTACGCGCGCTGTTGCACATCATGCAGCATCGCCACAGGGTTGTTTACATTGTCCAACACGCCGCGGCGCTCCACCTTCTTTCGTGCGCGAAAGGAAAGCTATAGCTCACAGTGGAACAGCAATTGCAGGGCCTGTACATGTGCAATAAGGCCTTGCCATTACATGCAGCCCACGGACCATCACGCAGCATTGCGCATATACAATCCACATTTTAGCGGTGCTACAATATCGGTGGCTTGTGTTAATGTGGATTGCATGTAAGCACTGCTATTGAACAACATCATGACATGATTGCCGTAATATAATATAAAACAATGCGCCGCTCATACATACTACGTATATGAACTACAATTGCAACCCCGATGACCATGCCCACACGGCTTGCAGCCTGCAAGATCGAATTATCATCCAATGATATCATTAGATGATGCGCATAGCTGCATGACGCATTTATGCACGCGTGGTGGTCACGAGTGATGAGCAGCAGATGTCCCACATCCCCGTAACGGCTATAACCATATCACCCACTTGGTTATCGGCATCAATACTCCACATTGCACTCAAGGCCACGCCATAACATAACATAACAAAGACGTATTCGACATTGGCTGTGTAACCCGTCTCGATAAGTCACTTATGCAGTGTCAAAGACACTCACAAAAAGGCCACGTCAAGAAGCTGATAGAGCATTGCTTTAGCAATTGTAGGTCTTATACACATCGTACGCACATCCAATGTATGCATTGTACCCCCTCCACCCCCCCACCCCCCTACCCGCAAATATCCATCTACCATAGTGGGGCTTTATTAATCAAAGGGATTTGCATTGTAAAGATACCGTATTACTTTTGGAAATGTGCAATACACATCAAGCATTGCAAAGGTAGAGTGAGAGCTGAGTTGTACCACAGCACCTACTTGCGTAGGCAAGTCGCTGGTGCGTGCGCTTGCCAGATTTGGGATCAGTGGGCTAAAAGGCCGGCACAGTCTTAGAATGAGACGCGACGCGTGCTTGCTTGGCAACGTGCGCCTTGCTTGGCTGTCGGTAGGCGAGACTCAGGCCTATGTTGCGCGGTGCTTTTATCCAAAGATAGGTGTAGGCTACACCTAACTCAGTTCAGCATACGCAGCTGGTGGCGACTGTCCCAACCCACTTGCAACCGCCACTTTGTAACCTAAAGCGTTGCATCGATGTCTGTCGTGATATCTCAGTCGGTTGTGTCCCCTCCTCACGCAGACTTTCTTCTAATTGAATTAAGGCAGCATGGAAGGCTACAAGCCTGCCAGGGGCGCAGGGCCCACCGCTTTACCGTTCGATTGGCATCTGCTAGCGGCATAGAAGTTTGTCTCGCAGCGTAGTAAATAACTTCACGGCTCTATCTTCGCGTCGACATGCTCCGGTTCTGTGAAGTCCCGTCGAATAGGCTTAGCGTAAGCTTAGCGGTTGCGAGTGGCGACACCAAGCAGGCGACTGCGGGCAAAGCTTGCCGGTAATGTTGTTTGTTCATTACCGGGCGCAGATGTGCTGGCGGCGGCAGCTCAGCCTCAGCGTGGCAGGCGGTAATGCTCGCCGCAGCACACAGACACGTATGCACGGCATACTGTCGTGCTAGCTAGTCTTAGCTCTTGGTATGCAGCACGTGCAAGGCGGCTGTTTAGGCCTAGGTCTGCCTTGGTTGCATGCACGCCTTGCTGCTTTGCGCACGTGTATGGCTGTGCGGGGCCTCCATTGTAGCTATATTGTAGCTATAGGAGTGAAAGCTTGCCGCAGCTCCACGCCGAGCAACACACGGACGCACGTGTTTCATGGCGTGCTGTCGAGCGGTTTTGAGAACCAGGCGTAGTAGCTCAGGCCAAGGGTATATAAGCACTGCCGGCGCAACGCCCTTCTTCACACAGCCACGGGACAGGTAACGCAGCTGCTTGACGCCATTGCATGCCTGCCTGCCTACTTGCTCTTGCGTGTCGTGGACTATCAACCCTTGCTTCTGTTGCGTACTTTCAGGCCTGGGCGGCCGTCACGATGGCTTCCCCCAAGCCGGCATGGCCACTGTCGTGCACGTGCGCCATGGTGCTGATGCTGTGCGCTGCGTTCCTCTTGCAACCGGCCGTCTCTGCGCCGTCCAAGGTCGTCGTCGGCCCAGGTGGCCCCCCGCCACCGGCGAAATCCCGCTACTACTCGGCGAATGTCAAGCGCAGTATTACAGCATCGGACCCCAACGCCACTGTGGTAAGCAATCGGCAACAACCTGCAGCGGTGGCCAGCGGATGCTTATGCTCACTCTGTTCCTGCGTCTGTGGCAGGTGACCGAGACAATCACGGTGCTGTTCGACTTCGGGGCCTCGTACAGCCTGTTGATCATTGTGCGCTACGACTTCGGGTCTGACCCCTCGGTGCCCGTGCCAAAGGACTTCCATACGAGCATCAAGTTCGTGTTCGACGACGCCGAGTTCCCCCTCCCAAAGCTCACCGACCAAGACGTCTTGTTCGTGGAGGGCAGCACGCCCAACATCATCGCCTACGCTCTCCTCTATGACCTCCCCGACGTGAGTGCCGGCCCTAACACATGCGCATATATAAGCGGCCCATGCATGTACGTGTTGTGCCAGCGCGCGTGCAAAGTCTGAGTGTGTGTTCACGTCTCAGGTGAAGACCGCAGCGAGCAAGGGGGGAGCCCGCAAGCTGCTTGCCGCGTTGGATTCAGTGCCTGCTCCAGCCCCCGCCGCCACAGAAGAGTACTACGCGTTTCTGACAGGCGTGGAGAAGGAGGCGTACGACTATGCCCTGTACACCCCCGGGTACAGCCCGCTGGCGGCCAAGTTCCTCACCAACTACTTCAATGTGACCCTGGCCAAGGACGCAAGCTCGCAGACGGCGTCCTCATCTGCCGCGACGGTGGAGGACCACACTACCAACAGGAAAAGGGGGAACAATGGCAAAACTACTCCAAAGCCCCCGCCCAAGCAGAACCCCCCTCCCACCCCCCCCAAAAAGCAGAATCCCCCACCATCCCCGCCTGACAGCTCCGGCGGATGGTTTTCAAACTTCTTGAATAAATTTCACTTTCATTATCACTACGGTTACAGTTTCGAATTTGGCGGAGGTGCGTACATCCACCTTTATGCTATCGGGGAATGCATGCACTGCTCACCATCTAGGTACACGTGTGAGCATCATGTTGTGTTTGCATTGCAGCCGGCTCTGGCAAGAAAGACCCGCACTTTGTGGGTTTCCACGGCCAAGTCTTCAACTTCCAAGGCACCAACAATGGCGCATCTGGTTGCGACTACGTGCTCGTCTTTGATCTGCAGACCAACCTGGCCGTAGTGGCGCACTTCTCCGAGCGCGACCTCTACCGCGGTGGACGGACCAACGAATTCCGCACGTACATGACCGCGATGGCGGTGCACGCGCCTGGTGTCGACCTGGTTGTTGCACACGACAATATCGTGGGCTCCCGCAACGAAAGCAGCCAGGGCCTTGTGGTGACCTCACGCGACGGTCATGTGCTGGCGGGTATTGACGCGTGCGCCAATGACGCCTGCGTTGTATTCCGACGCCAGGTAGGCCATGCAGCAGTTGGGCCTAGGTGGGGCGAAGCAGCTCACGCTCACGCTCATGCTGTCTCTTGGGCAGGGTGATCTGATCACGGCGGTCACGATAAAGACGGAGGTCGCGGAGGTGGTGGTGTACGCCAACTTCTACGGGCTGGACTTGGACATCCCCTTCATCCAGGCGTCGCCGGAGATCGATGGCGTTCTGGGCCAGACCGCACGCGAGGGCGGCGGGAT
Organism: Chlorokybus atmophyticus; assembly: GCA_009103225.1. NCBI lineage: Eukaryota > Viridiplantae > Streptophyta > Chlorokybophyceae > Chlorokybales > Chlorokybaceae > Chlorokybus > Chlorokybus atmophyticus. The sequence continues at coordinate 8,089 of RHPI01001464.1, read as the reverse complement.
GGTTGGCGATGGCGAAAACGGTGCCGGCGTCGTCCGAGGCTCGCCCAGCGACTATGGTGAGTGTACACGTAGTTTCCACTATCAGCTCGAGCTTTGTTGTCACTGACAGTACTGTATGCTGCGGTTGGCAGAGGTGCAGGGCCTGTTTGACTACGACACCTTTGCCGCGCGCAAGGTGGCTGACCGCAACGCAGCTGCGCTCGGCGACAGTGATGCTGGTGCCTGGGGTGATGATGATGACATCGCTGGCATTGACCGTCGCAGTATGATGGAAATAAAGCCTGTGGCCCTGCGTGCCTCAGCAGGTGCGCGTGTGCACGTGCAAGTGTGTGAGAATGACATGTGTGTCAGTGGATGTCTACACGTGCGATGGTGGTGCAGGCGAGTCAGTCAACTGACTACTGCTGTTGCTGCGCAGGATACGCTACTGGTTAGTGAGAGTGGCGGGAGGAGGATAGAGTACCGCTCAGTGTGCACCTGTGGTGTATTTGACGTAGGTGAATAAGCTGATAATCGGCACCTTCTAGACCCCGTAGACCCGACCCAAGAAAGTAGACAAGAGCGAGCAGTATTGCTACACCCAAGTTACTTTGCAACAAACTGGTTGGACTTAGGCGAGACATATGCATGCCGGTCCCTAATATAAGATTTGGGTGATGATTCCAGCTATTCTAGATACGCATCAGATGCAGGATGTGTTGCTGATACTGCATGCAGAGTAAGCTCAACGTTGTCCTTGTCTTTGCTGGCCTCAAGGTGCTTCACTGGCAGTAATATGCCATGTGCATGTGGTGACACTGTGCATGGCAAGCTTTAACTTTGTCTTCGTGCTGGCTGGTGCCTTCTTCCATGCATGTATTAGCAGACATTGCTCGCTCATGTGTAACTGCTCAAACCACCCTTCGTGACAAGTGTCTTTGCCAGCCATTCCCACGCTGTTGATATTCTTATTCTAGGAGTTAAGGTCGTGCTAATAATGCTGCACATTTTTAAAGCAAAAGCTACCGACTGCAGGTTGCTGCAGTAAACATCCTACCCAGCAAATTGGGCTGCGATCTACACATACACATGCATGCACTGCATACACACAGGGACTACCTGTGTGAAAGGGATAATGCCTTTCACAACACATGTATACAGGTATGGGCGATGCACTTGTTGAACATACCTACGGACATCCTCAAAGGACGCACATTGTCAACGCGACTGTGCAAATTTACATCACAGCATACTCACCGACATTCATACTTATCACGAACTCGCATGCATGCACGCTCGGCAAGCACAGCAGGCACATGCAAACGCGTGCGCGCAGCAGCTTCGCATACTCGCCTTGAGTCACTACTCTCAGTACAAGAGTACAGCGACTGTTTACTTGGACTGCCATGCGCATCCACACAATCTTAGGAACACAGTGTTTGCAAGTAGGCACAGTCTCTTGTTAGAGATCAACATACGCATACATACATGCATGTCAGCAAGTTAGCAATCCCTGTCCTACAGTATAGATCATACACACAGTTCACGTCCGAACTTGCTGCTTTAACTGCCGTCGCTTGCATGCTCATCTATCTGTTGTGACGCCCCACCCCAACCATTGTGAGCAGCATGGCTAGCTGCTGCATAACTGTCTGTCTCGACTGCATTGCAGCGCATGACGTTGATGGTGAGATCTAGAGCTTCGCCTCAGCAATGGCAGTGGCTTAGATGCTGTCTCTAGCGCTTCTGGCTGCATGCGCCTCCGCCCTCACCGTGAAGGACTTGTCACGCAAGCGGTCCAGAAGGGGCCAACCTTCTCTTTGATGCTTACAGTCAGGCACCATTCCCGCGCTACCAGCATCAGGAGGCATTCCACTCAGCTATGCCTACAGCCAGGCATCGACCCCGGCTATTAGCATGGGTCTCGCGCGACACTGAGCAGTTGTGAGTCAATCCTAGTAGGTACCTAGTACAAGTCATAGCCCGTACTAGCTGATCCGTTGTGAGTTTGACCTAGGCCTTGTCTAGGTCATTGCGTAAACTAGCCGTCGGCTTTGAACTGCACAGTTGTCATTTACCTGTAGAGGCTTACTACTTAGCCTCTGTACACTTTATTTATTTTCTTTAACCTAAACAATAGAAATGTATCAAGAAGAAACATGTACGAGTTGGAGGCAACAAAAGGGCTAGTACATGCTAATCAACAGAGAACACATCACGAACACTAGTATCTAGCGCATGCCAGTGTATCCGAGGAAGAGGAGAAGCGCAAGCTGTAGAGCAGAGGATAGAGTGGCGAGCCCACGAGTCCGTGAAGGCTGTGAAGCGAGCAAGTCAAATGTCTTCCTGTGGCGAGGACGTGACTAGAAGCCACTCCTCCTTGGCCCGAACTTGAACACTGGAAGCGAGAGAGCACACAATGACAGTCGAGGAGGGGGAGGAACCTGAGTACATCATCGAACACCTGGCCACCCAGATGTGCCAGAGAGTCAATGCGCAAAGAGTCGTCCACACCGGACAGAGCTGTGTGTGAGAACTAGGAAACGAAGCGTGAAACATGAGCTGGGAAAAGGAGAGGGGAAAAGGGGAGCCGCCAAGGCATCTCCATAGAGCAGAGACCTAAGCCCAGACTGCACGAACCAGCGAGCAGCAAAGGAAGAGGTGCTCGGGAGTTTCAAGACATTGCGAGAGAGCATGACATACACTCCCCAGAAAAGTTCATCTTGGCGCGCCTGTCACCTGTGTGCAATGCCCGGTGTGACAGTAGCCATAAGAAAGAACGGTGCTTGGCCGCCAAGGGTGTCTTGTGCAGGCGCGACCAGTGAGCTGGCCACGGTACACGGTGTTGCTCAGGGTCCCATCGGCGCAATGCGGGCGATTGATGTGCGTGCGCTGTGCTGAGGAGGGTGTAGCCGAACTTGACCGTGTTATCCCATAGTGAGAGGGGTTGCTGCGGGGAAGACGCCTGCGTTCCCCATACAGACAACGCCGGGTCCATGTAAAGCATGTGCAAGGGAGCTCCCCCCGCTACACGCCACCCCAGGTAGCGTTGAGTGTCGGGCAATGCCAACCATGCCGGGGAGCCGATGGCGGGCTTGCCTCGCCAGCGCACAGGCTCTGGCAGGACCCGGATGCGTTGCAACGTGGGGATGCCAGTCGTGAACGGGGAGGGAGGGGCGAGGATGTCTCCCTCATCGCTGACAAGAGGAAAGAGCAAGCCGGTGCAGAGCTGGCCGTGTGTGGACTCTGCACGCAGTGTCGCATTGACATTGTGATAAGGAGTGAAAAGGCCCCACCACTCTCCAACAGTAGGACACCCTTTCCCGCCATGCAGCAGCAGGCGCTAAGCTGTCGGGAGGAGGTTCCACAGCTCGGCTGCGTGTTCTTCCGCCCTAGCATCCGAGGGCACCCACAGTGCAAGGGTAGAAGCCGGATATGGCCGACGCAGAACACTATTCCAAAGCGTTGCCACCGTGAGAAAGCCTACCTCTACCCAGTGCCGCCAGTAGCGCCCGGAAGGCTGAAAGCCACCCACTACCTGGCCGAGCGCGTTCACAACGTGTGCATTTTGAAAGAGAGGTTGTCTCAATGCCTCATTAAAGTTTGTTGGTGACAGTGCAGCAGGGCGGACCTGCATCCACGCCTAAAAGATGTTGCGCCAATGCACCGGAAGGTGCCGCATGGGCAGGCCGACAGCATACAGGGACGCCCCTTCAGGTACCCAGCGTATCAAGCGAGAAAGGCCAGTCCGTGAGGGGAGGTGCTCAGTGCCCCACATGTCAACCTGATGAAAGCCCAGCACCTTCCATTCCACCCATGTAGGGTCCATCAAGCGGGCAGCCCACTTGGCCAGTAAAGCCGTGGTTTCATGTCGGGTGCAGCACCCCTAGGCCCCCAAGACGCTTGGGCAAGCAAACAGTGGGCCAGTTCACTTGCCCGCCTCTGGCACGCTGCTCGATGTCATGCCGCCATATGTACCCCCTGCAGTTGGCGGTCAGCTGTCTGAGATCCGTCGCTGGGGGAGAGGCTATCGCTGCCGAGAGATACCAGAGACACAGGACGGTCTGGTTGGCTGTGAGAGCCCGCCCCACTAAGGATAAGTGCTGGCGCGACCATAGCTCAAGCTTGCGCCGCATCTTGGCTATCACCTCGGTAAATAGCTGTTCCTGGTGGACAGAAATGCCCATGGGAACACAAAGAAGAGAGACCGCTTCCCCTGCTGACAACCAATGCACCCTCCAGTCCGGGGGGGGGTATCCGAGGGAGGACCTAACAGAATGCCTTTTGACTTCCTCAGATTGAAACTGGAATTCGAGGCCAAGCAATACATGTCCAGGACTTTGCGAAGGGCGTGGAAGCTGCTCGGGGTGAGAGCAATGTTGACCTCCGTGTCGTCCGCGTATCATGTGTACTTCAGCTCGTGGGCCTCGTCCTGCAGTTCATCCGAGTTTTGCAACCGTATGCCCTCAACCTCAGGGGTGATGCGAAGGAGAGCACCGAAACACTCAGCGGCAAGGATGAAAAGAGAGGGAGCCAATGGACAGCCCTGTCTCACACTGTGGTGCAGAGCGAAGGGAGAAGACAAGTGGCCGTTCACTAGCACCGAGCTCCAGCTCCCCCCACTCATCGTGCGTACCCATTGCCGAAAGGTTGGGCCGAAGCCCAGATGCGAGAGCACGCCATCTAGAAAGTGCCAGTCTAACCGGTCAGATGCCTTCCCAAAGTCTAGCAGGAGAAGAGCACCGTGCTGCCCTGTGTGTGCAGCATGCTGCACACACAGGGCAGCGCATAGCGTCCAGGGCCACTAGCACATTGTCCAGGATGTACCTGTGGCATACAAAGCCTGCCTGCAACGGGTGGACTGCCGTAGGAAGCACAGGCGCCACGCGAACTGCTAGGGCTTTGGCAAGAATCTTGTAGTGAGTTGGCAGCAGCGTGATGGGTCGCCAATTGCAAAGGTCAGACTGTTCTCTCCTTTCTTGTGCAACATGAGGATGACCCCCTCGCGCTGACCTTCACCCAACCGCCCTTCCGCTAGAACTTGTTGACAGTAAAGAGAATAGTCCTCCCGTAACAGAGGCCATGCAGTCTGCCAGAACGCCGTGGTGAGGCCGTCCTTGCCTGGGGCTTTGTGCGGGGGCATGCTCTGTAGTGCAGCGTGCAACTCAAGCAGCGTCAGCGGAGACTCCAAGACCTGAGCTTGTTGAGCGGAGACCTTCCTATTCAATGCCTGCCAACACTGTCGGGCTACAGCTGCCTTTGCTGCTGGCGGGGAGGGCGAGGAGGTGTATAGCTTGTGATAGAGCTGCTGAGACCTCGTCCAACATACCAATATTGCTGGTCACCGGTGTTGGCAAGGTCTTATGGGCATGAGTGACAGAATGAAGCACGTGCGCATGAGTGTGAAAACGGCCTTAGGCAAGAAGAAGAAGGTCATCCGCTCCCCTTCAAGACGTCAGCGGGCGCTTGAGCGTATTGCAGCACCTTTTTGCAGCACCCGAGAGAGTGCACCTAGATTAGTCAGCAGACGGGAGTGCTCTAGTTGAATGGCTGTGTCTCCAGGACTAGCAGACAACGCCGCATCACATTTGCCCAGCTGGTCCTGCAGATGATGTAGCTGCCTATTGTGTTGTTGCCGTACAGTGTGCCAGTGCTTCCGCGCCATCATGGCAACCTTCGCAAGCCCAGCTTCAAACCATCGAATGTAGGCCTGCCCGGAGTGCGGAGAGGTAAGCCGGTGCAGCTGCCACAGACTTTCCAACTCTGCCATAAAAGAAGAACGCTTGAGAAGAGCGGGGTTGAGCTTCCACAAGCCCGGGCCCTGGTCCACATCCAAGCCAGAGCGTATAGATAAATGCACCGGCTTATGGTCAGACAGCCACTCCTCCTGCAGGATTGAGGAGCTGTCAAAGAAAGAACTGAGAGTGGCGGAAGCATAAAACCGATCAAGGCGCGCAAGCCTGCGGCCTGTGTCCTCACGTCTGTTGTCCAAAGTGAAGGCGCGAGTGCCAGAGTTGCAGCTGCGCCACACATGCAAGTCCATCTCCCCCACCTTTGCATGAAGACCACCTGCTTCTTCCATGCTAGAGAGTGTACCGTGGCGAGAGCGATCCTCATCCACATCCTCCACACAATTCCAGTCACCACCCAGCAAATACCAATCCGTGTAAGAGAGAGGGGAGTGTAGAGAAGAAAGCGTCTCTGGCCTCTCAGGTGTTCGAGGGTGCATACACACTGGCGAGGAGAAGGACTCCACCAAACCAACGAACACGCACCCAACAGCACCTAGCAGGGACGGCCACGCCTGTGTCGATGATATAGTCCTGCCAAGCTGGTGGGCACAGGATTGCCACCCCCTCGCGTGTGCCTTCCGCAGGGCCCCACACACTCGGGCCCCGCCAACAACATTTCGCCGTCCATTGGGCAGCTGGTGACGTTCCTAGTTTGGTCTCTTGCAACAGAAGGACTCCATCCTTCGACGAAGGCCATAAGCAAAAGCGGGTGATTGCCGATATGCGACGCCGACCATGCGAAGATGCACCTGCCAAGCTTGACTAATTGCCGTTCCTGCCTCAAACATTCCACGTCCACACGGAGAACGTGGACGTGAGACTTGAAGACGCTTGCATCAGTTAAGGCCCAACACCCGCTCCCGCAAGGATGGCGCGCCTTGAGGAGGGGTTCCGCCAGCCAAAGGCCATGACGGACATGAAGAAGGGTGCTGAGCGGAGGTGTTGGCGGTGACGTGAGAAGCGTACTCTAACACCTCCAGCACCTGTGCCTCAACGAGGTCGTGGCTGCCTCCCACAACGCCCTCAACAAGGAGTGGATCAACCCACAGCACATCCTCCGCGCCTGAGGTGTTGGGGGGGGGGGGGACATTACTTCCTCGTCGTGCCACAACCACGTGTGAACATGGTATGGCATGCCGTCTGCAGTTGTGTGCATGAATGAGAGCTCCGGGCTTGGAGTAAAATGTGCAGACTCCGGGACGCCCAGCATGCATGCCATATGGCCGAAGCCAGCCCCCGCGCCTGCCTACCTTGGTCGGAGGGGGAGGGGTCCGCTGGCAAGGTAGCCGGGATGGTTAGCTTGTCGCCGTTCTGGCGAACCAGACCCAGCCACCAGCACTGGGCCGCATACTTGTACACCAGGACTGCCAGAGCATGCGGCTGGGGTGCAAGTCTCTCCGAAGGGGTGGTGGTGATTGCGGGGAGAGGGGGGTGTGACGGGGAGAGCTGCAATTTTCTTCTTACCGTTGGGGGGGAGGCCTCCTAGAAGGGTGTGTGATGGGATGGGGGAGGGAGGCGGGGAACGGAGGAGCTGTCCATTGGGGATGAGGAGGCGGACATTGCGGGGTGGTGTGGACGAGGGGTAGTGTAGGGAGACTCCGAGAAGTCCGTGTGTGAGGAGGAGGGGTGAGACAGTGATAGCGGAGTGCGTGCATGTTGCTCCCACCTTGTGCGCATCGCGGAGGCTATCATCAAGGGTGTGATGCGAGGCTTGCCGTGCTTGCTGAGTTTGGGGCGGGCCTGGGCTTGCCACTCCGACAAGGACACCCATTGCTGCTGCACCGTTGCTTAGTGGCATGCCTCGGCAGGAAGAAGCAATGGGCAAAGAACGAATAGGCATGGATGCAATGGCGTGGCCCCCGCGAGTGGGCTTGAGTTTGAGACAGACGACTCAAGCTCAGCGTCCTCCCTGGTGGCGTCTAGTGACACACCGGCCTGCTCCAGCGTTGCCCGCAGTATGGAGCAACAATGTTGCATGCCGTCAGCCTCACCCTGCGCAGAGGGGAGGAGGTTGCCAAAACGCAGCCCCGTGCTGCGTTGTGTTGTGTCCGTGAGAGGTAGGGACAAGCAGTCAGAGGAGTCCCCTGCGTTGGCAAGCACCACGGGGACAATGAACGCCGTCTCCTATGGTCAAGAAGGAGGCTTGAAACCCGCATCCTCAAGCAGTTCTCCCAACCAGAGACGCTGTTGGGGATGGCGATCAGCCTGGGTTGTGCTAGCAGCTTGCACTGGCTGGTCGTAGGGGACCATCCCACCAGCAGGCGGGGCTGGCGGGAGGTCATCCTCCTCATCCTGATCGTCACACCACAGCTTTGAGG
>RHPI01001442.1:52744-133562 GCA_009103225.1 Chlorokybus atmophyticus | reverse complement strand
CAGAGGCTTGGAGCTGGCGCATTGCAAGCTGGTCTATGCCTCATGCTGATCCAGGCCGAGCAGGTCGACAAGGTCGCCTTCTTGTGAGCACTGGCCAGCGTGCCGCTGAGCTTTGCAGCTTGTGGACTCTGTTCGTAGGCTAACGTGTGAGCGCTAGCTGAAGCTTGCTACCTCAATTGACAGCTGGTCAGTGCGCTAGCTGCTGTCGCTATGTTTGCTGAGCCCGTGCTTCTTTGCTTGTTATGAGAACGTAGGGATCCAAAGTTGCTTGCAGCAGCTGTAAGCTGCTTCAACACCACCGGCTAAGTGACGTTGCTTTGGCATGTATGCAGCTGACCTGCAGGTCAGTGGATCGTCATGCTTTGCTAGCTAGACGTCGCTGGGGCGGCGAGGTAGACAGCGGCACCATTATGCTGCAACCAGCTTCACCATCGTGATGAGGGTTGGTGGACCAAGCAATGCTGCTGCTGCCAGCATGCTCAGCATGTCTGCATGGTGTTCGGCTGCAGTGGATGAGGCTGGCGGCGGCGCATGTCGCTATCGCGCTGTTGGTGACGGCAGCATGCTTGCGTCCAACCGGTAAGCATGGTGGTGGGAAGAGTAGATTGCTGCTATCGACTTCAGTAGGCGGAACCGGTGGCGGCGACACCAACGTGTGACGGCGGAGTTGCATGCCCTAGGCTCTCTGTGCTCAAAGATGTAAAGAAGTGAACATTCTACAGCATGCACGCTCCATGCATGCTGCATGGGATACCAGTGCAGTTGTAAGAGCACACACGTTGTTGTGCCATGCATTCCAGTGCATGACTGGCTGTCCAGGCATATGGCACTGTGGCATAGAATATGTGGACTGTCCGTCTGAGCAAGCTAGTATAAAAACACAAGACACAAGACATTACGATGTGTTGAACAGTTGCAGTGAACAGCAAGCACGAACTAGTGGCAATTTGGGTGGGGTTTATGTCGTTGACAGTTGGTTGCACTGGTTACAGCTTGTGCTTATGTCGATCCGGGCGTGTGGGCATCTGCTGATCAGTTGATTAAAGAGAGGGCAAGCAATGGCCTGATTGTCATTGCGTTCGCGGACGCTGGCGCAAAGTACTACCTCACCACGCTGAACTGGGTTGAAGCAATGAAAACCATCGGCATCGACAACTGGGCCTTGTTCACTTTTGACTCCGCAGCTCACAGGTAACTTGGCCCAAGCATGCTTGTGCGATACTTTCATTCATACACGATTGCACACGCGCATGCACGCTTATCCGCGCACGCGCCTGCAAAGATGATGTACAGCATGCTTGCAGGGCATTTGCTGCGCAAGGCATAGTCAGTGCTGATATCAGCGGGCTCGTTCCTTCTGATGGTTACATGCAAGCCGGCAACTCCAGCAACGAAACCATGAATCCTCTGCTGCGAGACTTCAAGCACAAGATGTTCATGCGGGTTGTGCTTCTTCAACGCTGCGTCCTTGCTGGAGTGAGCGCCTTGCTCACTGATGTGGATGCTGTATGGAGACACCCCGCGGTCATTGACATCGTCACGCAAGACGTTCGCAACATTGACATGAGCGCACAGGTAGTTGCATGCTCGTCAACGCTAACTAAACATTCATCGCATGCAATGAACTAATGGACTCTGATTGCTTGTCAGAGGATTTTCCCAGGCGTGTCACCTACATTCAACCCTGGGCTTGGTGGCGGCTTCACCTTCTTCAACAGCACGCCCACAACCGCTGCCATACTTGGCAAGATGCTAGTAAACATGGAGCGCCAAATGCACAGCACCTTGCGATCTATCACGCAGGTTAGGAGGCAGGTTCAGGCTTGGTTGATACCTTTGCCATTGGTCCCTTCGCGCTGCAATTGCCAACCACAACTTTGTGCGTAGTACGGGCTGGCTTCTGCCCTGTCGCAGATACAGTGGGATGTGCCACCTGGCCAACAGCGCAAGATGTGCAGCACGGAGCCGTTGTATGGGCGCTCAACTGTACAAGTGCTGGATGCGCAGTTTGTCCTAAAGCAGACGTTAACAGCTCAGCTTGCATTGCTGCCCAACATGCTTATTCGAGATGCAACCCAGGTAAGGTCGTGTACACATTGTGCACTGTCAAAGCGTGCGTAGCACACATGCAGCAGCTCTATAGCTCTAAACAAGCAAGCCAATATGTCCCACAGCATCATATGAGCGCTACATCAGGCACTGATGATTGATCACACGAGTACCATATCAGAGTAGTTTACTAACATGTGACATTTGTGATAGGTCCCGCTGAAAGCTGCTCAGGACGAGCTGTTGAGATTGAACCTAGTGACAAACTGCACGCGATCAGCCACCTTCTTGGACGAGCTCTTCAGCTGTCTTGTGGACACGCACCCGGGGGACCGCTACCTTGGCGAGCTGAAGCCGTGCAGCCTGGCGGCCGTCGTGCACTGCTTCGGGACTCCCATGCAGAAAATCAACTGCCTGGCCCAGAACCAGGCCTGGTTTTTGGAAGACGCCGACGGCCTCCCGCTGCTGCCGCCCCGTGCATGCAACAACATTACCGCACACTACGTGTGGCTTGCGGCTATCACCGCCGACTTGCAGCGAGGCGTTGGACTGCCCACTCCCGTCGCAGCGGTGCTGGCCCAGGTTACCTCTTGACGGTTCGGAAAAAGTCTAGATTGTTTGACCAGGTTGTTGTGTATCATACGGCTCAGCTCCATGTGTTGAAGAGAGTGTGCATCAACGCAAGTTGATGTACTCCCGCGTGCTAGTGTTGAGAAACAGGTGTTTGCTGAAACTGCTACATAGTATCGATGCTAGACGCACGGAACCGTGCACATTGTTAGGAGTTTCTGTGCCATGCAAATTTGGCTCACCTTGGTATGCTTTGAAAGTGGCTTTGCGACAAGCGCATGCCACAACAGTGACAACACCCGCGGTGGCATGGTAGTCAACAAATGCCACCTTTCAGCACCGCACCGATTTAGATGAAGGACGCTGCATTGTTTGTATGTTACATCTTGCGAAACGCCCCTGCCTTATTGATGTAGTGCATGCACAACTCCTACGGTATGTGCACATGTACACGTACATGGTATGTGCGTTTACGACGTTATGTTGGTGGCGTTGGTGTTAGTGTGCGGACTAGCGTGACAGTATGGAATCGCAGCACATGCACCCCATGCGCAGATGCTCTCACATACACTCTTGTCCTGCCTGGCCCTACACGTCAAGCCTGCGACCTTACCACTACCGCCTTTTGCACACAGGTCCTTGCCTTCTCTTGCCTGCGTGCCTGCTTGCTGCTCTACCGCCCCCGTTGCATTGGCACTTAGCTATTGCACATAGTTAGCACCATTGCCCCGTTGTAACCGTTTGAGGTCCTACCTGCCTACTGTTGCTTGGGAGTGCTTGCATGTGCTGTGTGCATGTTCACGGGCATGATGCGTTGATACTACTCGGAAAGCCTATCCACACACACACACGCCGCTACCAACAGTCGTCCCAGCATCCCTGCACTCACATACCCACACATCCACACCACCACGCAGCCACGTCCACACCCACCATCGCCAGCGCCCAGCCCGGCACGGCTGCCACAGACGCAATGGCGCACACTGACAGTTAAGGTGATATGTTGTTTATGATGACGCATGTGGTATGGGATTGTGGGTGTTGTGCTAGGTTTGGTGACACATCTCATAGCCAACCTTGTACATATGCCTTACCAAAGACATGATGGGACACATTGTGCCATGACTTTTCTTGCTTATGCAATGCACGTTGTAGTCAACTAGCGCGCAACAACCTGGATGTCAAAGCCTTCGCCATACCATCCTACAAGGATTGATTGTGAGTTTGTTGGACACTCAAGTCAAGTGGCTTTCTGCATTGGTATCAGACGTAAACAGCTGTCAATAAAGTTGACAACATATTCTAGATACAATAATGATCGGTAATCAGCAATGAGCTATCCCAACTGAATCATGCGAGCGCTAACTACGTCAATCACAGCAATGATTGCCCACTATGTCAATCTGACATCCACGGAGCCAACTCTGCGCTTGTCTTCCTTTGTGAACAGCACATTGGACAGCCACTCGGCATGCACTTGCATCTGTGTCACAACGGACATTTGTCAGTCAATCAACAGATGTGACCTGATGACGGATGGCAGCACTCGGTCACGAGGGTCCAAACCTGATGAGCGAAGAACTTTTTCTTCCGCTCAAGGGCGTCGTCTCTCTCGTGCAGTCCATCAAGCAAAGAGTCTGCATAGGGTAAAACATCACGTGAATCAATAACCATAACAATGAAGCCACACAAACGCATGTTTGCATGCGCACATACAGGCACACGCACGCACGTCCCCTCCCCCTCCCCCTCCCCACACACCCACCCACACCCACACACACGCATGCTCGCATACGCAAGAGTGTGCACACACGCGCACATACACACGCACGCACGCGGCTCCAAACTAGCGCACAAGAAGGTGAACACGGATACATGCACGCACACATGCACACTATATCTCTCACCCTCCGGTGGCGTCAATGCGTCCATCACGCTCTCTGACCCCAACACCGCCATCACGATACGTCGCTGCTGCTCCGCCACGGCCGCGACGGCAGCCTGCCAGTCTTCATCTCCTCCTGCTCCTATGCGCTCACCCACCTCTTCCACAGACTCATCGCCTTCTTCTTGTTCTTGTGCGTGCTCACCCTCATCGTCATCAGAGTCAACAATACTCTGATCATGCTCCTGGTGTGATGCTGTTGGCACTCTGTCCTTGCCCTTCTCATCAGAGCCAGTGTGAACCACGAAGTTGTGCTCGGAGCCTGCGGTGGACCTGTCCACGCCGTCGCTTTCACCTGCAAACACAACACAGCAACGCATGTTAGCGCATCTCATGTTACAGTAAGCACCCAAACATACTAAGGTGGTAACAATACCCAACGCACGCATGCACACGTACACGCGCATGCGCGCACACGTACAAGCACACATGCATGAGACAGATGCGCGCGCGCGCACAGCCACACGCACGCACGCATGCACGCACGCACACGCACACGCACACGCACACGCACACGCACACGCACACGCACACGCACACGCACACGCACACGCACTCACATATGCATACGCCCACCTGTGAGCCACGCGGACACATTCCCCATGCTTGTGCTTGCCGCGCTCGACGCGCTCGTCACGCCAACGCGGTGCTGATGATGTTCCACACCGGCACCGTTACTGCTAAGGTCATGGTAATCCGAGCCCGATCCCCACCCGCGAACGGCACCCGTCGCCTCCATCAGCTTGCTCGCGGGATGGCTGTGGANCCCGTCGCCTCCATCAGCTTGCTCGCGGGATGGCTGTGGACGTAAGACTTGCCGTTCAAACTCCAACCCTGCACAAGAACAGAGTGTGTGTGTGTGTGTGTGTGTGTGTGTGTGTGTGTGTGTGTATGCGCCTGTGCATGGAACACTCATACACAACTCCACTTCTCCTCCTCTCCTCACTTTGTCGGGTGGTGCCGCCCGCACCGGTTCCATCGCTATCGTCGTCGGCGCGCCGGTGTACGACGAGCACACCGTCCAGCTGCTGTGGTTGGTGGTCGAGGCCGACGCCGGGGGTTGAGGGAGACTGAGGCTGCGCGGCGTGGAGTCGATGACGCCGCCGTCGATGCTGATACCGCCCGCGAGCGCAAACACACTGGCAAGCAACACGAGAGTGTGATGAACCAATGTTGCGTGTGCGTGGTTGTGCTTTTGCGCAGTGTGGAGGATAGTGCGAGTCTCGTCACTTTGTGCATCTAACAGCACAGCGTGTGAAGGTACCCAGTTGTTGCACGTGCTGTGCAGCGGACGCACCATCAATGAGTGTACATCACTAATGTTTTAGCCACTGCTGGCATCGCTGCTGTGCATGCAACGCTGCTTGTATGCAACACCGTGACATGCACTGTGCCACCCACCCACCTCTTCCTGAGCGGACTCCCCGGCGACTCCGGCGCCCTCACGCTCGCCTGCGTCCACCCTTCCTTCCCCCCCTTCCCCCCCCTCGTCGTCGCGACTGTCGCCGTCGGCCCGGGGCTCGTCGGCACTCCCGAGGCAGCCAGCGCCGCGATCGCGTCGAGACGGGAGGAGCCGAGGGACTTGCGGGGGGAGACGCCGCTGCCGCAGACGGAATGAGCGCGGGAGTGGGAGACCTCGGCGCGACGCATGGGAGACCTGCGATGGGGTGGGTGAGTACTACACATACACCCACATACACACCATCCGTATCCGAGTGTAGGTGTGTAGGTGTGGGTGTGGGTGATGCGGTCTTACCTTGCGCGTTCTGCTCGTGCCACGCGCGCGGCGTATCGTGCCATCGTCGCTAGGCGTAGGCGGTCCTCCTCATCCTCCGACACTTTGGTGAAGACGGACTGGGAGGGTGTTTGGTTTGTTGTGTTTGTGTCTGTTGTGGCTGTTGTGGCGGCTGAGTGCCAGGAGGGGATGACGGAGCCGTTGGAGGTGTAAGGGACTTGCAGCGGGGTAGGACGTACGCTCCTCATGTTGTGTGTGTCTATGTGTGAGTTTGGTAGTTGTGCTCGCAGGGTATAGTGTGTGCTCCTTGTCCCTTTTGCGACCCAGTGTTGTGCTGTGCGCTCTCCTTTCTGTCTTGCTTGCTTTGAAGGCTGTGCGTCTTTTCTGCCACGAGCGTCTGATATACGTGAGAGTATGTGAGGAGATAAGTCAAGAATTTATTCGTTAAGCAAATGAGCGATTCGTGCTAGTATAGCATAAGTGACACGATATGAAAACCACTGCGTGTGGCATGACGAACAGCCCGCATACCTCAAGTGGCGTGCTAGGCGGAGTAAACCCGTGTGTGAACTGGCTTAGATAAATGTTGAATGTGACTGAAGAAGATGTCAAGTCTGGCAGTCAATGCGTTTTTGCTGCTATTGTCAGCACCTTTGCCGTCGAAGACCAGGTCGGCTTTAGAAGCTCAAGCCCACTCAGAATGCTCCGCGATGCCTTTGAACCAGCAGCGTTGCTGCTGCGGCCACTCCAGAAGTTCCCCTCCCCTTCCTTTCCCTCCTTCTCCCCCTCCTCCTCCTGCAGCGTGTTGGTCAGCGGGCGGCGGCGACGTCGTCGTCGTCGTCGCCAACTTTGGCGGGTTCTGTGTCACGTGACACGTCGCACGTGACGCCACTGCCACCATTTGTCAGACAGGGTTGTGCCGCACAACTTGTGCGAGGCTTGGGCACAGGCAGTGCGCAAAGCACAGAGTACCCTTGCTAAGAGCATATTGTGTAGCCAACTGCATCATCTGCGTTTGATCGTTAAGAGCATCAGACCGCGTAGTATGCAAGTTACGCGGATTTCACTACCCATCACGCACTGGCCATCACGCTACATCCATCACGCCGTCACCGCCCATCATGCCCTACTCGTCACACCCGTGATACCCGTCGATATCATCATCACGTTTTTCCCCGCTTACTAGCACATAGCTTGCAAAGAGTTACATGCGAGAACGATATGCTTTTCCGGTGGGTCATCTTTTCTAAAATCGCTGTATTTGCCTACACCACTTTATATGATGTCATTGTCTATGCAATGAAATGGTGGAGATATGTTTTTGAGAATCCTTTAGCGCAATAGGTTTATTAGCGTCTTTGTTTCCCGAGCATGACCGCAGCCGTTTCGTCATATATTTCATTACAAGGCGCAAGAAATAGGGTGACAAAAATAGAATCAGTTTACCGCTAATAGCATGCAATAGCTTGTTGTTATTGATGTAGCTACCGATATTAGCGGCTGTGGCGGTAGCTATAGCTTCTGTAGTAGCCGCATTGTTTAAGTGTGTGTTGATCTGTCTGCAGATAGCCCCATAGAGGCGTTTTGCAAAAACTGGCAAGCAAGATGCACACATTGTTTATATTACTTATCATCATGTGACCCACAAGTTATGCGATAAAATTCAAAGAAATGTCACGTTTCTCCTTTGATCACTGCATGCTTTCGTTCAATTCATGCCGACTTGAGCCTTTGTGCTTGACGTTTTTGCATTGGATGGCCCTACAAAATGACTTTACTCTTATCAATTCTTTGACATAACAACATGATCGCCTAGCCCTTGCGCATTGTATAATACAGCATTATTGGTGTGCTCGGCTGATACACTTATGTGACCAAATTTTATCGCGCAATAATTGCGACCATTATAGGAGTTAATTTTGCTGCAGTTGTACAAGTTAAGTTAGCATTGATTAGGCCTTTCCACAAGACCGTCCACTACATGCATGTGGCGCGACAGATAAAAAATGCGGATACTGACTTTGCGAAAATGGATGATTCTTACTTTTCATAATTAAGTGAAAAATGAACACAAAAACTCCACATAGCGCCACGCTGGCGCGATCCATTATTGTGTTGGACCCGATAATGACCAGATAATGACATTTTGCTACTTTCTCACTTATAAATCTCGGCTGTTGATCTTGGCTTGGTTAACGGTCTGTTCACTGCAATGACTAACTACTGGCATGTGGCATGTACAGTGTGGAGAACATGAGGTTGTCCGTACGCGTGCGTTAAAAGTGTCATATGATTGCGGCGTACTTGGGAAGGTTTCTACTTGTGTTTGCACTTTTGTTAATGGTGACCCTTCTTTGCAGAGGTTTTTCACTAGCATGTTTGTACTAGCTTGTCATGCAGGCAAGAATGCTTCGGTGTGTAATATGTTAGGTCTTATGTAAAGTTGATTGTTAATCCTACTCATATGAGTAATCTTATGACCACATTCAATAACAATATAACCACATATGGTTAAAGTTCATAATCACTATAACACCTCGACTACGCAATAGTATTGCAAATTATCGAGCCTAACTACCACTGTGTATAGTAAAGACTCATGAGTTATGTGTTTTGCATGTCATGAAATTTATAAGATATCATACGTTTATAATATGCAATTTTTAATTACGTAAAATGATCTTAATTACATGTATGGCATGGTTGCGGATGCAAACATGTATTGTGTCAAACTTTAAGCATATAAAATGACATATATGCAATCAAATCTCATTTTATTTTTGTGATGATGTGAAGTCTTAATTGATTGTGTAGAGACGGATTATAAATTGCCTATTTAAATTGATCATTGATTATTAATTACAGATATTACAACAATTGTCAGTATTATTCTACAACAATTGTTGCAAGAATGTATGATATTATACATGAGTAATATAAAAATTCACACGTGCTCTAGACCATGAATTATTGCAAATGTTGTAACGTAACACTCAAGTCGCTGAAACCCAAGGATTGCAATGTTGCAGCTATTGCAAACCAACACTCAAGATGTGAAAACTAAAGTAATGCATGCCATATGACACGCAATACGATTGTCACACGAAAGGTCTATCATATATGGTTGACATTGATGCATTACACCATGCTTGTGATTATTGTGTCCCCTACAATTAAGAAAATGTTTGTTTAAGACAAAATGGTTGCCAACGCACAATGTATATACACAATTGTGTAATATGCATATACTGATTGATAAGCTTGCAAACTTATGTATCAGCATATGCATATGCTGATACATAACTTTGCAAGTTTATATATCACCATATGCAAGCTAACCATATACTATCGATTTGATTTCAAAGCGACATAATGTTGTGGCGAAGATTTTTGTTAACATGGCTCTTAGATTTGATACCGCAGCTAGATTCACTATAACATTATTCCTATAATGAGTCAACGCCTTTGTAATAATGTTTTGCCTTTGTCGCACAACAACATATAATTATATGATTAATTCACCATATGTATTATATATGTATATAGTTCATGACTGAGATGCACACATGCCCATGACTACACAAGTTGCAACTTAAGTAATGCACAACATATTTTACGGAACACGTTTTCTCTCCTCCCAGTGCAAACAAATATTAATACGCGTTACATCACAAGTTCAAGTCATGATGTAAGTGGTAAAGGCCCTTACCTCATAGTGATAATAATGCATGATGTTCGACGATGTAGACGACATTGCACGAAAATTGTATTGCAACGTGCTTGGTTTCAACACGAATCTCATAACAAACCTCCACAGAATGCTGCCAAACATGAACCTGCGTGTTATGTTAAGTTGCTTGTGACACCACAAGGTGTAAAGAGCGGATGAGCGCGCGTTACTTCACAACCCAAAGATCTGCACTACTCCCCCTAGTACACCTGTACTTCAGCCCAATAACCCAAACACTCCGCAAGCGCAGTACCCTGGTACCATCTATGGTACATTTTATATACAGTTCACTTCAGCCGCGCACGTGCTTGTAAAGCACTGCTTCTGTACATACCCTACATGCTGCCGCCATCATGACGGAACCCACCTGCGACACCCCCAGAAACAACCATATGGCAAGCGTACACACACGCGCACATGCACGTGCACGCGCACACATACATCTTTGACACGCACACCGATATATGTTGCCTTTACCTGCACTCCCCCGTGGTGCGATGGCATGCATAGTGCCGGCCTGCGCTTGCACTATACCACTTTTGCCACATCCACAAAGGCTCTGTCGCACACCAGACACAATAAGTACACAGACACGCTCGCACACACACAAGCACGCACCCTACCAACACTTCTCTCCCTAACCTGCAGCAGGTAGCATGCCAGATTGCTGCGTTAGCCACCGGCATGCATCACCATCTGCGCAATGACTTTGACTCTCGTCCCTCGCGATGTTGTCACGCATCCTCATGCTCGCAAACACACTGGCGAACAGGTGTCCTGCTGCCGTCTGCATTGTGACCACATTGATTAAGTACCAGGCCGTCTAGTAGTATGGATCAAGTGTTGCTTCGTCGTGCTTGCACACCTGTCTCGGTGGCAACGGACAGATGTAGTCCATACCCACAGCTTCATCCCTGTATATCTGCAGAGGGAATACAATAAGACGAATGTCACAAACAGAGCGAACAACAACGATAAACCAAAACACCAGCAACAACAACAACAGCCACACCAACCTTCCCGGTGCCCGCTCGTGCCATGGCCTCCGCCTCCACCTTCTCCACCACCGCCCTCGCCCCCGCCCTCTTCCCGCCTCCACCCAACCCGTGCAACACATCCAACACGTGTCCTCCTCCCTCCTCAGGATGCGCCATCATGGTGGACACTGCGGCCGCACCGTCAGCCAGGTCCTGTGCGATGCAAATGTTGTCACACAAGGGAGGTAGGTAGTTGTGTTACTGGTTGAGTGACTGGTGACGAGACACACTTTGAGTAGGGCTGCGGGGACGGTTGTGGCGAGGGAGCCTGAGCGCATGCCGAGCTGGAGGGCGACGGGACCCACCTTGCGACCGAACGCGCCGCCAAGCATTAGCGCACCGGCCTGGAACAAGAGATGGCGTCTCTCAACAGCATCAGACAAACATGCGTGCGCACACGCATGGATACATACCACTTATGTTGATAGTGCATGCGTGTGCGCGTGCCGCATACATGACGTTGACAAGTATACACAGACATGTACCAGCGAAACGCACATGCCTGCAAGTGAGTACACCAATGTGCGCTCCCTCGCGCTCGCGCGGGCGCACGCGTTTTACCACAACATGCTCACGCTTGCATGCCCCCACCCCCACCCCCACCCCCACTCACCATCAGCGGCGCCGGCGTGCTGCACATCCCGATCTGCCCCATCANGGGGGGGGGGGGGGGGGGGGGGGGGGGGGGGGGGGGGGGGGGGGGGGGGGGGGGGGGGGGGGGGGGGGGGGGGGGGGGGGGGGGGGGGGGGGGGGGGGGGGGGGGGGGGGGGGGGGGGGGGGGGGGGGGGGGGGGGGGGGGGGGGGGGGGGGGGGGGGGGGGGGGGGGGGGGGGGGGGGGGGGGGGGGGGGGGGGGGGGGGGGGGGGGGGGGGGGGGGGGGGGGGGGGGGGGGGGGGGGGGGGGGGGGGGGGGGGGGGGGGGGGGGGGGGGGGGGGGGGGGGGGGGGGGGGGGGGGGGGGGGGGGGGGGGGGGGGGGGGGGGGGGGGGGGGGGGGGGGGGGGGGGGGGGGGGGGGGGGGGGGGGGGGGGGGGGGGGGGGGGGGGGGGGGGGGGGGGGGGGGGGGGGGGGGGGGGGGGGGGGGGGGGGGGGGGGGGGGGGGGGGGGGGGGGGGGGGGGGGGGGGGGGGGGGGGGGGGGGGGGGGGGGGAGGGGGGGGAGGAGGGTGGGAGGAGGAGGAGAGGGGGAGGGGGAGGGAGCGGAGGAAGTGGGGGCTGAGGCAAACGGCGGCAGAGCCAAAGGCAGCGCCTGCAGGGAGAAGGGAGAGGTGGGAGGGGGACGATGTGCGTGCGTGCAGAGGCACATGTGGGGCTGCATGCGTCCGTAATTTGTGTACAATTGCATGCGAGTGCGAGTGTGAGTGTGTGGTTGTTAGTGCGGTACGGGTGTGTGTGTGTGGATGCGTGGCAGCGTGTGGGGGTGCGTTTGTGCAATTGTGTATAATTGAGTGCGAGTGTGAGGATAAATGCGTAATTGTAAGTGTCTCTGAGTGTGTGTAGGCAGACAGATTGAGTTTGTGTATGCGGGACCGGCAGAGCAGCAGCGAGCTGCAGTGCAAGTTCTTGCGTTAGACAAATTCTCCGGCGGCGTCTCGCTGCCGGGTGAGATCACAGAGGTGATTCGCCAATGCTTGGCTGTGACAACTAGGGCTACAGTTCATCAATGTCACACCAAGCTTGCTGCAATAATAGGTCTCCTATCACCAGAACCAGTGTGCAAGTGTGAACACGATTCATATGTATAGGAACCATCAGTTACAGCAAATAAGCAACCAAAATCACCACACCTGCAGCAAACACCTTCACGGGAACCTTGTTAACCCTTCTCCCACCCCCACCAGCAGCAGCCGCTGGCTTGCTCCCCCTCACGCCCTCTTCCACCTCTCCTCCTCCGCCACCACTAGGAACCAGCCCACCCCCCTGACAAGCCACCGTCTGCATAACTACCGCACACCTTCCTCCTCCACCTCCTCTTCCTCTTCCTCTTCCTCTTCCTCCGCCGCCGCCTACGCGCTGAACCTCAACCTCAACGACATGCACAGCGACAGGGCCAGATGTGATATGCTTAATCCGCGGGAGAAGAGCGGACTCTGACTCGAATCAACAGAGCCGGAAGAGTTCGGTGGTTGTGGAACCGGTTCGTAAGGTAGATGATGATGGGGGGCAGTTGCCTCACGTGATGACGCCTGACGGCGAAGATGACTGAGGAATGGCGACAGGTCACGGTTAACGGCTGGTGAATGTGCGGCTTTTCTTGGTTTCTGGCTTCATGACTCAGTCAATTTGACTAGATGCCGCGGTAAGCTGTGGAGTTAGAACTGACCCAGAAGTTAGCTTTGAGTTTTTTAGGGTTGAAGCAGGGGCGGAGTGCCACGTGTACAGCGGCGGCGGCGGCGTGGGTGATCAGCATATCGGCAATGTACACAGAGTTGAGTGTTGAATCCTGTGTATAGCGACTCTTGGGGTTGAGAGAGTGCGACTCCGTGTTCAAGATGACGAGCAGCAACCAGATGATCCTGCGGGAGATGGCCAGGATCAAGCACAAGCTGCAACGGCTGGAGCGCAAGCGCAAAAAGGTGGAGACTCACGCATAGCATTTGTGCATGCGATTGTTCTCAGAGTCTTGAATTTGAAGTGGGATGAACAATCAAGTCACAGGCTTGCCGAATAAATGGGTCGGTGCAAGTCCCAGCGCGTACACACACACTCACGCTGGAAAGTGTGTGCGTTTGGATCCATGGGACCACACGCACACATGCATGCACATACACCATTCCATAGCACACCTTACTTCCCCACTTCGCAGAAACTGCTGATGGACGACAGCGACGACGGCGGGGAGGTTGATCCGAGCACGGCGGGCACGTCCGGGGCGGCCAGTGCCAACGTCAGCATGACTGTGGGACACATGGCCATGCACGCTATCAATGAAGACGAGGAGGAGGAGGGTAGCTTTCCAAACAACAAGGAGAAGGAGAAGGAGAGTGAGAGTGAGGAGAGGAGTCAGCAGCAACAACAACAACAGGATGGTGTGGTGGAGACTGCCCAGTCTGAGCCGCCCGACTTGAAGCAGAGCGAGAATGATAAGATGTAAGCAAGAACACGGAGCATGTTGTTGTTGTTGTTGTTGGTGGTGGTGGACATGTGTTCTTGTGTGTGCAGGGAGCAGCCGCAGCCTCAGCCTGGTGTGCCATTGACTCAGAAGTGGGAGATGGTGTTGGGGGCGGCTGCGAGTATACACCTTAACGACCGCAATGAGTGTGAGAGAGAGAGAACAGCGAGAGTGTTGGTTCTCTTGAGAGTCAGCACATTGTTCGGTTGTGTGTGAGGTCGGAGTTCTCACATTGTTGTTGTTGTTGTTGTGTCGGTGCAGCTGAGTGGGGAGAAGGGCGCACGTGCCCGGCGGCAGCCGCAAGTCCCAACACTGTTGCACGCAAGCTGGTGAGAGACGCTCAACGCAACCTTGTGTTAGGTTGTGTCATGTTGTTGGTGACTTCACTCGACAACAACAACAACAACAACAGGGGTTTGAAGATGTGCCTCCCGAATACGCGTTCGGGCTGCCTCGCGATCACGTGCTGAGGCGATTCCCTATAAACATGGTTCTGAGGAAGTGAGTGTCTGCGCGGACGCCTGCATGCACACATTTTACTTGCGCTTGGCTTGGCCCACAAATCATATGCATATGCACAAGCACCTCATGCACGTGCAGTGTGGCGCACGCATGCACATGCTGATACATATACTCATGCACACACATGCCCACGCTCTCACCCACACGCATGCGTACAAACACACAACCGTATTCTGTTGCAGGCGCTTCATGTTCTTCATCGCAGTCTCTGTCACGGTGAGTGGCTGAGAGAGAGTATCTCTTCTCTCTGCACATGTGAGAAGTGAGCTTTCTAGGAGCCTTGAAGACTTGTAGTTGCTGACTTGTACTCTGCGTGTTTGCTCATTTGTGTGGAACACAGTTGAACTGTGTGTTTCTCGCTATGTACGCCCCCACGCAACCCGAGACCTCCTTTCGAAACCAGCTCCTGCGCTGGGCAGGTCAATGCTTGAGGCACACACACACACACGCACACACGCACGCACACGCGCACACACGCCCGCCCACACGCATGCGCACTTGCAGACACGGCCATCTGCGCCCGCACGCGCGCACACACACAGTCAACTAACTCAACCAACTCACTCACTCTCACTCACTGACTCACGCGATGACACGTGTTGTGTGTGTGTGTTCAGAGTTGTTCTTCACTGTCATCTACACGGGCGAGATGGCCCTGAAGCTGCTGGCACTGGGACCCCGCACGTACGTGGCCAACCGATGGCACATACTCGACACCATCGTCGTCATCACAGGGTACACCCCCACCCCCACCCCCACCTACCCGCACGCACACACACATCAATGTCAATGTTGTCCATGTGAAGGTGGTTGGTGATCGCGTTCACGGCGGTGCGGCGCAACTCCACGTCCTCGGCGATCCGTATCTTCCGCATACTGCGCACGCTCAGGGCACTCACAGCCTTCCCGGGTACACATACCCACACATGCGTGCCTGTGCCTGTGCGTGTGCGTGTCTCTGGTTACTCATCCACCTTTCTCACTACACGATTTTTCCTTGGCCAGGCATCAAGCTGATGGTGCACAACGCCATCCTTGCGGCCAAGGAGGTGCTGCACGTGTTCGTGCTGGCGTTTTTCGTGTTCGTCATCTTCGGCGTGGTCGGCGTGCAGGTGAGAGAGTGAGAGTCCACACAGCACAATGTTGTTATGTTGTGTGGGTTGCATGCTCGCTTCAGTCGAGATGCTTAACGTGCTAACGCTATGCCAATGCTCTGCAGCTGTTCTCTGGCACTTACGGCCAACAGTGCGCCTTTGGTAAGCTGTATATATACTTTGTTTGTTGTGTGTGCATTGATTTTAGTACATCTTGCGTCTTGTTGACTTTTTCACCCGAAACAGCAAATGGCACGGCGTATGATGACTCGGGCCAGGTGAGCACTATGTGTGTGTGTGTGTGTGTGTGCGCGCGCGTGCATGTGTGGATATGTGTGCAGCTCCTTGCAACTTCTTCGTCTCGGTGTGTATCTCACCTTTTATCTCCCGTACCAACCCCAGCTCTGCACGCGTGTGAACCTCACCGTGTGGGGCGGCTACACGTGCCCGACCGGCCCCGTCGACAGCAGCAACGAGACGGTCTCATGCGTGCGCGGGTTCGACAACCCCAACTTTGGTAAGACGCGTCATGGATGCACGCACGTTACGTTGGGATGACGAGGGAGTGTTGGTGGTGGTGACGTGTGGTCGTATTGCAGGTATCACCAACTTTGACAACCTGCTCTCGGCGTTTCTGGTCATATTCCAGCTTGTAACGCTGTCCGGGTGGACCGACTTGATGTATAAGGTAGGCTGTGTGCATGCGCGTGCGCGCGTGTGGATGTGCGTGTGTGTTGACACACAGCATCAATGCTCAGGCTCAAGATGCAACGGTGGGCTGGGCGGCGATCTACTTCGTCATCGTGGTGTTCTTCGGGGCGTTTGTCGTGCTCAACCTCGTCACGGCAGTCATGACAGAAGTGTTTACCCGCTCAGTAAGACATAAAGAGACACCCATACACACACGCACAAGCCCGCAGACACGCGCGCGCGCGCACATGCATGAACGCGCACGCGCGCACATGCATGAACGCGCACTTGAGGGCATGCACACAAGGCGACATGCACTTGTGTGCACGCATGTGTGTTTGTGCGCGATCGTGCATGTCTCCTTGTGTGATGCTTGCGTGCGCACGCGCGCATGCAAACATGCATGTGTGTGTGTGTGTGTGTGTGTGTGTGCATGCACGCTCGCGCACACACATCGCGCCCATCCACCTACCCACCCACACATCCACAACCAACACCCAACACAATTCACGACAACTGGCTCACTCTTCTCCTCTCCCCAGTTGCTGGAGCAGAAGAGACTCCTTGCCGCCGACGCCGCCTCCCGCGCCTCCCAGGCCGGCCGCCTCTTCGAGTGGGAGTTCCCGCGGCTGCGGGACTACTTCCGCACCATCAAGACGTTCCTGTACGGACCGCACACGAGCGACCACAAGCACGCGGGACCGCAGCTGCTGAGAGTCAACAGGTAAGAGAGTGTGTGTGTGTGTGTGTGTGTGTGTGTGTAACATGCTCCAGAGGCAACATCATGCTGAGTACTGTTACTGTGTCCAATCTACCAGTTTGGTGGACATGGGTTCGAGTTTGTATCGGCGTTTCCAGCGCCGCGCCGAGCCGTACGTAATCAGTCCCCGCGCCGAGACGGTCGTGACGGTCGTCATCGGGATCAACACGCTCGTGCTGGCGGTCGCGTACGACGGGATGAGCACGCGATACGCGCATGTACTAAGTAAGGAGGGGAGATGTGTTTTGTGTGTGTGTGTGTGTGTGTGTGTGTGTGTGTTGTATCAACGCAAACATTGCTATCTTTGTTCAGACATGTTCAACAACGCTTTCCTGGTGTTCTTCGCCATCGAGGCCCTCGTGCGCCTGACCGTCCTCGGCTTCAAGCGCTGGTGGGCCGACAAGTGAGTTGTGTTGTGTTGTGTTGTTTTCTCAAAGTGTTGTGCTTTCATCTCACAACTGCACTGGTCGAGTATCAGCACTAACTGGACGAAGCCGTGTAGATGGAACCTGTTTGATGCGATCGTGGTGGCGAGCAGCGCCCTTCAATTCATCAACTTTGGCAGATCGTTCACGGCGCTGAGGGTGTTCCGCATACTCAGAATACTCAAAGTGGTCAGGTGAACACACAGGCACATAAGCACACACGCATGCGCAATCACACACTTGCAGACGACCATGCACACATGTACGCACACGCACACGCATGTCTCCCAGGTCTTGGAGGCGTCTTCGCAAGTTCTTCGCCCTCGTGGCCGACATGCTCAAGGGCCTGGCGGAGTTCATGTTCTTCCTGGTGAATACAACCACCATCACACCCACAACTCAACACTCAACACCCAACATCACAACCCAAACTAACTTCGTGCGTGTGTGGGCAGTTTCTTATGGTGGTGATATTCAGCCTCTCCGGCATGCAGATCTTCGGCGGCATGTACGACTTCTCCGCCGCCATGAGCCCGCGCAACTCGTTCAACAACTTCGGCTCAGCCATGCTCACTGTCTTCCAGGCAAGCTGTTGATGTTGTTGTTGTGGTGGTGGTGCTGGTGGTGGTGGGTGGGTGATGATGGGGCGTGTGTGTCATCAGGTGTTTACGGGTGACAACTGGGACTCGCTGATGTTCGACGGGATGCACTTCGCGGGGACCAAGTCGGTCATATACTGGATACTGGCGGTGCTCATCGGCGCATGTACGTGGGGATGACACAACACTTTATCCCAACACGCACGCACCCACCCACCCACCCACCCACACTCCTCCCCCGCAGATTTCACCGTGAACGTCTTCCTCGCTATGCTCCTCGCCTCCTTCGCCTCCCAAGAAGAGGACGACCCCGACAACGACGCCAGCGACGACGACGACAGCCGGAGCGTCTCGTCGTTCGGGAGCGTGGACGCGAGGCTGGAGAGGGACTTGCAACGGGCGGTGGCGGCGCTCGCAGCGGAACAGAAGGTAAGTGTGTGTGCGTGGAATTGATGTATCTCACTCACTCACTCACTCAGTCACTGCATTCTTGTTTAGGACCCGCACGCGCTGAAGCATCTGCAGGGGCTGGCGCAAGCCACGAGCGAGCTCGCCGTACACAACATAGCGCAGCTGGCCTCCAGCGCGGTGAGGACACGACAACAACGTGTCGTTGTTGTATCCCAATGCATGTATGCACACGCGCACCCACACGCAGTCACAGTTACTCATGTTGTTGTGTTGACACCACAGGAGGCTGATGTCCAGCTGCCTGCGTGGGACCAAGTGGTGGCGGAGGCCAAGAGCCACACCAAGTTGGACCTCAACACCGACAGCAACACGACAAGCAGAAGGAGCAGCAAAGCAGACGCCGCTGTGCCAACCGACGGAGGGACCGCCGGAACCCATCCGCCACAACAATCACAATCACAACCACAACCACATCCAGCACAACAGGGAGAACAACCGTCACAACATGATCACCATCGCGGAGAGGAGAGTGGGTCCGGTGATGGTGTGGACAGGCGTTGGCTGACAGGGTTCAGGTTGAGGCTTTGTGTTGTGGTCAAGTCCAGCGTGTTCGAGTCGTTCATCATCACCATGGTGGTTGCGTCGTCGATACTGCTCGCGGTCGACAGCCCGACCGTACAGGACAGCGCCTCCAAACTACACACAGTGAGTGCGGGGAGGGTGTCGTTCAAGTTGTTATGGTTTTGTTGGTGGTACGGGTGTGTCGGTGATGCTTTATTATGGTATTGGTGGTGGTGGTGGTGTCATTGTCTGTGCGTGGATGGCTGGTGATGGTTGTGTTGGTGTTCTGGTTGTGCTGGTTGTCGTCGTCGTCGTCATCGTCGTTGTTGCTGCTGCTGCTGCTGCTCCTCTACTTCTTGCTGTAATGCCCTTGTGTGTCTGCGTGCGTGTGTGCCCAGTTGTTGGGTATCTTCGACTTCCTCTTCGTCTCCATCTTCTTCGTCGAGATGTGCGTCAAGATGCTCGCGTTCGGTTTCACCAACTACCGTCGCGACGCGTGGAACGTGATGGACATGGTCATCGTGCTGGTGTCGCTCATCGGTCTCATCCTCGACCACATACGAGGGGTGCCGGGTCTGTCCGCGCTGAGGGTCGTAAGAGTGTTCAGGCCGCTGAGACTCATACCAAGATTCTCTGAAGCAAAGGCAAGACACATATACACGTGCCAACACATGCATGCGTGTGCACGCTCTTACACACAATGTCTGTCCATCACTCGCACTATGCACATGCATACATGCACAGGCACACTCACACTCACACTCACAGGCACACGCGCACGCGCATGCGCATATACCCACAATTCTGCGTATGCACATAAGTAACTACATGCAGACACTCGCGCACATATGCACATGCACACGTACAAACACATCACACGCAGACATGCACTCAAGCGCATGGCTTGGTCTAAGCAGTGCAGTCCTTGTATCACAGCACACATACGAATGTGTGTCTCTCATGCAGGTGGTGATTGAAGCCTTGGTGCTCTCGTTCCCCGCGGCCGCCAACCTCGTCTTCATGACGACCATCTTCTGGATAGCCTACAGCATCATCGGCATGCAACTGTTCTTGGGTCAGTCAGAAAGCTTCTATCAAACACACGAACACGCACACGCACATGCACAGCATTCTGGACAAGCACATGCATGCATATGTAGTGTGTGTATCACACATACACGCGCTCATGCACACACCCACATGCTCCATAAGCACACATGCGCACACATGTTCTCTGTATACACCACACCCACACCCACTCCCACATCCACCCACCCACATACACACACACACAGGTTCCTTCTACTACTGCGACGCTTCAAGCGATCCCGCAGCTCCGTTGTACGGCGGCGAGGCGATCCCCAACAAGGACGCGTGTCTGGCCGCGGGGTACACGTGGACGCGGGCGGATCCAAACTTCGATAACATACTGAGGAGCATCGTGAGCTTGTTCTCGATGACGACGCAGGAGAACTGGGAACTGGTAGGAGACAGAACAGAGATACCTACATCATGCTACACATGCACATATTCACATGCGCACGCACGCACGCACGTACACATACACACGCGCGCGCATGCACGCACACGCGCACGCGCGTGTGCACACCCACATACACACATGCGCTTAGACATGCACACATTGACTCAACACTGTTGTTGGTTGGTTGTGGCAGGTGATGTACTTTGGCATCGACTGCAGCCAGAAGAACAGCGTAAGACCATCCAACACTGATGCTGCCTTCCAACAAGACGTCTTGACTTGACTACCACTGTCGACTCACACATCAGCGACTGACTGACTCTGCGTGTGTGTATGTGTGTTTGTGTCCCAACCAGAACACGGACAACTGCGTCCAAGGCGCCAACCCCTCCATGGCCCTCTTCTTCATCGTGTTCATGCTGGTGTCCAACCTGCTCCTCTTCAACATGTTCATCGGCATCATGGTCGACTCGTTCGTGACGCTCAAGGCGCAGACGTCCATCGCGTCGGTGTTCCTCACGGCCAGACAGAAGCAGTGGCTTGATATCCAAACCAACAACACAAGTGCATCGCACACGCGTACTACTATAACACGCACACGCGCGCACACACACATGCTTGCGTGTCTGCGTATACATAACACGTGCGCGTGCGAGCATGTGCGTGTGTGGTTGACTGGCCTGCGCTGTGCATTGTGTGTATCACACACTTGCGCTTGCTCACGTGCATGCACGCACGCACGCACAGACCCGCACTTGCACATGCATACAACCGCACACACGCGCACTCGCGCACAAACGTATATTGCATGCCTACAACACACGCGTGCACACATGCATGTGTACGTGCGTGCGTGCGTGCGTGCGTGTGTGTCTCCTCCTTAACCTCTCCTCTCCCAACACACGTCCAGCACCAGCTCTTCAAGAAATCCGCCCGCCCGAAACGCCAGCGTCCTCGCTCCCCCTTCCGCGCCTTCCTCTTCGACGTCGCCATGTCCCGCCTGTTCAAAGGCTTCACCATCTCCCTCATCCTCGTCAATGCCGCGCTGATGTGCACGCGCGGGATGCACGAGCCCGAGAAGTACAGGAGGTTCCTGGACGGGGCGGACACGTTCTTCACGGTGGCCTTCGCGGTGGAACTGGTCGTGAAGGTCGTGGCGCTGGGACCCGCGAGGTTCTTTGCGAGCGGGTGGAGGGTGTATGACTTCTTCCTGGTGACCATCTCGATCATGGGTGGGTGGGGGGATGCGCATACACCCACACGCATATGCACACAAGTGCATGCGCAAGCTTACGCATGTCACAGAGGCGCTGGTACGCAAGCAAACACTCGCATGCGACGCACTTCACACATACGCTCACCTGCTTCCACACGCCACTGCGCATGTGGCACACATGTCACACAGGGCACACCCAACATGTTGGCATACGGTGTGACCTTCATTGTCTCCTTACAGGCATCGCTCTGGGTTTGCAAGGCGGCGCCAACGTGCTCCGCGTGGCTCGCGTGGCCCGCTTAGTCCGCGTGGTCTCTTACTTCCACCACCTCAAAGTCCTCCTCCTCACCCTCGCGTACGCACACATCGCACCGCATGTTGGGTCTCATCCTCATTCGCTCACTCTCTCACTCACTCACTCGCACGCAGCAAGGCGTTCCCGTCGATGTTCAACGTGGCGATCCTCCTCTTCGTGCTGTTCTTCGTGTACGCGGTCATGGGCGTGGCGTTTTTCGGACGCGTGGGATTCAACGACCCGCTAGACAGACACGCAAACTTCAAGAACTTTGGCATCGCCATACTCACGCTCTTCAGGTCTCAGACACACGCACACGCACCAACTGACATATGCCGAGACACGCACACAACTACTCGCATGCTCACGCACGTACGCACCCACACGTGTGTACATGAGTGCGTGTACGCGCGCCTATGTAAGCACACGTACACACGCACATATACACACATATGGGCAGATGCACAAGCATGCACATACACATATACGTGTTCTCGATTTCAGGATGTCGACTGGTGAGAGTTGGGATCAGCTGATGTACGCGTGCATGCGTACGGACGGCGACTGCAAGGCCACGCGCTCGTGCGGGTCGAGGCTCGCGCCACTCTACTTCCTCAGCTTCAGCGTGCGTGTGGACTTGTCACTGCCGACACAAAACACAACATGATGTTGAAACATATATCACAACATGCAGGTGTTGGGCCAGTTCATCTTCCTCAACATGTTCATCGCCGTCATTCTGGAGAGCTTCGACGAGACCAAGAGCGACATGGACCGCGTGCGCGTGCCAGACAAAGACGTCGACAGGTACGTGTGCGTGCGTATGTTTGTTGGGTCTATTTTGTTCTCATGCCACCCACCCATGCTCACAAACACCAACCCGCCGTCTGCTAGTTACATGAGGGTGTGGCAAGAGTTCGACCCTAAAGGCACCAACTTCATCCCTGCGGTAAGCGCATGCAACTAAAAGCTTCATCCAGTGAATGCAACCCTCTTTGTATATTATACGCATCTGTGTATCATCTTACACATATGTTGTCTCCCCATCGACAGACCCAATTGGAGAGTCTGTTGAAGGCCCTCCCGCCGCCTTTGGGCCCCCCAGGCAAGCTATGCGTGCACCGTGGTTGAGTGCAAAGGCAGTACACTGTGCGTGTGCAGTGCGTGCGTGCCTACGTGCACTTGTAACTCTGCAGATAGGTATGTCATACGCACACGCACACGTGTGGGCGCCCATGTGCGTATGATATTGAATGACGTGGTCGTGAGCAGAGAGCGTAAAGCGCTCGCGTGGCAAGATGATCCGCTTCATTCACACGCTGCCCGTGCACAAGAACGGCGTCTTCTTCGTCGACGTCCTCCTCCTCCTCTGCCGCCACGCCTACGGCCAAACATATCCTCCCCAACACATTGCCCAAACCCAACACACCAACCATCACACCAATCGCTCACCATCATGTTGTTGTTGCTGTGTATCCTTGACCTTTACCTCTCTGTTCCCTCTCCACATCGCTGCTGGATCTCCCCGAGGAAGTCGCGTACAAGGTGGAGAGGCAGCTGGAGCGCGTGCGGGCCACACGCGCCACACGCATCAACCGCACGTACGCGGTCCTCTTTGACAGGCAAGGAGAGAGACACACGCTGTCCGACACACACACATGCACACGCATGCAGCTACGCATGTGTGCCCATGCATGCGTGTGTGCGCACGCAAAGACACATATGCACCAGCCCATCCACGCGAGCTTGTGCACACACGCAAACATGTCATACACACACAGGCACGCACGCAGAGACTAGGTGTACACCTTTCTCACTGCGTGCGATGACAGGGCCACGTTGGACACGAGCGTGGAGCGGAAGTTGAACGCTGCGTACGCGGCGGCGACGATCCGTCTGCAGGCGGTTGTGAGGGGTTTCCTCGCACGCAAGCACCAGGCGGAGATACGCATGCTCAACGAGCAGATACGCGTCAACGATATGAACCTCCACGAGTAAGTGACAAGATGTAGTATGTGTGCGGTATCTGGACAGTCGGCACGTAGGTAACAGCATGCGCGCTCCCACACGCGCACGCATAAGGGCCTACACACGGTCGCAAGCACGCTGACACGCACCCGTTCACCCACATACATGTACTATAACTCGCTCACGTCACCTAAGCGCCTTCCATCTGTCTTGCGCAGGGCCAACAGGGTGATAGCCAGGTTGCGTGAGATTGTGGAGGAGGCGCAGCGGAGGAGAAAAGAGCGCGAGGCGGAAGACAGAAACAAGTCCAAGTTGTTGTGACGAAGGGGGAAGCATTTCATCGTGCCACACGCATGGCGCACTTTGTCCCCACATGGTGGCGTGACCCCACAATCTATTGACTCTTGCCAATCTTTGTTGACAGTGTATTAAACCCGCGATGCAAGAATTGTGGCATGCATGACACACGTGCAAATGAAGTCATCTCACCACACAGTGTGTTTAACAATTGAAGTAAGTATCGCGCACAAGGCGGGTGGTAGCAGCCTACTCTACATAACTGCGGGATGTGGGGCCACTGATGTAACACGTGTCTATTTGTGCTTGTGTGTTTGTGTGCGCGCATGCGTGCGTGCGTGCACACGCTTGTTTATCACAGAGCCCGACTTATCATCTGGCTGCATCGAGCGCAACACAACATGTTTTCGCCTCAGCTTGTTGTGATGATGCTGATGCATTCACACCACCATCACCTCTTTGCATCTCACTTTCCAGAGCTTCTTTCCAGCTTTGTCTGTTTAAAGACGTGCGTGTGTGCGTGTATACGCATGCGTATTATGCGCACACGCACGCAGTTATAAGCTTGGAGGTCATCTATGCTGACATCGCCAGTACATGTGAACAAATGCGCCACGCTCAAATTAGAGTCGAACTTGGCGGTGCCAAGAACCTGGCGGATACCACCGATGCTTGTTAAACTGCACTTGTCCGCATACAAGACATTAATATCAGTGCGCCCACTTGCATTAAGGGACAGCGAGGTTAATACCAGCTTCTGAACTTTGATATCATCCCAATGGCAGATTGTTCTGGTCTCTGCTGCAATATGACCCGCCATGATATCGCCCGCATCTGTGTCTATTGCGAGCTCTCTGCCCCTGTTATCTGCCCGAGCTTGCTTTTGCCTCCGCCTTGAACACTTCTTGAGGAGTTTGTTGACTTGTTGGTATTCTGACTGCTCCCTCAACAATCTTTCTATGAAGATGTTCCCCCCGGCATTGCGAATATCAACGTTGCAGAACCTGCAGAACCTCTCTGGAATGGATACGCGCCAACGTGGCCTCGAAGTTGGGGATGATGGGAGTCGTCAACGCTTTCCTCCTGGCTGTTGGTTAGTCATGTCACATACACACGTATAAATATAGCGCATGACCACGTACACAGGTGCGCACGTGCACAACCCACACCCCCACACCATATGCGCACGCACACATGCACACACATGCACCCCAACAGGCACTTGCGCACACGTGCACTCGCACACACGCGCACACGTGCACACACCAACACTTCTCCTTACCTTTACAGTGTCATTGTGGGTGTGTTCCATATGGACTCGAGATCGCCAATCCTGATAGCGCTATTAACTGAGGTGCGGCGATATCAGCTGGAACGCCGATGGAGGACTGATCTCACTTTTGGATGATGCTGCTGTGAGCATAGTGTCGCCACTGAACTATCGTCTGTGCTCAACTGGATCGAACAACACACCCAACAACCACGGGTTGGCATTACCAAACAACCACAAGACATGCCTAAGGCAAGTTAGACACATCCCACTGATGGCAATCTTGGGAAGCGCCTGGGTCATGCATGGTTCTATTCACAGCATTGGACATGTGCGTGGCTGCGCTACCCGTTGCATGATTGCAAAAGGCAAGCAATGCATTGTGTTGTTGCTACATAACAGGTGAAACCCACGCAACCAAAAGATGACATTGGCCATGCACAGCAGCAGTGAGACATGCTAGAAGTCAGGGAACCAATCAGCAATGCACCCTCTGAATACAGATAATGAGTTGCGCAATTACATCCATGTGCTTTCACTTGTATATATATTGTCAGCATGTATGTACTTGCATGTGTCATGTCGCACACTGTTTTGGAGCGTACCTTGCAAGCAGGAGGAGGAGGAGGTGACTGTGGTATCCAGGCGTTGCAGGGGACACTTCGCCGCGAGCAATCCAGGCCGAGCCTTACAGCAGCGGCAGACCACGACGCACCTTCACCGCCGCCAGCATAGCGTGCTGCAGCTAGGGAGAGAACAACTTGTTACATGCTGCTCTTGAGGACATGCTTACGGATAATTGCAGCTGGACTGGACTTTGCCATGCACACAGTGGCTGCAAGATGTGCTGTGAGCGGCGGCGGCGGCTAGCAGTAGCAAGGCGAGCATGCCTCAATCAGGCCTACCGCTGTGCGTTTTGACCAGGCGGCGACGGTGCTGTGCATAAAAGCCCATGCTGTGGTAGAATTGCTCTTGTTGTCTTGGTAGAACAGACCAGGCCAGGCAATGGGTGTGGTGGTTGTCTGAGGACATTGTAAGCAATGGCGCTGCGGCTTTTGTCTGGTAGCCTTGCTGGCCCTGCTTGCTGGACGGATGTGGAGTCGCTGCTGCACAGACGCAGCAGCCGGCGACAAACGCCGAAACGCAGCCAGCTTGGGCTGTGGGCGGAGAGAGGGGCTGTCCATGCATTGCGCAACACAGGAGGTGAGCGCTTAGACTGGGTTCACAATTGTCACCAGCTGTTGGTCACTCCCATGCTGACAGCTACTTGTACGGCCAAGTCAGCAACGCTTGCATTCTTGGTCAATGGGTGCCAGATTAGCTCTTGAGTCTGCTGTAAATGGGTGATTGTTCCCGCTGACTATGCTGTTTGCTTCGTTTTTTGCAATTTAGCAAGCTGCCAATTGACAGCAAGCAGAAGCGCTGCAAGGGGCGCTGCGCGGAGAGAGCTACAGCTTAACACTATCAGTCTAGCACTGCTTCCAGCTGTCGCAGCCAAGGTCAGTTCAGATTGCACACATCTGTTCACTATGTTCGCGTTCGTTGATGACTACCTTCTGCCAACACCGAAGTATATCAAAGTTGCAGTGTGCATGGAAGCATGGAAAGTATGCCTCGTGTGTGTGCTGTGTTAGTACGTGCACATGTTGCAACACGACTTCTGCAGTTGAAATGTCTTTATGGCTGCAACCGCGTTTGATCTAAACAAGCATGTGTCTCCTTTGCAAGCTAGAAGACGTACACAAACGTGCAGAAGCCGGTGTGAGCATTCCCCGCGCGGAGGTGACACCCTTGTGTGCTGAACTGGTCAAGGCCGGTAGGCCAGGAGAGGCGCTCGCGCTGTGTGTGCACACCAAAGTCCGTGCAAGGTCAGGTTGCTTGACTGCATTTTATGGCCATGAGCCTGCCTCCAGATATTTCTGAATGACTGCGAACTTGCTGCAAGGAGCTGTGCTCAATCAACCTCTGTACTTCAATACACGTTCCGTAATGTTTTCGTTTGACTTTGCAGCAAGTGCATTGACAAGCAGCCATTTCTGGCAGCCTGCGCTGCAACGAACGATGTGCCAGCAGCATTAGAGTACCTGGCAGCATGTTCAAACGAGTATGCGTATTCAGGCGCTATAGCTGAGTTTGGCAAGAGAGGCAGACTGGCGGGTGCACAGGCAATCTTCAAAGCCGTGCAGGTGAGACAGCATGCACATGCTGGCCGCTTGCATGCCCGCACATGTGTAGTCTGCCCTTGACACAACCAAGTACACGTGCATGCTGACTTGTAACTTGCGCAGTTCTGCCTGTAGCCGCTTATGACACTAACTCTGTGCAAAGGGCTTTCAGTAACTTTGACTATTAATTCATGTTGGTACCATCAGGAGTGTTGTGTACCTCCCCCGGCCCCATGCTACGTAAACCTGATCCATGCATCGGTGCAAGTGGGAGACACGTTTGCTGCAGGCAGCCTTGTAGACAATATGATAGAGGCGGGTAAGTGCGTATGTTGAAGTTCTCGAAACCATGATCAAAGCATGTGCAAGATTCCTACGGAGTAAGATCATGCGCTACGACATCTGTGTGGCCGCAGGTATGGAACCAGCAAGCAAAGTCATCAATTGGGTTGTAGCGGCAACATTGCCAAAAGCCGGGGTTCGCGCAGTGTTAGCAGACGTTGCTAGATGGGGCGTCAAACCTGATCCGATCACTTGCAGCCTTTTGCTGAAGGTACATCGTTAACCAGCCATACAAACCTGCAGTTGCACTCGTCTGTCTGATAAGAGCCAAAGCAGAGCTGCAGCAGGAAGTCTATCACTCCAAATCTTATAGACATGCCATCATGTGCAACTCACTGTTTGCTGTTTTGCAGGCTTGTTCAGAATCGCGCAATCTTGTGCTTGCTGAAGAAGTGGTTTCCCTGATGCGGGAACAGGACGTGCCAATGGACACTGTCAGCTACAATGTCCTGGTTCAGGTATTTGAACATGGTAGCGCGTGACATGTTGATTTCTGCGCCATCAGAGTCAAATGGCTGCCTGATGGCCGATGCAACAGCAGCTCAACACAAGGCCGCTCTCGCAGGTTGCTGTGCGAGCCGGCGAGTTTGAGCGCGCATGGCAGATTGTGGTAGACATGCGCGAGGCGCAGGTGTCCAGGGATGCATATACTTATGGAGAGTTGCTAGGCGCATGTGCGCAAGAAGGGCAGGTAGGCACAGCTCATACGAGTTGTTTGCATGGACAAGTAAGCATCACGAGCAGATCAAGAAGGCCAGAGATGTATACAGGTAGACCGAGCCATCGGGTTGCTGGACGAAATGAAAGCGGACAATGTTCTACCTAATATCTTCATCTACAATCGGCTCATTGCTCTTTACTCTCGGTGAGAAGCTGTCAAACAGTATAACTCTTACACTGTGCAGTTGTGCGAGCGCTGCTGTTGTTGCTGCAAGCAAAGACAGCTTAACCAGCCTTGTCACCATTGCTATGGTGATAGTCTCTGGGAGTGTGCTGCCAAGTGGTATGAACTCCTGCACATGCAAATGATTGTTGGTGCTGGATCCAGGTCCGGACAACAAGAGCGCGCATTGCGGTTGATTGATAAGATGCAAGAGGATGATGTCATGCCAGATGTTGCGACCCTCAACTCCCTGTTGCCAGCTTGTGGAACTTTTCAAGAAGTACGCGTGCATCTTGGCTTACATCACACTTTGTGCAAGATGCCCTGCTTTGTGTGCAACATGAAACCTACAGTTGCATACTTGTCGAGTGAGTAATGCTTGCAGGCTTATGACCTCATGCGGCGATGGGAAGCTGACAGGGGCATCAAGCCAGATGTCTGGACATACACAGAAATGATAGATCTTGCGGTAAGACATTGAAGTACATGGACAGCAAACTGTGGCATGCACAATGTGGTATGTGCAAAATATAACGCCACACAGGTATTGGTGGATGCTTAACGTTGTTAGCAATCATTATCAGCGATGTAGGGAGCATGCTAGTTCTGAAGGCTTGTGTGCTGTTTGTAGGGGACAAAAGACGCGCAGGATGTTTCTCGCGCATGGGAGTTGTTTGATGACATGAAGTCTAAAGGCATCGCACCAGACGTTGTGTTCTATACGGCACTTATCAAGGTTTGTTTTGCATGCATGTAGTGGCTGCATTGTTCCCAGCTGTCCTTAACGATATTTTTCCTGTCCATATGCAAATATGTTGCGGATGCGGTTGTAAGCATGCATTGTTACCCTCGCCCTTGCTTGGCAGCTGTGCGAGTCTGCGGGACGGCATGGCGAGGCTATGCGAGCGTTCCTCTCAATGCGAAAGGATGGTTTACGTCCCAACGCAGTAACCAGCAACACTGTCATACGCGCTTGTGTCCGTCACGGTGACCTCCAGTACGCCTTCAAGGTGACATCGCAATGCGACTGTGACTTGCAAGCTCACACAATCACAGAAGCTCATCACATTTTTACATTTTGTTGAAATCTCTCACTCATGACCTTTGTAGCAATGCAGTTTGGCAACACTTGTAGGTGTATGAGGACATGCGGGATGCAGGTTTGGCTCCAAACACAGCCACTTTTGAGTCGCTAATTGATGCATGGGCCGAACACGCTTTCCATCCATTGAGAGCCGATGAGCAAGCAGGTAAGGGCACGTCATGCTTCAGTGATGGTTGCAACAGCTGGCCGCTTGTTCAATGTACTGCAGCCAAAACACATGCACTTTGTGTTGAGCAGTTGGGCGTACAAGCGTGATGGCAGGGCTGCTGTTTGGTAATCAGTTGAGGTTGAAAGAAGAGAAGGGCGAACATGGTCACCTTCTCATCGACCTGCATGGGCTCAATGCGGTACATGCGCATGTTGTGTTGCATTGAGCAGCAAGCCCAATGTGCAATACAAAGCAGTCACATGACCGTCTACTTGTTGTTTCTCTTTCTTGTGCGGTGCAGGCTGAGGCTCGTGCTGCGGTTTTGAGTCTGCTAAAACTCGTTCGCAGTCGACACAGAGAAGGTGTGTTTTGCGTTTTGGTCCACTTGCACCGCCTCAAGCAGGGCAATAGCATCTTATCATCGTATCTGTGTGTGTACACTGTGTTTGCTTGACAACGCAGGTGATGTGGTAAGAGACTTGGTCATAATAACGGGCCAAGGGCATAAGAGCCGTGTTCCCGGGAATGCAGTGGTGCGCTCAGCAGTAACAGACTTGTTGGAGAAAGAGTTGGCTTTATCCGTGTTGTCTACGCCGACAGTGACTCCCAAGCGAATTCAAGTCGACACGCGCAACAGGCCGACACCGCTACACGCCAACATAGGTAGGCTGGTGGTTGTGAAGGATGCCCTGCGCAACTGGCTGTTGAAACCCAGCCGCACGCTTGACGTGCACGAACACGGCGAGTCTGAACAATAACAAGAACAACAATTATACCTATACAACCTCTGCTTGGTCGTATCGCGTGCTTGCCATGTCATTGAAGTCTGCTTGCCCTGCAATTGGTTTGTTGCTGCTTTTATGCACGTGGTTCGTGCATGCACTCCGCATTATGAACATTGCATCTATCAGTGAGGCATGCCTCACTTGTAATTCGCACGCTTACTGGAATACTTGTCTGAAGCCTTGTGCTTTATGGCTAAATTGGCCATAAACAAGGGTAGTGTTGGTGTAAGTGCGACAGATCTAATCGTCTGCATCCTCTTACCCTGTCCCCCGTGCACATATGCCCTTGATGCTGTTGTCTACCGCAGCAGCTTTTGGAAATCCGAGGCCATTGCACCAATGTGGACAATGTCATACAATTGGCATGTTTCCATTGGCCGTGGACTCAGTACTCATCTATGCCACATTGAAGTTGAGAACCAAGTCGCATTGCTGCCAGGATGACCTGCCTGCCCAGCACTGAGATGCTGGCACGCTTGTGCCTTGCCTCCCTCGCCAATGTCAGGGATGCTGTGCCTTAGCAGCCTGAGGCATGTGTTGCAATCTATTTGTGTAGATATTAACTATTTGTTTTGTGTATATACCATGCTTACAACAAGCTGTATACTTGCTGTGTAGCATTGCGCCCCTCGACTAATCTAACCTGTGTCTGGCAGTGTTTTTATTAATCGACTCGATGCAATTGCATCACTGATATGTGCGGATACGTCTGCAGCAGGCAGGGCATATAATGACGCTCTGCCGTTAAACCCGCCCGTGTGCAGTGCTCGCACATCCTTCACTGCTCCAAAAGCCACTTTAGAAAGGAAGAAAGCAAGGCAGATACCAAGCCCGCCGCCAAAGAGCACGTCAATGGCGATTTCCGGGCCATGGCTTGGGTACAGAAAGACCAGCATGCCCATGAACACCAGATAGCAAGCGGCGCAACACGCCGAGTCTGTCAGTCGCTCATGACTCGTCCTTATGTGTGGCTGCACATGCCACTGCAGAAGGGTGAAGGCAGTGAGAACGCCGAATGCAATAGCGTTCTGCGCCTGGCCGCCAAACTTGGCTATGAGAATGGAATTAATGGCGAGGAGCAGTTTCTGGAAGTGCAGCACTTCATCCCACAAGAAGGCTTTGGGCCTGTACATCTTGAAGAAGAAGCCCGTTCGTCGCAGCACTCGAAGCTGATTGAGCCGGTTGCGGTTCTTGTACACAAACCAACCAATAGAGGCTGGAAGCAGTGCCACAAAGATAAAGAGGCCTGGGATGCCAAAGCCCAGGACATATGCCAGGTGTGTCCCTGTGAAACACTTCACGCTCATATCACTCTCCCAATGCAACCCCAGAACCTAACAACCAATCCGCAGGGTCAGTGCACTGCCAGCTGCAGCATCATGCCACCATAAGAAGGAGCATTGAAAACAGATCAAGAGCATTGCAAGCAGATCAGCACCTGGTCTGGGTTGTAGACTGGATCACCAGGAAACAGTTCAGCTGAGTCAATATACCGGCAGCTGAACAAAGACAGGAAGTTCGCCACTGTTGTTGGCCACAGGAAAAACTCTATGCACAGCATGCTGGGCATGATGCGCTCCCAGAACGTAGTGCGAAATGACAGCGCCGCCACATCTGCATCGGCGTCCTTCATGACCTTGCGTTGCCGGAGTTGCAGATACCAGTGATAAATGCTCCAAAACAGGATTGCGGGTAGCGTCGCGGCGAATGGCAGGACAGAGTATATGATGGTGGTTCTGAAAGCCTTACTCAGCCCTCCATTGGACATGTAGCAATCCAGCGGCAGCAGCTGGCTTTGAGCCAGAAACACCGTCGCGAGTGTCTCCGTCATGTAGTCTATGGGGGCAGGCCACTCATGCTGAATGACAAAGGCGAGGGCGACCACTTGAAACAAGTTGATGACGATTTTCATGCCCGCTGGTCCATTCAGAAGCTGTCCGGTGCTTGCAACCATTGTGGGCATCAACGTCGATGTGATGAGGATAGACACAATGGCCACCTCCACAAGTATCCAAAGGATCATGTAGATGACCTTCACAGCGGTTGAAGGGCACTTGCGGCACTGCGTCTTGCCGACAAAGCGTGTCAGGCCATAGCCTTCTGCACAAACGGCGCACAGGTTGCCAGTGTAACCCTTGGAACACAGCTGTGCGCGGTAGTCTTCAGCGCTAAGTGGAGCAGCAGTCGTGACATTCAGAAGCTCAGACCGGTTGGCATACGTGCAGGCTTCTACATTTGGGCACTCCACAATCTCGGCTGAGTAGTAACTCGACCGCCAGAACCCATCCTGCGGTACAATGACATCGCCTCCATAGCAGATAGCATTCTCTGGGCATTGCGTGCACGGTGTCGCAGGGTCCCAGCTGAAGTTTGGAGGGCTGCACCGGTCACAGCTTGTGCCATCTGTAAACAAGCAGGTCATTTTGCATAAACGATCAGCAACCTCCAGCCGCCCACCCAAACTGCTCACTCAAAAGACATGCTATTTGTCCCGGTGACAACCACATACCTGCTGAGGTGACTTCTCCACGGATGCAGCTGCGTATGTCGACCACAACAGGCACATCGAGCGCCAGCTGTGACCTATCTGCGGACAAGACCAGCTCGTTTGCGCCTGGTGTCCCGTTCACGTTGAGGTTGGTGAATACAGCTTGCCCACCAGACAATGCCGTCACAACCTCTCCAAGCAGAATGCCGCTTCCATTTGCAATCTGCAAAGGCAAGATTGGTCATTTTCATCGCAGACTCAGCACAAAAGCGATGGACAATCACCTGCGCGTTGATGATAGTGCCATCGTAGCGAGTGGCAAGGACCACTTGACCAAACTGGTCGACGAGCTGCAAGCTGAGGTTGCTGAGCGGCTGCTGACTGGCCTGAGATGGAAACCTTGTCTGCGATGCTCTGAGCGCTCTAGGCCCTGAAGCAAAGACATCTCCATACCCATCTGTAGCGGTGTTGTTGCTCCAAGTGGAACAGCCAGCTGAGGAGTTCAAGCGAGCACCATCCTGTGCAAGGATGCTGCATCAGAGTCCTGCACTCAACTTATGCTCATGCACGACTTGCTAACAAGCAGATGACTATGACTTGCGCTTCGAATCAACCAAGTACTGGGCATGCAGCAAAGTAAGCGCAGAAGGGTCTACTGTGTGTGTTAGAGCGTGGCAACTATATCAGAAAAAACGTACTGGAGAGCAGAAGACAGTGGGAAGTGCATCACAAAATACTGCAGCGCCACCGCCATCTTGAGCTCTGTTGCCGGCCAGGGTGCTCTTGGCTATGACAGGGCAAGTTGTGTCATTGTGGCACAAGAGGTACAAGGCGCCTCCAT
Organism: Chlorokybus atmophyticus; assembly: GCA_009103225.1. Classification (NCBI taxonomy): domain Eukaryota; kingdom Viridiplantae; phylum Streptophyta; class Chlorokybophyceae; order Chlorokybales; family Chlorokybaceae; genus Chlorokybus; species Chlorokybus atmophyticus. The sequence goes on along the minus strand of RHPI01001442.1, from coordinate 99,042 downwards.
CACCGGCAATGTTCCGCAGGAAGGTCACATTACGGAATGTCACGTTGGCTGATGGCTCACATGCAGAGGCATCCACAGCTGCCCCTCCACCTTGCCCGGCGGTGTTGTCAACAAAGGTGCAACTCTGTGCATCAATGGGTTGTAACGTCATTGCATGCCACAGTCCAAGCAACAGACCACATGTCGATGCAATACGCAATTCACACTGAGGATAACTAAGCTGTGCAGTATCAAAACTGACAAGGCTGGACGACATGTGCCAACAGGACGCATCTGCAAGCATATCAAGTGCATGCCATGCTTGTATTAGAAGCTATGACATCACAACGCACACACAACAACTAAAGCATATCAACAACCGACTGCACTCATACTACCATGCATGCACCTGGATGAGAGCAGACATGGAAGGGCGACAGCCGTCGTTACCAACTGTATCACGCCCCCCGTTGTGAAAGCCTCCGCCAATCTGAATAGCAGACAGTAGTGAAGCCTCTCTACCTAAAACTCAAGCACGCAACCGCGCAATTAGACTATGAACATACCTGTGCGGTGTTGTTGATGAACGTTGTGTCAGTAACAATGATGCTGCCAAAACCATTCTGGATAGCACCGCCAGTCTGTTCGCTTCCAACCTGTTCAACAAACACAATGTCACAGACCAATAACTGCGTTGATGTGCAAGAGACGGACTGTGCACTACTATTTGCACTACACTGCAATGAAGATAGTTCAGATGCAGGCGTACATCAGGTGATGTACGCTTGCATTGCTGTCTCATACACCTAGAGCTATGCTCACACTTACCGAACAGAAGTTGTTGCGGAAGGTGCATTGTGTGACTGTCAACAAATTTCTCGGGACGTAGACGTCTGCCACAATGGTCAGACCTTCATTCTGCAGGCAGACAAAGCGACCTATAAGGAATGCTTGCTGCAGAGACTCATTGCAACTCACGCAGTGGTGTGTCACAACTTATTTGTATCACCTTCTCCTCAAGCCCTGTGTTGCGAATGGCACCGCCATCCTATGAGAGCAAGAAAGGTCAATCATGGCTGAGCTTACTCAGGGAACAACTGTGCAAAGCAATAGACCGCAGCTGCACGAACCGCAGCATCATTGCCATCAAATGTGGAATCTGTGATGGAGAGCTTGTAGCTTGAGGTTATGGCGCCCCCGTTCACCTGCCAACCGTGTAAGCTGACCCATGAGCGTGGTTCCTACTGACTGAGCCCTTCCCACAGGTGAGCTCATGAAGCATCAGCCCCAGCACAACAAGCTTGACATGGCACACTTGGCACATTTACCTTGGCAGAGTTGTTGACGAAGTTGCATGCTGCAATGGTTGCAGTCGCCGAGATTAACTGTTGATAGGAACCAATGCTGATGGCACCGGCACTTCTCTGCACAGCATGGTAGTGGCATCAGCCGCAGCAAGGACTAACACCGCCAAGACACACTCCCTTCTCAAGTGACTACGTAAACAGACGTGTGGCGCTGCTTGCGGTACTGCCATGAGGCCTCTGCCAAATTAAACTGCATGTAAACAGCATTGGCACTTGCATGCAGCCATGCAGGAACCGCTTCTTGCTCGCTTGACTGACCGACAAACATGTCACGCCAACACAACGATCAGTTACTCACAGATACGTACCAAAGAAGCGTTGGCTGTGAAATTGCAGCGTGCTGCGCGGAAAGTACAATTGCGCAGTGCAATAGCACCGCCGTCCTCGTTAGTTGCAACATTGCGGCTGAAGATCGTGTCCTCGACTTGCACGGATGGTCCGTTGACACACTCAATTGCGCCTCCCCTCTGCATGTGCACAACTAGTCAACTTGATGGCTGCTGACCAGAACTCAAGTGCGAATGCAAGGCAGAACCATGTTGTTGGCCTATTGTGTAACCTTGTGCAGATGCATGTTGCAGCAACCAGAACATAGAGGACACGCGCAATCAAGCAACATGAGCCTCAACGGTACCAACTGAAGAACGCCAACAACAGCAGCCCTCTATTAATGCACTCGTAGTGGGTTGTCATGCGACAATAAAAGTGTGACGACAAGTATGGACTTACTTCTGCTTCATTGTCCTCGAAGGTTGAGCGCGAAATCCTTGCCGCTGACCAAGGGTTTGGGATGCCAAGACTTCCGAGCTGATGTATGCTGACTGTGAGCACATGTCAAGTACCATGCAACGAGGCCGAGTGTGGACAAGCTGCACCATTGCATGTAGAAAAGATGGCTACAACACATGATCTTACCGATCCACGGCTGTTGACAATGATGCTGTTGTTCAAGTTGATTGTGCCATCAACATAGATAGTCCCACCAAAATTGCCGAAGTTCCCATCAAAGTAGCAATCGTTCACAATAAGTCTGCCCAGCTCGGACACGCCGATAGCCCCTCCATACTGCCATACGAACAAGAGAAGAGCTCAAAACTGGTCTTAACAGTGCGGATGCTACTTTGTCGCACAGTGAGGCACAAGACAACATGTACAGAAAAGCTTGCAAATATCACCACAGCTGCTCTCACCGTAGCAAAGTTTCCGTTGTTGATGAAGTTGCAACTGCGCAGTGACACCACACCAGGTGAGCCGTCCGACACTGCGGGACCTAACCGGATGGCCCCACCAACAAAGGTAGAGTTGTTCGCGGTAAAATTGCACCGCAGCATGTCCAGGTTGGAATTCTCATCAGCATGTATGGCACCTCCAACCCCCTCAGAGTCAGTCTGCACAATATGTACTGGTGATGACAGATTGTCTCTTTGTCGCAGGCAAAGCAAGGCCGACTTATCAAAGGCTGCACTCTCAGAAAGTCCTCACATCAATAAGCAAGAAGTCTCGGGCGCTTACCGCAAGGTTACGAACGAAAACTGAGTCAGCTATGAAGCCCGGCTGTGCTGAAGATATCGCACCGCCAGCAAGTATTGCAGAGTTGCCAACGAAGCGACATTCTCTTAGGGTCATATAGCCAACGTACTGGTCAATAGCACCACCAATATCCTGCGTATGAAACAGTCCTTAATCCAGATGCTGGTCATAGATAAGCCTCACCAAATCATTGAAGACACAATGCTTGTATCCAAATATGCTCACATCTGCTGCATTGCCATTGAAATGGCAGTTCTCGAAAGTAGCATTACTGTTCAACTCCACAGCGCCTCCATCCTGAAGGCGACAATGTCAGGCGCCGTTAGAACAGCAGTCACAAACGACGTTGGTGTGACAGGCTCTTAGCTCCATCGAAGGATAAATCAAATAATAGTCGCAACCAACCAAGCAGACTTTTACGAAGCAAAGACAGCAAAGCCACTGTGCAAGTGCTGTTCACAACACTCACATACGCGTAGCCAGAAGAGAAGTTGCAGTTCCTTGCTGTCAACGCAGCTCCTTCTTGGGTGATAATATGGCCACCGTAGTTGGAAGCAGTGTTGCTGTCGAATGTGCAATTCTCCGCAACTAGGTGCCCAAGGATTTCCAACGCACCGCCACTGTCTGAGACAGCTTCATTGTTGGAGAAGGTGCTTCCTGTCAACGTAAGGGAGACAGTGCTAGAAATGGAGCCACCAGTGGCATCGGCACTATTGCCATTGAAGGTGCAATCTGTTATGATTGCCTCGCCCTCGTCATACAACGCGCCACCTTGACCCTGCAACAGGAACTCCTCGTCACGTGTGCACACTGTTATGCATTAACGGACAATCACATGTGACACTCCTTGTCCTGTCTAGCTGTTTGACTCTGCAGCTTTGCCAAAGACTCAGACAAGTGTTTGCAACGGCTTGGAAACATCGGCGGTGTTCGTCAGTGAGGTTCTTACCCCCGTGCCTGCTGAGTTACCGGTGAACTCACATTGTGAGAGTGTCAGTGTGCCCGCATTGTGGATGGCACCACCGCTGGCTGCCGCTTTATTGCTGTAAAACTTGCAACGAACAAAGCTGGCAACGCCTTGTACAACCACAGGTGAGTTTGAGCCCTGCAGAACGCAGCATGTCAAGACGCCAGAGGCAGACTGGTCTTAAATCATCATCTCTACTGCAGTGCACTACATGTTGTGACAACATCACCTTTGCACAAAGCCATGGGTTTATGCTGGAAGATCACTGCACATTGAATTGTCTTGTTCTTTTGAGTTGCGGCACATTTGACCTTGCATGCATGTGTGCACCCACCCACACACGCGCCCAGCACGCACGCATGATCCCATGTGTGCCGCAACCACAACAAGCCAACCAATGTACGGCCGTGATACTGCTCGTCATGCTGCTGCTATTATGCAACTAGACTAGGTCACCTACCCGTGCATCTCCATTGGAGACGTCCACAGTTGACATGAGCAGCTCCCCGCCAGTATCCACCAAGAGCATAACGCCGCGAAAATCTCCGACCAAACTGGCAGTCCCATTGCTACCAGACCTGACTGTCAGCTTGCGACTGACAGTCAGCGTGCTGGTCGCCGCCAAGTCACCGTTCACTACTATCTCACCCACAGTATCATCTTGAAAGGCGTTGCTGAGCGCAGCGAAACTGCTGACTGTCACTGAACACACAATGCACATGTTAGCTGCACGGGGGTGGTAACTACTTGCATTGCCTGTCAGCTGCTCTTGCAGCTGTTGCAGCTCTTGCACACTGCAAATGGCTGCTTATTGAGCCTACAGCTCAGAACAACTAGCAAAGAATACACGGCCATAATGCCAGTCACTTCTTGCTTGTTGATTGTTTCACTGTGAGCCCTGTGTGGCGATCTGTTTGTGGCCGGACTGGTCTGTGCAAGTGAGGTGAGTTGGTGCTCAAGGAATTACTCCTGAAGTCTCCAATTGCATGTGGCAAGAGGCCCAGCGTGCATATGACAGCCACTGCACATCAGCACACGGACCGGAGCACACCAATTACAAATTCACCACCGACAAGCTACCTGTCTTGGAGTACGCCCCACGCAGGCAAGCTGCCAGCAGCAGTAGCAACAGGCCAACTGCCTGCTGCGGTCCCGCATGACGTCCACGACACATTTTCACAACCCCGTTCTCGGCAATTCCGCCGCCCCCATGCTACCACACGCTCTTCCCCCCACCACCCCACCAACCACCACTCCAGCACCGCCTTGACCCACCAGCCAGAACCATGCGTCAGCTCCAGCACAAGCCTTGGGCTTACTGTCCAGTGGTCAAATCTAGCATGCTAGTCAATGGCACCCCATCGCTCTCTCTTCTGCTCCAGAACCGTCTTGTCAATGACAAGTATGCGCTCACGTCGGCGGCGGCAGCGGCGGCGGCAGGCTAACGCGGTTGTGCGTACAATGGTGGCGAGCTTACAGAGCAGTCTTTAATTCACGCGCCGTTAAGGCGACCGGTACAACCGGATGGTAGATTGCTTTCGCCGATCCGCCACCAGTGCACCCACGACCGTGCCCGAGCGGAAAGGACAGGGTTTAGTGTCCGGTATTCTATCGGCGGCGTCCCAAAGGAAGTCCGACTGACATGTTTACGGTTAAGGTGTTCTGTGCTTTCTGTGAAGTGTCCACAGCTGCGCTGCGGACATGCTTGTCGCTTTCCTGGGAATGGATTTGTCAGCACGGCCAAAGGTCATGTCAGATTCAATAGCAATGCCTTCACTTTTTAGGGCATCCCTTGATAAAACTGAACACGTGAGTCATGTATTCGTGTTATTGTGACCTTGGGATGTGCTTTGGACGGCCGAGATCTACCCAATGTAAATCCAAAGGCTTGAGGCTGGTAGTCGCCGCCCAGCCAATGAATGGCAGGCGGGTAGCGCATATCCCATCGCCAACCGCACATCGCATATCGCATGTGATGGTCTTCTTACCGGTACATAATAATCTTCAATCAAATCACGAGAAGCAATATCATTATTATGTATAACTTGATTTTGCATGCTTGTCATTGAGTTGGTACGTTGACGTTCACTTCTAGTTTGGCTGATTTCATGATGGCTATTAAATCAAGTTGTTAGCATCTGTTTGTAATTGCATGGGTAATATACGTCACACATGTTTTGCAAGTGAATATCGCAGGCTGTCGGGCCCTGGATAACAACTACGAGTTGTAACAACGTCTGCCATGCCATGGCAGCTGAATATCATGACATGATATTTATATGCATTTATACGTAATTTATACATGAGTCCTTTTATCCTTATGTTGTAATGATAATGACGTTTATTGTTCAACCTTACTTGAGTTGAAATGTTTTAGCTAGATTTGCAATTAACTATCATTCACATTATTAAATATGATTGCATAATAATCATCGCGCAGTTGCTGATATACTTTATAATCATATATAACTCCAAAACCTGTGTGTTATTATTAATTAATTTTGAGTGCATACAGAGCAGATCATAAGTGTTAGCTTTATGCGCCGAACTCCAGAATGGTTTCAATCATGTGTGATTCACATTGGTGGTTCGCAACATACATCCATTGCATAATGTAGTATGAAGTTTGCACAAGGCGTAGTCCGTAAAGTATATATTACAAGAAAGTTCATATCTGCAATTGCAGATATAAACTTTTTTGTAATACATACTGTAATACATATTGTAATACACATTTATGAGATAGAGCGAATTTTCTATTGACAAGCTTGGCTGTAGGAATTATATGTTGCATACACTAGCATTAATGGAATCCAGCGATGTGGGTTTATGGTGTGGGTGTATATTTTGGCATATCTTAACACTCGATGTTGTTGTGTAGTGGTTAAGAGCGTGAGTAGGAGTGGACATTGGTAATCAGATATGATGTGATGCTTGCCCACCGGTTATGAGCTTTCATGTCATACACTTCATTCGTATGTGAAGCGGTTGTTCGACGGGGCCTTTCCACATACCCAAGTAAGGGTTCATCCCGCTCCTACTTCCACTGAGCTTTGCATGTGATGACAACACACGAATTACGAGTGGCGGCACTACGAAACATTTGTAAGGTCAAAATGAACAAGATGCAACCATGATAACAATTGCTGCACCATGTGCAGTTGTGTCTCTCGTCAATATATTTAGCCAAAGCTACGCATCACCACCATACCTGAATACATGGAGCTTATTTGCGCCGTATGAAAGCTTGGACTCGCTATGTTGAGTATTGCATGCCGATGGCTCATCAGCAAGGATGTGTAACCGACAGTGTCGGACCGAGACGATTGCAGCTTGTTGTCGTGCTCCAATGTTTCGCTTGCCAGCACATCTGCGCTTGATGTCAATATGCATGATGCACGCAACTGAACGTGCATGCATGTGCACATGTGTGGTTGGAGGCATGGTGCAGTGTGCCGCACTTGGTGCTATGCGTGCGAGCAGTGGGCAACAAGGACCCTTATTGACTAAGTTGTAGTCGACTTTGGTAGCGCGTGCCGCAGCATGCGACCCATAGCAGCAGTATCCATGTGCCGCCTGCGCCTGGGAGGCGGTAGCCCGCACGCCTCCAGAGTGTCAGAGCTTGCATCCTGTTGCACACAACAAGTATACACCGAGTACCATACATGTGCGCGCGCGCAGACAAACAGGCATGCACGCACGTACGTGCAAGCACACCTGATGTGTACACCAACACACCTCTACCAGTCTCACCTGCATCCTGCGCATGCTGCACGCGAAGGATGCCCCATGTGGCCCTTCCACAGCCTGCACCCCGTCAGCAGCAGATGCAAGAGTGATGGACGGAAACACAGCCATATATATATTGGCGTTCACTTGCCGCACAGACGGTGCACCCGGCAGGCAAGCCGCAAGCCACTCGCACGCATCCTTCTTATCAACATCGTCATCATCCCCTCCTGAGCGCATGACGCAAATCTCTCTGATGTGTTCACATGTTGCATTGTACTCGCATGGCCTCGCGCGCAGCTGGCTTGAGTCCCTTTCATCTCCACAGTAGCTGTACCGCAACGGCCATGCAGTCTCATGAGCAGAAAGGTATTCACAGTGTGCCTGCACTGGTGAAGATGTAGCAATGGTATTGTCATAAAGAGTGTTCAAAGTCGTGTTGGGTATCAAGTCAGCATACAACAGAGCTGGACAGCGTGTTCCGGGCTTCTTGCGACACAACACGCTCTTCAAGCCCTGCCAATGCAAGAAGCCCAGTTAAATGTATGTGCTTGACATATAACGTGCAGTCGGTGCGTGCAGTGGCCGTCAACTTATTGTGTGTGCGACAATCAGCCAGAGACACAACACACTCACATTGTGGTCAAAAGCGGGCTCTGAAGTGCTGCTCATGCTGAAGCGCTGCGCTGTTGCATGCACCATCAGCCTCAAGTAGCTGTTGAGCAAGGGGAAGACCAACACCTGTGGGTGGGAATGATTGAGCTTGGCACAGCACACTGACTGCATAAGAAAAAAGAAAGCTCACGCTTCGTCACCTGGCTGTCAACACTGCGTCGCACGTACAATGCAACCTCTTCTTCAAGCCTGAACATAAACTGCCTGTCCGCCTCGCACCGGCTCAGCAGCGCCAGCAGCTCTGTGAGCTGCATGAGTTACAACCAGCCCCCTGAAGCAGTGCACCACTTGCCTTGAATTACTGTACTTGCATTTGTCAGTTACAGGAGGGAGCTATGGGAGGGTGTGGGGTGGGGGGGGGAGCTAGAAACACCCCGTCACCGATTAACACAGCGACTCCGCCGCCACCACCGCCGCCTGCACCGCACTCTGCTTGCAAACCTCACGGAAGTCTGCACATATATACGTTCGCTGAACTCAGCGAGAACTCGTGTTCAGTGAACACGCGTATACTGTACTCGTTAACATTGTAACGCGATACTGCATAAATTGCTGAGCGCCTAAACAACACACGTATCTGAAGCCCAGTTCGAGTTGCGGACTGGATTCGCCAAACCGTAATCCACCGTAATCCTTCATTTCGCACGATCTCACATCTGCTCAGCATAATTGATCAGAAGATAGTGCAGTGCTGACTCCAGCCAAGCTGGCGGGGACGTGGGCAGCCACGTAGGCGGCTCGGTTGGCGGCGTTGGCGACGTCGGCGCGGTGGTTGTTGCCGCTCAGGATCGTGGGGTAGTTGCTTGCTGCGCATTGGTTACACCAAGAAGTACCGGAGCCCATGAGAGGTTGAGGTGAGCGGCAAGACGAGTGCGGTGTGGTTGCCTTCGGTGCTAAGCACGGTGCAACGTGTGGACCCCGCATGCCTGCCCGTCTCAATCCTGGTTTTACGTGTTTGCTGTTGTCGTCTAGGAAAACAATGCATGCAGTTATGTATTTGCAAATGTCTTCACGTAACACGTAAACCCATGGCCTGTTCCTCATCGCACATTGCTACGGAGCTGCAGCTTAAGCTGCGGTTTAAATGTGTATAGCCATTGTGGCGTGCATTTCCTGCTTGTCAATGCAGCTTGCGTAAGAAGCTTGGAACATCTTGCACGTAGACCGCGTGTGCGGCACAGGCGGTCTGCCTTGTCCTGCTGTTGGATATGTACCGGAGTTCAGGCACATGTACATGGTCGATACCTTGTGTCAGTTTCTAACTCTGTGGCACCATGCAGCTATCACAGAACGGCTACTCTTTTGGAAGGTGGCTTGCGTGCTCTTGTTAACAACTGATGACCTAAACGACTGGAGTCATGGAGTCCACGCTTACCAGGCCATGCACTTGCGCACTGCTTGACATACACAAAATACAAGGCAGCAGCAGCATAGGTCCCCCTGGTCGGCGGCATCAGCAGTCCTCACACTCCAAGAGCTTAACTCGCATCAAACATGGTGCGAAGCGGACAAGCACCATTTGCCAGGCTGCGGGCGATGGTGACAAACCTGGTATGTGTGGTTGCATTGCCTTGACCAATGGCCATGCGCTGCAGTTTACTGCCAAGCTGTGCGTGCCTGCGAGTGCAACTTGGTTACACTTTGGTCATAGTACAGCCTTATGCTCAATGCAGCATGGCAAGGTTGTTTGCGCGGTAATGGATATGCATACCTTGATATTCAAGCTTGCAATGTATGAGGGAATTGCTATCAAACAAAATGTACTCTTGGCATGCTCTGTTACAGCCTGTTCATCCGACGGTTGTGTGCAGGTGTGGACGTATCAGACCGGCCAAGCTTTAATGCTTTCTTAGAAGGTATTGGTAAAGACAGGCCAGAAAGCGGCCCCGAATCAGAGTCCACAGCACAGGCTTTACTTGAGCGAGCACAGGTAAGCTCCTGCGCAACTCTTTTGTGCCGGATAACTCCACTGCACCAGCATGTTGAAGCATAGCAAACAGTGTGCATCGCACATTGCTTTTGGCAATGCGTCCGCTCTACGGAAACGAGACAGTAAGCTTCACTATTGTGCACTGCTCTGTACTGCGGGGTTCTGTCACTGCACCAGCACGCATTGCACACTCATTGTTTGGTGGCAGTACTCGTTGAGGTTGAGCTATCTCTTGCCCTGCCCTCCCTGCATTGGCTGCATGCATTGCGTTTTGTAGCATGCTATCAACACTTATGTACGAGTGCATACACAGTCTGTGCTTCGGGACGCAAATGACTTGCTGCAAAAACCACTGGGCAGTCCTATCGGGGAAGATGGAAAAATTGAACGCTATGAGGAGGAGAAGGACATGACGCGATCAGTTTTGCGGCAGCTTCTTCGGGCGGAACGCGCTGGTGCAAGTACTGTTGATAATGACAAGTCAGCTGGCAAAAGAAGGCAGTCGAATGGCACTGGCACAACGGGGTCACCAGCTGGCGCAAGCGTTGTTGACAATGCCCAATCCAATGGCACAAGGAGGGAGGCGCAAAACACTGGCAGCATGAGACCACCAACGGGTCCAAGTGGTGTTGACAATGACCAATCCACTGAGACAAAGGGGCAGTCAACAGGCAGAACAAGACCACCAGCTGGCCCAACTGGTGATAAGGACCAATTCACTGGCACGAGGACGCAGTCAACAGTTACTGGCGGCACAAGACCACCAGCTGGCGGCAGTATTGGTGATCAATCCTCTGGCACAAGGAGGCAGTCACAAATCAATGGATCAATGAGACCAGCATCTGCTGGCACAGAGGTTGTACAAAACAACCAGACCATTGCTGCGCAAAGGCAGGCACCCGCAGGTGCAAGTGTGGACGACTATGACCAGTTGACTGGGACAAGTCGGCAGTCAACAGGCACTGGCACCAGGAGACCGTCGCCAACCCAGCGCAAGGGTGGATCAATGGATGCCAACCTTCGCTGGGGTGCTGAGCATGCGCGCTTCTCCAGCAGTGTGTTTAACCAGGACCCAACGCCCTGGAGTCCTACACCACAGTTGCAGGTTTGTGACATGCTTGTCTGCAGCTGTCGTAACAGACCTGTTACTGTCAGAAGCTGATGCCCGCCATTGGCTAACGAGCCTAGCATCCTATTTGCTGATGCTATGCTATTCCCGGTCTGTCTGACTGTGAGACTGTTGGCAGAGAGCTGAGGCAAAGGGGAAGAGTTCGACCATCTATGCTGAGCCAGAGCGCCCGACTACTTTGCAGAGTGTGTTGCAAAGGTGCCAGTGCTTGTTGACATAGCTTGCTATGTTTGTTAGAGCTTGGCTGGCCATTGTTATATACTGACCATAGCCAATGTTGTGTAGGTCTGCGCTTCCACCATTGCAGAGTGAGGTAGAGCGCATGGCTGTGCTGAGTGCAGACCTTCCACCATTGCAGTCCGTGATGGAAATGACCACTGCATACCGACCACCCGTGCAAAGCGAGGGTGCTGAGCAGGTTGCAGAGGTAAGTACAGCAGTTGGTTGAATATGGGTGCTTGAGCCTGGAAAAAGGGGTCTACTTACCATTCGGTGACATACTCGGTGCCTGCAGGTGCGTACTGCACATGGAGATCATTGGGGTGAAGATCTGGGACTAGGAGAGGCATCTGGCATCGCTGAAGATGGTACACAATGGTGGCGTGCCAGTGGCGAAGACTTCGGTGCGTAATAGCAAGAGTTTGCATCTTTCACAGGGAATGTTTGCAGCTGCTTTGCCTCAGCTTGAATATGCAATTCTTCTAGGCGATCTGAATCACCAATTGCGCAATGCTCTCATGTGTGTGACTCTTTGTTGTAGGTGAGAACGGGCTGCGGGTGAAGTGGACGCTGCTGCGAGGTGTAACAGCAGCTGGTATCGAGTGGGAAGAGACCTGGTGGGAGAAGTCCGATTGGCTTGGCTATCGCGAGCTTGGAGCGCGCAAGTCTGGCGCAGATGAAAATGGGGGGTCTTGGACTGAGACATGGAAGGAAGCATTGACGCAGGTAAGTTGTTTGTCCAGCTACATCATCACCCCAGCCATCTCCCCCTCTCCCCTCTCTCCCTCTTTCTCCCGCTCACTGTCGCTCTCGCTCGCGCGCTGCCTCCCTCTCTCCCTCTCTTGCTCGCGCATGGCGTTTGCATACAATCACCAGCGTTTGCACACATCTGCTCACACGTACGCTCGCGCGCACGTGTGAGCAGATGTGCATCTGGCTGCATTTGCCAATGTCTGCACGCCCACACACAGTCACACATGTCACGCGCGCGCATGTGCCGCACATGCAGGACTGATTGAAGTACACACAAGCACGCAAGTGGATACGCATGCATGCACGCATGCTGGCAAGAAGGAGCCCTGAATGAAAGGTCATTTTGACAAAAATGGGGCTGACTGTGTGTATGCCAGGATTCGGACACTGGTCTCACAAGAATTGAAAAGAGCGCCCACAAGTGGGCCCAGACTGGGCAAGGAGAAGAGTGGGAGGAGAAGTGGTACGTCTGGCATGCACCAAGTAGAAAACATGGCATTTGCACTGGTTGACAATGTTGCTTTCAGTGCAGGTAGTATGTGCGTGCAGCATGTGTGTTCACTGACCATGGTATGCTGCAGGTGGGAAGCATATGATGCACGCGGCTGGACGTCGAAGACTGCTGACAAGTGGTCGAAGAATCCAGGTCATGTGCATCATGAGCGTTGGGGTGAGGAATGGGATGGCAAGGGAGCTGCAACCAAGTGGACAGACCGGTGGGCTGAAGAAATTGATCCCTACACAGGCAAGCGGTTCAGTGCCAGTTGTGAAGTTGGTCTGATGGAACATGACGAGTCAGTGCGATGCTATGCAGTCGACGAATACCCTGTTTGGCTTTGTCACCACTTGGAGGTGCTTATGCTCTGGCACTGAAGTTTCATGTGTTAGCAGGCAAGCGTAGAGAATGGGGCGACAAGTGGGAGGAGAAGTATGGCTGGGGTGGTGAGGGTCGCAAGTCTGGTGAGAACTGGAGCAAGGAAGAGGGCTCGGAGCAGTACTCGAGAACATGGGGTGAAAACCATTTTGGCAATGGCATGGTACGCTAACTGTATACTATGCTGTCAGTTTCAGCTCAAGACTTTGTTGCTGCTTGTCTGGTTGTCCTTGTGCTGGTGATGTCGTGATGGCAAGACAACGTGACATAAAGACATGCGTTTGTGTATGTTGGCAGATCCAGAAGTATGGTCACAGCACAACCGGTGATTACTGGGATACCACAGAGCCCGGGGACACATGGTTTGAGCGCAAACCGCATTATGGCTTCAAGGAGGCTTACCGAAACTCATGGAACTTGCGGCAACTCAAGGCAAGAAAGCGGAGGCCATTTTGAGTATTGTTCGGTGTGTGCAAGGTAGATCACGGAGCATAGAAGTGCGTCCACTGCTTGTGCTGGGCCACCCCAGAAGCAAGTAGCTGGTTGCGGCATGTTGCAATTGGTGTCATAGGTTAGTCAGGGAGTGTTGGCAAAGACCGTCTATAGACTGCACCTTTGCGTGTCATGTGATGCCCATATTGTCTTTGGTGAATCTGCGACTTGTGTGCAAAGACCAGTATCTTGCAGGGACTGTATTTACCAAAACCATCTGCTCCTGCTCGCAAGCACAACAACCATGCACGCTCATGTAGAAACACACATGGATGTGCGCATCCCCTCTGCACTTGTGTACACCGCGTATGGGGCGAGATGTTTGTGCATAGTAGCTGACGAGATCCTGAAGTGCAGCACTGCTAAGTAGCACAGCAGTGACGGCGGTGGGTGGTGGTTGGGGTGGAGAGTGGCAGTGGGGGGAGTCAGCTGGCCGCCTTCGCCAATGTGAAGGGTTGGATTGGCACTGAACGTCCACACACGGCACATGTGCAGGTACAAACTGCATTGCATGCATACATGACTGACAGGGGGCCCGTAGAGGTAGGGGTAGGGGTAGAAGGTCAGCAACCCGTAAGTGCGGGGCATAGCTCGGTGGTCGTGTATGTAGAGTTGAAGTGAGTGTGTAATGAGGTGTGTTGCACACAAGGTGTGATCTGGTTGTGCAGCTCCCGTCCACATTGATTGTGCATTGCGACGACTGTGTGGCAGGTAGCTGCTGTGTGTGCATGCATGATGGATCAACAGGGTGGGGCAGAAGTGCGCGTGGTAGGGTGAGTGGTACAGAGCAGGGCCGTGTATAGGGTATGTGAAGTGCTGTGTCATGCCCTACCCATACGGCGTGTGACGAGCCAATGTTGGTCGTATTGTAAGAGTCGGCATGTTTGCTGATGCAGCTGTATTTGACGCGTTCATGTCCTTCTACTCCCTCAGCCGCCGCCGCCGCCGCTTCGGCCTTCACCGCTGTCACCTAATTGTGATGGTGCGAACGTGGTGATTTGTTTTAAAGAGTAACGTAGAGGGGGTGCAACAAGCCAGCAAACATGCAAGTCCATGGCACTTGGTTCTTCCGAATCGTCTGTGTGCACAACCTGCAAGCCCATGCGGCCTGCATGGCCGCTGCAGGCCATTGACTGGCGGCTATAGCTGCATCTGCGACCATGGCTCGAACAGTCGACAAACAGGTACACTACCGCAACGGCGGCTGTGGATGCTGCATGCGCGTGCACGCGCATGTGTGGACATGTGCATAAGCGCCTGCATTTGCTGTGACAAACGATATTGCTGCTTGTGCAAAAGCCACTCAACGGCACCAGGGTGGGCAAGTCCTTCTGCTTAAGGCCGCTGTTCACGGGATGTGGAGGACTCGCCCGTTGATTTGCAGCCAGTGGATTAACTGCATATTGAATGCCGCACCTGCTGCCGCAGATGCAAGATCAACCTCGCCTGCGAGTATTGGGCATACATTGGCCACAGTCGCTATAGCTATGTGCGCAACACTCATCAAGGGCAACAGCGCGAGCGCGTACACACAAGTGAACACGCTGCATAGCAAATTTTGCGCGCGTGCGCGCGCCCGCCCACACACTTATGTATGAGGTATCCAATGATTCTGACGCATAAGCGCACTCAACACACAGAAGCAAGCAATGGAACAAGCAATGAAGCGCTAGGGTTTCACACAAGCACAGTCACGCATGCAGAGCAGGAGAGATGTATGCGTGCCTCTCACTTCTATTGATTGCAGGTGTGCAAGCTGTTTGATCATGGGCAACAAGTCAACACGCAAAATGATCACGCACAGTTGAATGTCCTTGGCAATGCATGGGTTGCTGGCAAGGTGTACAAAGATTGTATGCTACATATGCTAGTGGCGGTGCACCCACACTTCTGTTGGCAATAACCGCTTTGCAAGCAACCGCATACACGCTTGGCAGCTGACAGAAGGATGAGTATGGCATAGAGTTGGCGTGATGAGACTTCAGCTTGTACTCATAGCTTAACTACGACTAGGTGCTGAACACCGCACTCGAAGTCTTGTTATGCCAATCCACTTGTGCACATTAGGTACACATGTGAACAGACAGCTTGCCATGGCATGGCACGGCATCACATGTCAAACGCCATACTAGCGATGCTATTGCAGGCACTGTGTACAGGACATGTGACGTGCTGTTGGGCAGACGCATGCAAGATGCACATCACTCAAGCTTTGCATGCACACAGATATACATCTCACCGTTGTCACCATGGGCCAATCTACTACACTAAGCTACACCTGCTAGCCTTTCCCGTTAGACATGCATGTACATGCACACATTTGTCATTACCTGCCCACATGGGCTGTTGTGTCCGTCGGTGTGCAACCACAACACCAGCTACTAGAGCAGCTACGGGTGCAACTGCAGACAACATATGGACTACGTAGTCGCACAGCAGCTGCTGCAGTGCCTGCTGGCACACACGCATGCGCATGCGCACGCGCGCACACACTGCACGCATTGAACAACCCCTTGACTGCGGAGCTGGTGTCGGGTCGTGTATTACTCTTCAAGTAGTCTGGTCAAGCATTCGCAGCAGCAGATTCAAGCAGCGGTGGATACCATATTTAGAGACTAGTCCGTGGTAGCAGAGATTCCCGCTGCAGTCTTCGCAATGAGGTTACGCAGAAGCTCTTTATCCCTCTCCAACAAGTTGTTGAGCACGTCACTGGAGCAGCTGACCAAATCTAGGTACTGTTGCCCAACTGTGCGGGATGCGTGATGAATGGGGACATGCTGTGAAGCTGCAACTGTATGCGGCGCTGACTCTCCTGCAGTTGCTGCTCAAATTGGCGGAGGAATCGCAGCTCTTCTTGTTGGAATTGCTCAAGAAGAACACGCCACCCTTCCTCATGTCCGGCATCGAGCGTAGCTGCGCAGTTGTATCCTTCCGCATCAGCACGAGTATAAAGAGCAACACGCACACATGCGTAAGAGACAAGTTCCCAAGCAATGAGAATAGCTGTACACAGGTGAGCGGGAGGGAGCACGGGTTGCATAAGTGTCAGCTGCAGCTGATGGGCACCTGCATGTGGAAGGGCTGACGCTGAGGGTGCCGCAAGCGGACGCGTAACCTTCACTTGGATGGGGATGGGAGATGATGACAAGGTTTGCAGCTGCTCAAGTGACATGGAAGGTAAAGCAAGCCATTGCCCTGTTATTAATGCCACGAGCCAACTCGCACCCCATGGTATGCCTGCAAGCTCTGCTGCCAGTGCTGTTCCAGGTCCACTATCCTCAATAATTATATTCTTAAGCTCCTCAGGCTGCTGACAGAGACACGCTGGGCACACTGCCATGCCGCTGGGGGGACGTGATCTGCGGGGTTGTTGACGACACAGTAATGCAGCTGTGGAATCACCACCCTTTCAGAAGTTCCCGCAGGAGTTAATGCCATTGCTGGGAGCCAGTGTCCAGGTCGCTGCTGGCTAGCGACTTGATATGGCCAGTTAAATCCTGCACGTGGCCAAGCAGCAGTTGTTTTAAAGCGTAGCGTAAGGTCAGCACAAGGGAGCCAGGAGAAGAGAGCGAGGAGAAGACACCAAGCACATACGCATCCAGCGATGTGGTAAGTACATAAACAACGCACTACTCACCAATGCACAGGAGTTGTGTGGTGGCGTGTCAATTCCAGTATACTTGCTTCTATGAATGTAGCAAGATGACACCGAGCACATGCAGCATGCGCCTCACTGCGTATGTATGAGTACGTGTTGGCAATTGCAAGAGATCAGCATGCCTGTGCAGGGCCTTGCTTTGCAGTGACACACTGATCTGACCCAACCAAAGTCTGCTACCAGGCAACAAACAATATGCTAGAGCAATGGCATTCAGACTGGGATGGTTGGACTGTACCTGAGTGTTCATGAGATAGCTGGCGGCTTGCATACTGCCTTAGTAGCCTAAGGGGCTGGCGTGGTAGCCTGACTGCTGCTGCTGCTGCTGCTGCTGTTTTTGTTGTTGACTTCCAGCTGCGCAACGGACTGCCGGCAACACTTGATGGACTGCACTGGCGTATACGAGATGGGCAAGCTTGCGGGTGTTATGTAAGGCTGGGACGCATGAGCCAGTCGCAGGATACAAAGGACGTTGCCTGCAAGTGATTGTGATAAAAGAGTTGCTTTGTGTATATTTGTCAACTGTACTGGTTGAAACAATGAACTAAGTACATTAAGAGTGTGAAATACGCATGCAAGTGTATGCTGTGATCAATATGTGCAACACTTATGGGAGTAAGGACTATGCATGACAATGCACTGGAGAGACACATAATTAAAGTTGCTGAGTTGCTGAGTAGTAGATGATGAGTTTTGTACTGTGTTCAATAAATTTTTGAGCGATTACTGAAGCAAGCATGCACAGGATGGTGACACACTACACTTGAAGCTAACTGTTGTCCGCACCGCTGGTTTAACAGAACGATGAGAAAAGAAACATACTGTGAGCTGTGATATCGCATGCATTGCACGTGTTGAAGAGCGTGCAATGCACTGAACCGTTGGTGCTACTTTGTAACGTAAGTACTTTTGTAGACAAGCCACAAATCACTTGCTGAAGCCCACTGCCACACACATACCGGCACGCTATCCCAACACGAACACAACGCTCAGTCAGCTCACACGCGCGCAGCTTTACGCACACAGCATGCGCACTTCATGCACGTGTATTGACATAGGGCCGACTGCTGATGTCGCTATCCACACAAGTGGAAAGGGTTAGTCACCATGAAAAGAGGCTATGTGGACTTTTGTTGCCAGCCCCACGCCTCCAACTCTCTCTCAACACGAAGCTGCAGGTGTTGCGCCCCGTCCCGCCTTACTCGCTCGCCTTTTCCTCCTCCTCCTAGCCGTCTCCAACTCCCCCGTCCTCTACTCTATCTGCCACGTCTCCCTCCTCATCCTCCTCCTGCTCCTCCTCCGCGGGCGCCGCCTCCTCAGCTGCTACAAGCACCAAGCATGACAACAGCCAGAAGTCAGATTTACTGCGTTGATGCTGATGCAGGCGGCTGTGGCGGTGGTGGCAGAGGCAGAGGGAGAGAAAGAGGGAGATGGAGCAGTCTGGGAGAGCCTTTGAAAGGCGCTGTCAAGACCAGACTGCAGTGCAGGACAGACGTGAGCAACGGCGGTGCAGCTGCTGTGGCGGCCTCTAGGATGATGGGTTGATCCACCTGCTTGCAAGTAAGGAAACAACATGTGCACGCATTTCGCTCGCTCGCAAGCCCGTGGAAGTCAATGAATGAACACCCTAACAAGCCTGTGTACTTTGCAGCTAGTGTGCATGCTCTATGCCAATGCATGTGGTCGAAGTGGAGGACATCTTTCACTGGGTCTGGTTGGTCTTTGCACACACTGTTATTGGTAGGTGAGCGTGTTGGAATCTGGGGGATTGCCTCTGAGCGAGGTGTTCAGCAACGTGGCTGAGGAGGACGGCGTGCGGACTGCGCACAACGCCATTGCCGCAAGTATCAATTGCTTGTACAACTCACCGTGGACACATCAGTTTGCACACCGCCACCATCCATCCATAACTCCATACCATATTCATCCATCCATGTATGCAACTCTCCTGCCTGCCTGCTTGCTTCCCCCTGCGTGTCAATCAAGGGTGCAGCATGGTCTATTAGCTTAATTGCTGCAAGCGCTGGTCTGAGCCCCCCAAATCTTGGCTTGTTCAATGTGACTGTGACTGCTCGCTTTGCTGCTGTAGCTGTATGGCATAGGGTATACGTCAAATGCATGCGCACATCGGCGCATCTAGAGCAGTGTTTCTGCTAAGCAATCTGAATTGGCTCCATAATGGCTTCGAAACTTATCTCATACCAAGAAAATAAAATGCATAGTTCAAGCGCATATTAAGTTACAATGTGGCTTTGTTAGCTTGTACTTCAAGAAAAGTGAGTCAAAGTGTGGCTCTTTTGATTGTGAATCTGGCGTATTGTGGAGGCAATTTTTTAGCCAATAAGGAAAAAGGAGCCACATTAGCTTCTTAAAGCCACCAATTGCAACACTGATTTGGAGCTGTAAAGTTGGTGCATGAGTTGAATGCGTGAAGTGTGCGTATTCCGACAATTGAGTTGGACAATAATAATGACCTTTTCATCATTTCAAGCAATCGGTTTAATTATTGTCACAACAAGTTGTTTTTGTGGTCATTGTGTTTACCATATATGTTGTGAATAGCGTATTGTCTACCACACTGCGCGTGTGCTCATATACGAGCACAAACATGCATGCCTGTGTGGCAACAGGTTGGTTGGTTGATTGTGCTGCCTGCTTGCTCGTGCCCACTGCCCCGCCTTGCATTTTGCACATAGCACATCAGAGCACTCAGCCTAAGCCCCCGGTGTAGTTGAATTTGCATACGTCGTCTTATTGTGCTGCCAATTGTATCAATGGGTGTGTACAAAAGATTTCAAGCCTCATGTGCTGCATGGAAAGAGTGTCATTCACCACCACGCACAAGGTGACATTCACAACCCGCACATACAACATGATATGCTATATAATCCACCACCACGCTATATTACCTACACTACTAATCTACTCGCCTTCCCCGTTAGTCACACAGCATGCAAGTGTCCATGTGAATCACATGTGCATGCCTGTTCATTACCTACCCGACTCTATACCATCATGGTATAGAGTCGAGTAGGTAATGTATTATATGATATGCACGCACACATGCACGTGACCGCAAACATTGCTGTACATGCACATAACGTTTCAGAGATTCAATTATGTAGCACAACTTCTAATGTCTTGTGCGTGCATCCATTATCCCGCCTCTTGGGGCACTTATGTGGTTGTGTAATACGTACCGATTGTCTATGACATAACCAATATTGAAGTTTCATATGTAAGCTAGCGGTAAGCTTTCTATGGTTAAATGTGTGATTGAATGAAGCGTTACACATTCAACGCTTCATTGATACGGTGCATCGTCGCGGCGAATCAACTTGCAGAGAATTAGTATTACTGAGTTTATGAGTTGATTCGAAATATTTTTACAACAGTGTAACCATCACATTACATAACAAATCTGACTATTAATATTGCTTGCCAAGCAATGTCGCTTTTACATTGTAAGTTACATTATGAAAGCTTAACATTATTCATATGTTATTATGATATACACATGATGACTTGCAGTGCCTCAATGTCACGCTCGCTATGCAGTGACTTATTTTGGACGGTATTGATGCGCTGCAACCGTGCCATAGCCTACACCATTGTTGAAATACCATCGTAGTACATGGTTCGGTCGGCTTTGCAATGCCAAGTGATCAGCACTCCGCACTCATGTGGTAAAGAACATGAAACACCATCAATGTTTTCAGCATCAATAACTTCAATTAGTTTCTCATTTTTATCACGCGATTAGTTTTTACGAACGAGCCTCGGAGATGTGCGCACGTTATCAGCCCCACGTGTTTATAAATACCCATAATTAATTGTTGTGTGGTGCAAAGGTCGTTTATGTAACAATACTACTATTTACTTGCTGATCGGGCCTTGGCAAACTTATGCACAAGCGCTTAGAATTTGCAGATGGAAGTCCCACCAGCGTCACCGGTGCAGCACCTCGCAGGGGAGGATGCAGCTTAACACCAAGGGAGGAGAGGATGACCATCGGCCCCTCCAGTCAGCTCCAGCCTCAAGTACGCACACCCAACACACCCACGTGCACAACACCACAACACCCCACCCCACAAGGGATGAGGGGGGGGGAAGCCCTTCAACAGCTAACAACCAGGCACCCCACCCCACAACTGGCCCTCTTGTAAGGCAAACACACAGAGATGTCTTTATCCCCACTCAAAAATGCAACTTAGCATTTATACCACATGGTGCTCTTCCGACCTGCCACACAATATCTAAAGCCACCTAGGCCTTGTCACTGTGCGCTAACCTTGTCCCAACATAAAAACCAACAAACTCTACCTTGGGAGTATCCATTACCTCGGGTTCATGCAAGAGTAACAATCTTGCCTCAAAACTACAAACTTAAGCTCCCCTAGTACACACGTATTTGCGGATTGCCCACATGCACCATTTGCCTTACAACTGTCACATTAATGGCAAATCGCACTACCACATCCTATGAGTTGCCAACTTACCTCACTATCTTCCAACTGCCACTTCCTATGGCAACTCACAATCTGAGGGCTCACATGGCCATAAGCATTGACCAGCTCTTTGCAAGCCCTCATCAACGCCTTGTGTAGTTTATCATACTCAAGACCTCATAAGCTCAAGAGCAGACCTACATAAGAGCGTACCCCACAAGCACTACACACGCTTGCAAAGTACAAGTCCCCACTTGATGTCTGCCTACCAATATAAGAAAGGGACAGACAATGACTTGTTAGATGACTTGTTGAATAACTTTCGCCAGCCTAATGGGCGTGGCAGTTTATCTTAGCAAAGGTAAAGAGTAGATTAAATGAGTTTTTTTGACATAAATATGCTCGAAATACTTATCAATTGTGCACGCTCTCTCTGATTACCCCTTCATCAGTTTAATCGAATAAGCTATGCCTATATGTACAATAAGAAGTTTGTTGTGCATCTTATGCTTGTATAACAGTTATAAATGAATTGAAATTATAATTTATTTTTTATAACTTTAAGTAAGCACCAAACCGTACATAAATAGCGCTCGACCACAAGCGCTGTGAAACTTAAAGTTCACAGTTCATGAATAAGCTTGATCAAGCTTATAGCATAAAAACGATTAAAGCAGGGTGCGTTAACTAGGGAATATTTATTTATAAACATATTTATATCAGTACGATATAAACGATAATTGCAAAATTAATATTATTAACTTATTATTTTCAATAAATGCACATGTGCATCACTGCAACAATTGCGCCACATCGTATATGTGTGCATGATCAATCATAAAGTAGTACGCATACTTAGAGTCAATGCAATTTGCCGCCACATTACTGACTTAAAAAAGTTATTGGGTGGTACTACTTAGTAAATTTGACAATGTAAACGTTTTCGATTTTGATAATAAATCTCATTATAATAATGTTCGTTTCAACATAAGCTACACGACAACTACTCATGCACTACTTTTAAACTCGCGTATTGATTTATAGTGATTAGGTTAACTGACGTATCATCATAAGTTGCAATACGTTGTGTAACCTCTCGGTTGAAGACCTCCGGGTTAGAGATGTCGCCGTCTAAGAGACAATCAGTCTTGAAAATACATTTATCATTTAAAACCTACACGAAAGGTACATCAGATTATGCACTAATGGACGCACTTCATAAGTACCTTAGTTTCCTTATAGGTAAGTAGTTTATATGTGTGATATGTCACAGCATCACACATCATCACTTGACATGAAGTGCGTGATGTGTCAAACGCTTCATGCAACCTCGATGTAAGAGCACAGTCGTACATGGAGGCAAGAGGCCCTTCTTGTAAGAGACAAAATGTAGGAAGTTGACATGTCTCTTCGAGAACGAGGTCATACCAAGAGTCTTTGGTATGACCTCGGGTCTTTGGCAAAGACCCTTCAATTGATCATGCTTCTGCTGGATCAACTTGGATCGAGCAAAATCATCGGGACGCAAGGGTACAGTGAGTAGTAGGCCTAGTGACAGCTGCAGTGGCGCCAACAGCAACGCACGCTCGGGACGCACGTGACACTCGTGCATTAGTAACGCATCCCGTTCAGTTTACTATCGCCGCGCAGCTTGATAACGTTACAGTCTTTGACACTCCCTGCAAAGAACGTGCGCGCGGGAATGCCGCGGAGATTGGCGCTTGATTTGTTGGTTTTGCGGTTTGAACGAGTTGATGACAGCAGCAGTGGCGTATCGTGTTACGGTCGTATTGGTTGGGTAACCCAAACTCAAGGCCTTGAGTGACAAGCTGAGTCACGCGGTAGAGCATACCAGCGTAATCAGAGGCAGCGGTGGCGGCGGCGGGGGACGAGGAAGACAAGGAGGCGGAGGCGGAACCGGCGGCCGCTTGAAGCGGGAGCTACGGTGTCGTTGCAAAGTACTCTTTTCGTTAAGAAGGAAAGCTCGGCTGGGCGCCTCCCGCCGCTGTGAGGCTTCGGGCCCCCGGGGTGGTCTTGGCGCAGGCTGGCCTGGTATGCACAGAGGACTGGGCTCCTGCTGACCAGGTCGAACAGGCCTCCGCCAATTGGCGGTGGCAGCAGCGACGGCGCCGCGGTAGGGTGGGCCGGGCGCCCCCGTTGTTGGCATGTCGGCCCTCCTAGCCAGGCTGGCAGCATGTGCTCCCACCACAGCCTCCTCGACAGAATCAGCCTCGTGCAACGTTCAAAGGCGGCACCCGCTAAGGTATTGCAGGGTGTCTCTGGCTGGACAATCTGTTTGTCTCACTAATTGTGGTCAATTGTCAATTTCACAATTGCCCAACTGGCATAGACTTGCATGCAAGTGAGCAGTCACCGTCACGCGCAGCTATGTTTTGAGCTACGGTTGACAGCATATCTGGCATTCAAGCATGTTGGTCGCGTGATAGCTTAATAATGGCAGGCACGGCGAGAAGCAGCAGCAGCGGCGGTCGCGTGGTGATTGGTTGAAATCCCTGCCTTTGAGTGTGTGCACAAGGGCGGACGCCACAGAGGCCACTGCTGCACGAGTGCGGCCGCAGCTGTCCAGCTTGAGGCCTTTTGAGTCGCACAGCGAGCTGATTGCGCAGCACGCGCAGACCACCAACACCACCACCACAACCGATCCCGGCTCTCGGCGGAGGGTTTTGCAGCCTGACGTTGTGCCCATCAAGAAGATCCGTGTTGGTGTTGATGTGGATGAAGGTCAGTGTTGGTCGTCTAGTCTTTGCAGCGCATCAGGAATTGTCAGTAGAGATAAGCTTCTGACTTGTCGATGTGTACACTTGCAGTGCTCGCCCGCTTTCTGCATACTCTCAACACGCATTGCAACCACGTCAACTGTCTCAATCATCGGCTTGAAGAATTCAAGATATACGACTTCAAAACGGTACATATATTGAAGAAGTTACGCGTGTCCTTATTGTTGGTGTTGGTCATTGTTAGTGCTGACCAGTGCGCATGGTGTGCAGGTGTGGAAGTGCTCGCAAGAAGAAGGTACATGGCTGGTCAAAAGTGTTTCACATTGGTTGCATTGGCTACAGGTGTCATATACCACAACAGCTGCTGCTTGCAAAGATGCGCCTGTGCATGCAGTGGGATGCACTTGCATGCTGACACTAGCAGTCTTGCAGCAAACCACCGGGTGCACGAGTTTTTTAAGTCAGATGACTTCGCGACCGGCATCCCGCCTATTCCGGGTGCCAGGGATGCTTTGACGAGGC
This sequence comes from Chlorokybus atmophyticus, assembly GCA_009103225.1. Taxonomy (NCBI): domain Eukaryota; kingdom Viridiplantae; phylum Streptophyta; class Chlorokybophyceae; order Chlorokybales; family Chlorokybaceae; genus Chlorokybus; species Chlorokybus atmophyticus. Next base: position 74,032 of record RHPI01001442.1, on the reverse strand, counting down.
TGACGCAGCATTGCGACTTTGTCGTGGTCACGTAAGTCATAGCAAGCTCGGTCACTCAAATGGGCACTTTAACAGTACCTTTCTGGACAAGAGTTCAAGAGGAGGCATAGCTAAACGCGACCTCCTTCTGTTGCAGGTCAAGGCAGCATGTGATCAGAAAGCCAACACTGGACTGGCTACAGTTACATTTTCCAGGTAAGCGCATGGCACGCTGTACTGGCAATCAGCGAGTGTTGTTTGTGATCACAAGGCATGCAGGGAGTTGGATGGACCACACACTGAGGTTGTGCTCTCAAACGTGGCCACTGCTGCAGATATTTTTCAAGAGGTTCATTTTGGGAACCACTATGCCCTTTCTGGCATCGCGCGATCTAAGTCTGCAATATGCCTTGAGCTCGGCGTGGAGGTTCTGATAGACGACAACCCGCAGTACGCTGTGGAGTGCGCACACGCAGGGTTGGATGTACTACTATTTGATTGGAACAATAGCTATGCTTGGAGCAAGACCCCTGATGGTGAGCGCTATCAAGCAAAGCTTATACTTTCCGCAACTGCTGCTAATATGCTGTGATGTTGTGATGATGCTGAGATTCTGCAGGCCCAACGCACTCGCAAATTCAGCGCGTGCATGACTGGGAGGATGTGGAGGCTTCACTGGTGGCTCGTGTTCACAGCCGTCAGCATGTTTCCTAGCACAGGAAGCCACTAGTAGTTGCGGTAGAGCATTGCATGGTATAGCTTGACTTGTCATAGCTTGACATTTATCACATCATTCATTGAAGCTCAGCCCAGTAGTCCTTTCTGGCTGGGCTGGCATTGTTGGGACGAGGGACTTCTGGATCAAGCAGAGCTAGGTTTATCTGGCATTGTTGGGATGCCTGAATGTAGCCATGGGTTGCGTAGCAACAACATCGCAATGGCACCCAGCAACAAGAATGACTTGGTGTAAAATGTTGATTATGATGTATAGTACTGCCTGAAGGGCAGGGAGCTGTTTCAAAACACAGAGCCTGAATGCACCCAAATCAGTATGCACGCTTCTGAGCAGCAGGCGTCCGCCAAGGCCCCTGCATGTTCAACAATAACAATAAGAGTCAACAACAGCTTGACAAATAGGCAGTTGATGCACTGCAAAATTGCAGTCCGCAACGCCGCACAAACTGAAGTGTGATGTTCGCAAGACAGGTCATTACACACAAAGCAAGAGCATTTTGTACGCCGTGTGCACAGTGAGAAAGAACCCAAGCATTGATGGGATTGCCAAGAAGTGTGCCATCATGACACACGTCTCGTGTCACCCAAGTCGGAGAGGAGCACCAATAGCGCTGTGCGAACACATTAACACCTTCGATTCCCTGTACACGATGCAATTCGTTAGCGCTCTGCTCCAAATTCGACACCAGCAATCCGACGGCCATAACGCAGCTGAACACAAATTGACGGTCACGACTTGGCTGCCCTCACGTGCGCCTGCCAGCATCAAACCGCCGTTCAACTAACTGGCACATCATTGCAGTTCGTTAGCGCATGCTGCTGCCGTCACATCAGCGTGGGCAGCGGCGGCGACGACAGCGGTGGCGTGCGCGTAGGCGTAGGTCTCAAGGAGGCTGCTTGTCGGTGTCGCTTGACAAACAGCGCGTCTTGCTTGTTTTCCCTGCTTTAGGCGCGGAGGTGATGTGATTGGCGTAGAGATCTAAGCTCACCTCGCTGCTGGTACCGTTGCTTACAACCCCAGCGACCAGCTGGCTGCTGTGCTCTTGTCGACAGTTGGAGGACAGCATTTGGCTGCTGGACAGCAAGCTTTGATAGCTGTAGTACATCAGCATATCTGAGCGACAGTCTACCATCCACGCCTGCTTTTGTAAAAGCGTGGTATTGCAGTGAACTTGTTGGACAGTTTGGACGCTGGCTTGAACGATTACAACGCTTGCGAGGCAGCATTAGGAAGATATTCGCGTTTGTAGCTGGGTCCATTAGTTGCTGTGCACGGCGCTGAGAGCTTTGGTCTTTAAGGAACAAGCTGCTTCCGTGCAGACCGCTTACTCCTTGCTTGCTTTGTGGACGGCAGCAGGCAATGCTGACAGCTGGAGAGGGGTTCAGTGAGCAGTAACAGCACGTGAGTAATGTAGCAGCTGTCTGCAATTGCATCAATCACGATAGAGAGTTCATTGTTGGGCGCATAGTTCGTTTGCAAGCTGCCAGCGTGTGATGTCACCAGCTGAGGGCAACACTCTTGCCAGACAGAGTGCTTTGTTAAAGTTATGGGTTCTCTTCCGTGCATGAGCGACAGATTGCCTTTGTTTGCGTTGGCAGGCTGCGCTGCTGACCCCAAACTTGTTGAAGTGAAGTCACAAAAGCACAGCATGCCTTGCCACATACACTGGCTACTGTTGGTGCTGCTATCGCTTTTGATTGCAAGGGCTGTGTGCCATGTTGATGTCGTGCCAACCTTTCTTCACCGCCGAGACTACACCACTGGCAGGTGATAAGTTGAAACTATCAAGTTAACTCGTACACTGCAAGTGCAAACCATAGGACCAGTACAAAAACTGTTGCTGAAAGCTCACATGCTTTAGGAGGATTGACGCGTCTGAGTTGGAAAGACGCCGATTGCACTCATACCAAGTGGCAACAGCTGGCCGTAACCTGCTGCAAAGGTGAGCAACCTGCTGCAAGCAGTTGTGCCGGTCGTAGAGTTATTCAGCTGGCCATGCAGTGCACCATGACACAGTGCAAAGGTTTGCAATGTTTGTGAGCCTGTGACTATTTGCGCATCTGAGCTGCCTCCTCTCAAGCTTGTTACATATTTGGCAGAAACTTGGACTACGCTTCACTTTGGGCAAACACGACTTCGATCGGCAATGGCGAAGTGGTGCAGTTGCAGTGGACCTGGAACCCCATCTCCACCAAGGCAGCCTGGATAGGTAAGCAGGTGATTATCTCATGCATACTTATAACGTTCGCCAGGCAAGTGGTTGATGCAAAATCTTTTTTTCAGATTTCCCAACTCATGTTTGCTTTTGCCTAAGGTATCTACTCTCCTCCGTCTGCTGAACCCAGTGACTACCTGGACTACATCGACATCCCGGCAGGCTTGGGAACAGCTTCTTTCAGGTGACTGCATGGTCGAGCTGTCACCGACGTCGTCATGCCACGTGCGCCATGCTGTGTTGCATGTTGTCAAAGGCGATGCACTCACAGTTCGCACTCATTGTGGCAGGTTGTTTGACATGCGTGCGGACTATGCTTTTCGCATGTGGGGCTGGGACGGAGAGGAAGGTGCAGAAGTACCTGCAGGGAACAGTTTCAAGCTGCTGGCGGAATCGCAGACCGTGTCATTCAAGTCTCAAGCTCCCATGCATGGCCATCTAGGGCTGACAGGGGATCCCACAGAAATGCGCGTCATCTTTACATCAGGCAGCGACAACAAGGCGTATGTTGAGTATGGACCTGAGGGAGAGCAGAGCACACACACAGTTATGGCCTCCACCAGCACATATGGCGTAGGTATGACTCAAAGTCCAAGCAGTGTGTAAACAACAATGAAACGGAGTTGGACACTTTGTGCATGCCTCATTAGTTTTCAAGCAGGGGTATCGTTGAGGAAAAGTTATTGCGTTGCAAGATAATGCATGTGTTGGAATCCGTGTTCATTGGTACCTTTTTACTGATATGCAACTTCATCATGCAATTATGTACGCTGCAGAGAATTTATGCCAAGGACCAGCCAATATTACTGCCTCTGGGTGGTTTCGTGATCCCGGATTTATCCATGAAGCGGTGATAACCGACCTGGTTCCTGGTAAGCGCTACGTCTATCGCTATGGGCGGATTGAGCGCTTCAGCGAGTTTCAAAGCTTCACAGCTGCAAAATCCGGGGCAAACGAGATCACTTCGGTATGTGCAACTCGTAGCTAGCTGTTGGCATTTATTGTTACTCGCGTACTCACAGGCATGCTTCACGTGGTGTGAACAGCAACGACCACAACATTATGACTGCAAATCTGACCTTGCAGTTTTATTCACAACGCTTACCACCAACAATCACCCGTCATTACCGTCAAAATGGTCAAAACTGGTTTGCACAGTGTGCTGTTTGCAACACACGTGTCAGTCATGTGGAGCTCGTGCAGGTCTTGGTAGCGGCCGACCTTGGGGTGTTGGCGGAGCCAACATGGGGCATGATGGGCAATTGCAGCTGGAGCATGTTTGGATGGGGTGAAGGCGATGCTTCTCGCGCAGTGAATGAATGGAGCAGATGCTTTGCGTTTGGAAGCACATTCCATGAGGTAAACAAGTTGTAAAGACAGTCATTTCTGCTGACAAGCAACATGCCACTGAGTATCTGTCTGTGTCTGTTGCATACAGAATGGTACATTGCCCATGATGATTAAAGACAGCCATAGCACTGCTGCTGACGCGGCTCTCCTAATTGGAGACTTGTCATACGCCATTGGTCATGCCTACCTGTGGGAGCAGTTCATGACTCTGCTCGAGCCATTGGGCACGCGCATGCCGATCATGACCGCTCCCGGCAACCACGAGCACGACTACGAGCTCGGAAGCAACAACGATCCCAGCCTCACCGCCGCGGAAGTTTCTCCCTCATCATCCGCCAACCCCAACTGGCCGGGCGTGGCAATGGACTCCAACGGCGAGTGCTCTGTGCCTTTTGCTGCGCGGTTCAAAGGCACAAACGCCGGAAATGCGGTGAGCTGTTGTTTGTGCATACGACTTGTTCCATCCCGTTCCATCCCTTTTATTGCTCAACGACCAAGACCTGCGACTAAGTTGATGTGCACACAGGTGTTTTGGTACTCGTACGACCTGGGCAGCGTACATTATGTCAGCTTGTCAAGCGAGCATGACTTTACACTCGGGACGGCGCAGCGCACGTGGCTTGAGCAGGATTTTCGCAGAGTTAACCGCAAGTACACGCCGTGGGTGGTGGTGCTGATTCACCGTCCAATGTACACGGCTGCGGTGACCCTTGTTGACGAGGAAGATCCCGCCCAAGAAATCGCACAACGCCTTCTTGCCGAGTTGGAGGACCTGTTTTACAAGTGAGATATGTTACTTCTTATGGCGCGCGTGACTACATTGACTGTTGCGCCCAGCTTAAACACATTCTTTGCTGGCAGGTACCATGTGAACCTTGTGATTAGTGGACACGTCCATTCGTATGAGAGGTCGTGCGCTGTATACAAGGGCAAATGCTCTGGAAGCGGTGCTGCGCCGGTGTATATTGTCAACGGAAATGGCGGCGCAACGCTGAGAAGCGAGGCTTCGTGGATCAACCGCCTGCATTACAAAGAAGGCAGACAGGCAAGCCATACATACGTTGCAATGCATTATTGCATGCCACAGATTGTGGTTGCTCTGTACCTAATCAACAAGCTAACGACTAAGTGTGACACGCATGTCCTTGCTGTGCAGGGTGTGGCCACATTCAACGCCTCCAAAGCATGGTGTGTAAAGTCAGGTCTCTTTTATGGATATGCTCGATTGGAAGCACACGGAAAGTCGTATCTTCACTACAAAGTGTTCTACAACGCAAATGGGAGTGTGTTCGACGAGGTTGTTATCAAGCCGTGGCAAGGCACGGTCGAAAGGATGGCACCGTTCGCCGTTGCAGTGCTCGTAATCCTGGCTCTTTGTGGCTGCATCGCCATCACGGTCGTCATATACCGGTGGAAGCAGCTGAAGAACTACATGGAGGCTATGTGGCAGAGGAGGAGGATCAGTCTGTACATGCAGGACCTCCAGGAGCTGGAGGACTATGACTCCGATGTTGAGTCCAAGTCCTCGGACCACAATGCCCGCGGTACGAAGCTCTGAGTTTTATATCCAACAGCTTGGCAATCCATAACGTGAGGGTAATAAGTTTGATGTGAGTCATTGAACCTTGAGGTGCTGCGGCATTCATATCTCTGCCATAGCCTGTTTAGTCTATCGTTTGTTGTACTAGTGAGTCCAGATGACTTGGGTTTGCTTAGATTGTGCATAGACAAGCTTGTTTGCCTTATGTACGCTGCTTTTGCTGATGTAACTGTACTGGTCTGCAACTCTTACTAGCTGGAGTGCCTTTCTGCACAACAGCACGTCATATATCATGTACACATACTCACTAACCACCGAAGCTCAACCAGGGCAAGCTAGGCCATGGGGCTTGGTGCCTATGTGCAAGGGCAAGGGCAAGGGCAAGGCAGGCAGAAAGTCACTGTCTTGGCTTATGTCGAGCAAATTTGTTCATCAACTTTACGTGTACCTGAGCCTGTGCAGGTATGATTGTGGTTGGGCAGCTGTCCTGACCATACAATAGGTTAATCCTGCTGCATGCCAATGGTTAACATGTAATGCACACCCAGTGCATACGCAAACCTACAGCAACCGCGTATGCCTCAGCATCAGCTTGTTCACTCATCCAGTAAACCCAAAGTATTAACCTTTTCTAAGCACAAAACATACGCGGTTGCAGATATGGCAGTTCCATCAGTACACCTGACGTGATCACTTCAACCAGACAACCAGTGCAGCAAGCAGACAATCACTGTGTCTACCTAACACAACACAGCATATACCCGCCAAGATACATCTTTTCTCTGCGCACATGCGCTTTGCAAATAGAGTCTCCATGTGCTTGTGAATCCAGAACTAAGACACAAGGCTTCAGGCGCGATTGCATTTTTGAGACGCAACACAACTCCTCAATTTTGCTTCTTTAGCGTAGGCAGAGTCCGATAAAACTTGCTAGAATACAGCGATAGCATGTAGCATGCCGCCAAAGAATGAGTCAACAACACGATTCTGCCGTTTGGCCGAAACAACGTCAGCGAGTCAGATAGCCACAACGCTGCGCAGAATAGGCATGACCGCCTGATGTCGTAATACAACAACTCACCCTCCTCTCGCAACGCCTCCGGATGTGCCAACAATGACTCAAAGTACGATGTTGCAGAACCTGCCATTCCATCAAAGTCAAGCATCCATGATGAGGAACAATCTTGAGACTTGGATGTCACTTGAAATGTACACAATATGAACATGCTACACGTATGTGCATGTATGCCTGCGCGCAGGCATACATGGCATATGCATGTGGGCGTACCTGTGTTTTGGGTGTGTGCATGCGCAACAGTGTATGGGAGCGTATATGCGCAAATGTGCGTATGTGCATGCAAGCAGGTTTTGAACCCATGCACATATGTGCATATATCTTCCGTGCAGAGCGCGCACGCACACACGCACGCACATGCACGTCCATACGCATGTTGAGGTTTTCTCGACATGCAACATGCTGAGTACATCTAAAGCGCGTGCTCTTGTACAGTCGGTGACATGTACAACAGCTATACTACACCATGCTATGTGCTTCAAACACAAGTGACATATGCACAAGAGCAAACACACTCTCAGCTGAAAATCTTGCCCTGCTATGTACGCACCTGCTGAGCCTCTTGTGGTGCCGAGCAGCAGCTTTACAAAAATACTGCTTCGCCAGTATCGTGAATGAAGCCTGCCCCAGGCATGCGCAAGGCTGCTATACTTACAGGCGCCTTCAAGGAAATTGAGGCCTAATCTAAAGACATAAGACAGCAGGAGGCTGTCTGTGCTCATGTGGTAACGAAGCCACTCATATGATACAATCTGGACGGAAGCCCAGCAGGTCAGAGCCAACGCCACAGGCCAACGCAAGGAATGGATGTAAGAATAGGACCATAACTGGCCCATCATCGCAGCCATTGAGGTCGTGCCGGCGAAAATGAACAACATCGACATGCACAAGGACCTTAACCATCTGGTCTCTGGCCTCTGCAGGCGGAAGTAGATGCAAACGTACAGGTCGTGTGCGATCGTTGTAAACGTCCACGGCAGGCTTTGAATGAATGCGGGGAGGAGAAGCAGGATGGGGATGAGAAGAGCAGCGCACACTGCCTGTAGAGCCATCGTATGCCAGCTCCTGGCAGGTGGTTTGATGTCTTCATGGCCAACAGAGGAGGGTTTCGTGGCTTGCTGAATGGCAGGACTTTCGGTGGTGACCGCTTTATCCTTGTTTGCATGCCTTTTTCGGCGGTCTAACTGATCTGCCTGCAAAACAAGCATGTCCGTCAAGGTCACATACTGCCTTGCCTTAGTAGAATGGAGCTTCAAGAGCATGAGCTACAGCCGCCATTTGATCGTGTTGCAGTTGCTGTTACGTTCTCATTTGTGCCAACACAAACAAAACCCTACATTGAACTGATTGTAACAAAACACTCCCATCACCATTCCACTTCGTACTGTGTTTATTTCGCCTTCTCCACCATGAAGCAAACTGCAGCAAAGATTGAAGAGTGGTGTACATAGTCAACCTTACTCAACAGCACACAGCTGCTATACTCACCACACAGTATGTTACAATGCTCATGATCGACATTATCAACGCACACACTCCCGTGCTCACAGTGTAGCACCTTACACCATTTATACTGATCGCTAAATCATAAGTTGTATCAGTGGTGTTGGAGTGGTGTTGGAGCGGTGTACCAGTGGTAGATTGTGAATCGTGTGAACCACTTGACCGTGGTAACTAGAGGGTAATGCGAGCTTGGACTGCGATGGCATACATGAAAGGAACTGTACCGTTCCTTCAGAAGCACAGTTCGACACAAGAAAAAGAGCACAGTGGTACAAGCAACACACTGCTTTGAAACCCTAACCTCTCTGTGTGTTTACCACTGTCTTTCTCACCTGGAGGAGCTGTCGCCTTGGCTGCCGCCTCAACTGCGACGCCGGCGCCACGCGCACCCGCGTAGCAGGTCTCACCACCGCCACTGCCGCCACGTCCTGTCCATCAGGGACGTGGGACCCCGCCGTCATGCCCGCCGCCGCCGCCGCATACCACTACACTGCTGCTGCCACAGTGGCACGTAGGCGACAGACGGTATATTCTTGCCACAGCGCTTGCACGGTGCCCGCAAATAGCAGCCGCAACAGCATCACATGAGTTCAGACACAAGCGAAATGGCGGGTGGAGATCAATCCTGCCAGCCAAAAGCTGACGAGGCAATCAATTTCCGGATGGTGGAAGCTGACGGTCAGTTGTCCTTGAGCTAAGCGATCGGTCGGTTCCGGCGGCCTGCAGTTTAATGCACTGCAGCATTGACAAACAACCACTTAGTCTCGGGCGTCACAGCGAGCTTGAACGGAAGTGAGGGCGTCAACTAGCAGTGGCATTGTGGGCGGCGGCGGCGTCAGTGGCCGTGTTGTTGTTGTTGTTGTTGGTGGTGGTGGTGTGAGTAAGCGTCGTGGTCGTTGTGGCGTTGTTGGCGAGGTCGCTGGGCAGGATGGCTACGGCAGCAGCGGTGGTTGGTGTGCTGACGCCGTCGGCGCTCGGCTCCAGGGTGCCTGCTGCTGCTGCTGTGGCCACCAACTCTAGGCGGCCTAAGCTTGCGGCGCTGTCGTCGTCGTGGTTCAGCAGCACAACAAGCACTAAGCTGCTCAACAGCAGGCAAGCATGCAGCAGGAGGCTGCACGGCGCCGCAGCCACCACGACGGCCTCCGCGGCTGCTGACGTCGCCGTCAAGGAGGACGCCACCGCCAGCAAGAGCGCCGACGGCCCTGTCGTTGTCATCACGGGCGCCTCTCGCGGGATTGGCAAAGCCATTGCGCTTGCGCTTGCTGCCGAGGGCTGCCGGGTGAGAACAATGCATAAGCGTGCATTGCAGAGCAGAGCAATGCTGAGCTTGCATGCAGGGCCTATGTGCATGCAAGGTTGGTGGAATTGCCATAAGACCAGTAGCTCCACACATGATAGAGTGGTAGGCTTGTAAATGGGCAGCGTAATAACTCTCGATCAACATTGCCTACTGCGAGTGTGTTCTGTACTTGTTTGCACCTGATCAAACAAGAAAGACCGCACAACATGCAAGTTCTAATGTATACCAAACGTGGCGAGCTTTCACAAGTCGTGCTTACACGCGCCAATTGCGCCAGCACGACATGTTGCTCCAGCATGCTCAGCAATGTCTGCATGCCAGGTCGCAGTCAACTACTCGCGATCACCCGAGGGAGCTGAAGCTGTTGCGCAGGAGGTATTGCATTGCTGTACATGTAGATCGCACTGCATTGCTAATGGCACAATCAAAGGTACGCATGCACAGCGTGTCAGATTGCAGCTGTTGGTCATAGGTTGCGATGTCGCTTGCGCACACTGCAGGTGATCTCTTTGGGAGGAGATGCTATGACTGTTGGTGCAGACGTGTCCAAGCCAGATCAAGTTGAAGCACTGTTCAAGCAGGTATGCATTTCACACTGTGCGAATCAGCTCCCCTTTCCATACTGGTTTCTGCAAGCCAGGGTATCAACTCAGTCAAGGAGTCATTGTTCCTTTCTTGGTTTCTTGGAACAGGTGATGGAGAAGTGGGGAACCGTGGACGTACTGGTCAACAATGCAGGTCAGTGTGTACCAGCAACACGCCGCGGGATATCCGGAGCTCTCTTGTCCCGCATTTGCATGCCTGCACAGCGATCAAGCAGTTGCCGGAGTCGGCATGCACCACTTGTTGTTATGCAAACCAGACGGACTTCTTGCAATGCATGGCTACATGGTGAAGCCGTGTGTACCACAAGCGCATTCCTGTGCACATGCGCAAACACTGTCAGCAGTATCCTCAGCAGGGCATTTTGGCATGTGCATTGTTGCAATTGAGTCTGACTCGTGGCAGATGCATGGTCGTGCAGCACACGTTGTGCAGTGCAGAGATTCACAACAATGGTTGCAGGCATCACCAAGGATACTCTAATGATGAGGATGAAGCTTGAGCAATGGCAATCAGTCATTGACTTGAACCTCACCGGCGTTTTTGTTTGTACGCAGGTAAGTTTTGTGTGCAGTGTGCGGGTTTTCGTGGTGTGCATTGCACACGTTGACATGCATGTTATCACTGCAGGCTGTCACCAAGATTATGTCAAAGAAGCGGAAGGTACCAAAGCTCAACTCAAAGCTTTTGCTAGTTGGGTGTTTGCAGTTTGAAAAACTTTACACACTTCCAGTTGCTGTGAGCTTAAAAACTCTTCTGCTTTGCAGGGCCGTATCATTAACATCGCATCTGTGGTTGGTATCACCGGAAACGTTGGCCAGGCCAACTATAGCGCTGCAAAGGCCGGAGTAAGCAGTGCCCAAGATTGTATGCCTAGGCTGGAGCCATCTTGTTGCTGAAATTTTTATACAACACTTAACCCTTGCATATGCAAGGTTCTGGGCCTGACAAAGACAACGGCACGAGAGTGGGCTAGCAGGAATATAGTGGTGAGAATACCCTTCAAACAGCACCTCCAGCCGTGCTGCAATGTTTGCAATAGCTCATGCCATGCTCGTTTCAACAGGCAAACGCGGTGGCACCGGGCTTCATCAAATCCGACATGACAGCAGCACTGTCGGCTGATATTGAGGCAGCTGTCATGAAAACCATTCCTTTGAGTAAGATCTTGCAGCTATGTTTCTTATCTCAAAACGTCGTTCTGCCTTTTGCACCTTGACAACCGGTGATGGCACGGCTGCTCTACAGGTCGATACGGCAGCCCTGAGGAAGTGGCTGGATTGGTCAAGTTCCTGGCGTTGGACCCTGCTGCAGCATACATCACAGGCCAGGTATGCCATGCTACGCGACTTCACTATGTTGCTAATGGTCGTTCCCATTGTAGTACTAGTGGTGACTGCTGCCTCGGGTGTGTTGGCTGCATCTGTGTGCTTCTTGACTGCGCCTGTTCATGTTGCGCAGACTATTACAATAGATGGAGGCATGGTGATGGCATGAGTTTGATGGCAATTAGCAAGATTTGCTGGCTGACCAAGGCTAGCATGCTGCGATGGAAGCGACCTGGGATTGTTTTGACGGCTGTCATGGCTCATGGCTGTGTCCTGTGACGCATCCCACTCGTACCAAGCTTTACATGCCAGCTGTGTGGCTTCTGTTGCTGACAGCAATGCCAACACAGCTCTTAGCTAGTCGTGGATATACATTTTACGTAGTTGCGTATCACCAGTTCTGCTCTTCTGGGGTGGCTAAGATGACATGTAGTGTTCTCCACAGCGTGCCAAGCAAGCATCGAACACTTTGCTTCTCATTACCCCTTGGCGGCGTGCTCGACGTAGCATGAACCTGAAGGTTGCCTTGGTCTCTACCTATGCTGACATATGCTGTTGAGGTAGTCTGTCAGCTGCCTCTCACAATAACACCTGACCTCTTTATCTACCCAGGGAAAAATAAGCTAATTTCTTTGTTGTTGGTAATCGTCACATCACTACAGTATACTCCACCCACAGCCACAACCAATGTACCACGGTAGGTGCTGGCGTTCCCGTTCCCCCCACCTTGACACATACTGCTGCGCATTGTTTGTACATCCCCTCGCCGTTCTGTTGTATACTGCGCAGCGAGCAGGGCGTGTTGCGCACAGCAACCCCACCGACCACCTGCCTAAATGCCACGTAGAGGCCCTGCGCGGTGCAGTGCTGACATTGGCACTGCACTGCGAGGGTTAGGGTAACAAGAGACGATGCAGCGGCAGCTGCTGCGCAGAGCTGAGCTGGTGGCGGGAAGGGAGAGCAGGCGGGAGGGAGTCGTCATCCTTGCTGCTGTAGCTGCCATTGTCAACGCCAACTAACAGAGCCCATGTGGGCAGGTAATGCACTACTCATACGCATGAATGCATGTCTAACGGGGAGGTCTAGACTAGTGTAGTGTAGTGAGGTTTAAACAAACAGTGTGTATAGCCTGGTGGTTGTGTTACAGTGTGCTTGCATGCTGTTTGGCATGAGTGATGTGATGCATGTCTACAACTACTGGCAGCATATCCTGTACGACAAGGTGTGGGATGGGATGAGGTATCTGCCACCTTAGTTCGCTGTCAGTTGAGTAACTGACATCTGCTTGTGTAGGCCATAATAATGTGAACTGGTGTAGGCGTGTATGATATACAATACATGATGTGCTCGTAGGATTGCATGCATAGTGTCACAAGCATCAGTCATGCATGTTGTGCCGTATACCAAGCATGCAAACAGTCAGTGGCAGTCACAATACCATTTCACCACCGGGTTAAAGTTATGTACTTCTTCACTTACTACAATTCCTTGGCTGCCTCGCTAGTCATGCATGCATGTGTGTATGCCCAATCACCTGTAGACGGCACCAGCAATAGTGTCAGGCCAACGTAGGATGGACGCAGAGCAGCGTTACAGCAGGACAATGCAGCGTGCAAATGCGCTCCCCTTCTCCCCTCTCTTTCTCTCTTCCCTCCTCCTCCCCTGTCTCTCTCCTCTCCTGTCACGCCCCCTCTCCCTCCTCCCACGCCCACTCAGTCATCCCACGTCTGCCTTCGCCTTCACATGCTTGTGTTGTAACCCTTGCCGCTCTGTGTGAGGCAGGGTCCCTCCTGCTCTGGCTCCCTCTGTGTCACGTCACAGCCGGTGCGCAGTGCAAGACTGCACTGCATAGTGGTGTTGCAGCGTTGTATCGTTGCTGCCGGTTAGGTATAAGTAGTGGGGTTGGGTGGTGGGGTTGGGTGTTGATGCATCTGGCATGGGCAAGCTTGGTTTTTCAGGCAGCTTGCTCCCCGTGCATCGGGTGTGGTGGTGCACTCCACCATCATTTGCATTTTTTGTGTGTACAGAAGATGCAAATGCTGTGTGCAACAAGCACGACACATGCATGTGCAGATAAGGGTGTATAAAAGGTATATGCTATCATTGTACTGCTAGGAATGGACATACGCCGCTAGGGCATGGCATTGCGTTTAGAAATATAGAGAGAGAACTGACGTTGCTATCGTTGCGCATGGGGGATATGCGTGGTTGATGACCGGATCTAGTGACCACGCACCAAACCACAAGACACAACTTTGAGACCGCCTGCGACCGAGTGTGCATAATGTTCACATGCATAGGCTTCCCAATCACAAGCAAGGTGCACAAGATTACACACACATCACACAGCAACAATCCACAGTTAACACAGCCAGGCAGGGGAGCGGCAACTCTACTACAACAGGGCGATGCAAGCCTATGTGCCATAGCTTAGTGTGTGCAGTGTGTACAGAAAATGCAAGTGATCATGTGGTACACCGGCGGGTGGGTTGTTGTTGAACAAGGGCAGAAGGGTGTGGAACAGACATGTGTGCACATGCGTCGGGTCAGGCCGTAGGCTTCTTGAAGTCGGCAGCAACAGCAACAGCAAGCAGGGGTTTGGAGATGAGGCGGAGGGGAGTGCTGTGTTGTGCAGTGCGAGTGAAGCGGCTATGGCGGCCGCTGCCGCTGCTGTAGTGGTCTTGCGCGCTACATGCATGCAGTACAAGCACGAAAATGGCCGCAGTGTGAACTTGCCCCCGTTGGCAACCTGCTCACTGCGGCGTTTTTCTTGTGTGTAGGTAAGCCCCTGTTCCTTCCGTGATGCTGCTGTTGCTGCCATTGGATTGAGGAGGCCCAGCACATCCGCTGTACTCTCTTTGCCGATGTTGCTATTGTCTGGTATTGCGTTGCCTGCTGCTCCTTGCTGCTAACGCTACCTTGCACTGTGTTGCAACGGACTCGTGGGTTTGGTCGGTCTGTGAGTTGTAATGTTGCTTTCGTGCAGTCACTGCACTGTTATTGCCTCAACATCATGCAAACCTTACAAGTGCTAATCCATGTGCGCGACAGCGTGGCCAATGAAGTTGGCAAGACACCGAGTACGGCAATCACTTGCATGGCGATAGGTGGAATGTGCTAGTATGATGTGAAAGTGCATGACTGGCAAAGAACAATGCAGTACTTTGCCATGCATGACACATGCAGTACCATACTATGTGGCACAGCTTATCAGACAAATGCGAAACACATTGTGACGGGCGCGCGGGGTTGAGAAGAGACGTTTGAACAGTTGCTTGCGAGTCTGCCAGCGGCATGTAGCCGGTTGGCAGTCGTCGGTGGTAATGAAGCGATGTATGTATTGCGGCTGCGGCGCTCGTGCCAGGCTGGGTACTAATCACCACCGACATCCCCCACAATTGCACTAGCGACAGTGCGCGTGGACCTGGCGCTCGTGTGTACAAAAGATGGAATGCTGATAAGACCGTATGCATGGGGTGATAAGCATCCGACATGCACATTGTCATGCACACACCGCATGCCAACAGTCAGCAGCAGCAGT
This sequence comes from Chlorokybus atmophyticus, assembly GCA_009103225.1. NCBI lineage: Eukaryota > Viridiplantae > Streptophyta > Chlorokybophyceae > Chlorokybales > Chlorokybaceae > Chlorokybus > Chlorokybus atmophyticus. The sequence goes on along the minus strand of RHPI01001442.1, from coordinate 58,862 downwards.
TGCAGTGCTATTTCACCACCGGGCTAAGTACTTCTAACACATTAAGCTACTACTACTTGGCTACCCCGTTAGTCATGCATGCACTGCGCAACTGCGCAACAGGTGATTGCTTGCTGCTGCCTGCTTCGATCATACACCCTCGGCACTGCATGGCACATAGGGTCTTAGCATAGCATAGTGTGATGGCCTCGTGTGTAATGTAAATACAACTGTGCTTGCTTCTTGCATGACATGAGTGTGCACGGACTGCATGTGTGCAATATGATTCATCCCCTATGTATGTATGTATGTATGTATTCACAAGATGCAACGGGGATGTCATGCATGCAAGGCAACCATACACATGGCATGCACATATCATGTGACATTGCACTCAAACCACACATGCAATCATACATACACAACTACTGGGCTATATACACTGCAGTCACTGCCTCATTCCTACGCCTAGCGCTTATCTACCTACTCACCACCCCCGTCAGTCATGCATGCATGCTGTTTAGTCAAGTAATTACCTGTGCAACACTTGTTGCAGTCAGTGGGACGTTAATGTGCAGGCAGCGGTGACATGCAGTGTAGTGCAGCGCAACCCACTCTCTCCCTCCCACTCTCCTTTCTCCCCCCACACCTCCTCTCTTCCCCCACCACTCCTTTATGTCTGCGCCCATTTCTCCTGTCTCGTTCCACATTTGCCGTTGCTGGGCTGCCCATGTTGTCACCCTCAATATATACAAATATCACCTGCGGTAGGCAGGAGCAGCGTCAGGCTCACGTAGTCAGGTTGCACAGCAGCAACACAGCACAAACGTGCAGAGTACAAAAGATTGTATGCTGGATTAGTCACATGCAAAGTGTGAAAAAGCAACAGCACATCAACACAACATGCAGGAATGGGCATACCACGCTTACACCCTACACTAGCAGTTCACCACTGGTCTGCCTACTCTACGTAACACGCTAAGCCCTTACCCCATTAGTCCGACCAGCATGCATGGTGTCCAGCGATCACCTGCGCCGCGGCTATGTGTTCATGCCTGCGTGCGTGTGTGTACGAGTCGTGAAAGATGGAAGCTGCAAACCACGTATATGCTGATGTACACGCAGTGGTTTGCTGTGTTCGCATGTTGAAAACGTTAATGAGATCCATTATATAATGAAATAGGAGCTGCGTTGAATGCCATTGACACCAGCCATGCACATGCTAAAAATAGCTGACTTTTAGGGCACCCGACCCTAGCAATATATACAAGTTTCGCAGCATATGGGTAGCACAGGCACTGACACTGTTCCATCGGCATTAAGACACATTCTGGAAAGCTTAAGTCAGTGCGCAATCCTAACGTACATCCTCCAATTGACTGCAGGCACACTTTCAGAATATCAACATTGACCTCACACAGTTTGATGGGCTATATATAAGAGCCTTGCCGCCAAATTACAAATGCAACCCAGCCAGTGCAGATGCTCTGTGACAAACATACTGCATACATGCCTTGACGCGCTACTGGCAAGGCGACATTCACCCATCGCACCAGGCAGTGACCACAAAAGTTGCGCATAACCACTTAATTCCAGCAGGTAAGCAAATACACAATCAAGCAGATGCAGGCTCTCCAACACGTCCAGCAATGCGGTCAAGATCTCGCTGGCCATCCGCGGTGATGCGGCGCCCACTGCCACAGAACATGCTTGTCAGCACTGCAATACCATACTGGTAACAAGATAAATGGACATATTTTCCTACCCCTTGGGTTCCTTCTCCACGATCTTCAGCGTCTCCAGCTGCTTGAGTATACTGGCAAAGGCACAGATGATGTCACAACACTAGCATGAAACGCTCGCCAGACGCCAACTGTGCAAGAGGCTACCCCGTTGCAGCATGAACACTTACTGCCGCGCAATAGAGCCACTGCTCTTAGCAAAGTGATGTGGCATCACTCCATTGTTCTTACGGCCACCGTAAATCTTCCTGAAGGCACCAACCCCAATGCCGCCCCTGAGGTAGATGCGGCGCGCCATGGAAGCTGATAGACGTAGGAAACACAATGTTAATCAACGTCTAAGAGGGTGGCATGATTGCCAACTGCCCCAATGCAGCAAGGATGCGCAATGTGATGCGTACTGAGCGCAGACCAACAATAAAGGTAACATGAGCTATGGCCAGCAGCTACAAGCTGTCAACCAAGTTATGCGGAGCTGACCAATGTGCATAACGAAGCAAGCCTTGGAGGCATAGCCCTAATGCACAGCCTTAGTGGACAATTTGCAAGCTCTCGGTCACCCAAGGCTACACGAAACGGTTCCAGCGCTAGCTGATAGGAGGCAGAAAACGTACCTACGGCGCACTAGCACCACGAGAGTAAAAGATGTGCACCTAACGCCGTCATGTAACGTAGTCACTCCAAAATTGGCTAACTGCTGGAAAAGCGCTGTGCCAAATGCACAGCGGGATTAAACTCAGCCCATGTTAACATTTTATAATCTGCTTGACAGTCAGAACACGATACCAAGGCCTCCCAACTACGTAGCATGTTACGAGCGCCATCGTGGAACTTATGTAGAGCAATGCGAGAACGCTTAACTTGCACACGGCGTGCTGCACTTACCAGCACGAATGTAGTACCAATCGGGATCATAGGGCGCCAGCTCCTTGAATGACCCAGTCTTAACAATGTCGACCCAGGCAGGCACCTCAAGCTTGCCGGTGCGCTTGAGGTGGGCCGCGTACGCCGTCACGAAGTCGTGCGACTGTACATCCTTAACAGTCCTCGCCGCCATACTGGGCAAGATATGAGCCAAAGGTCCTCAAACACCCTCCTCCTCCTCGCCCTCCGCGGCGCCGGCAGCGGCGGCGGCGGCGTCCTCCGGCTTCAAAGAGGGCTCGTGTAGGGTTTACTCCGCCGCCTTGGCCTCCGCTTAAGATATGCCCTGCTGCTGGTTTTTCGTTGCAGCCGCAGTGTGCATCGGCACCAACCCTAATGGCGGCGAAGCCAAACGCAATCGTACCCGTCCGATCAGAATGCAGATATCGCTTCGACAGGTGCGTCTATCAATAAGGAGCATGATATCCGCTGAACAAAGCTGGCATCGGTAACCCTAAAAGTAAAGCCCCAATGTGCTGGGCGCGGTGACAGCGGTGGCAACGGCGGCGGCCTGGGATCAGTAGGAGGGCGGCATGGCAGGGGCTGCGAAGGCTGTTGCTACTTCTGCGCAGAAGTTGTTGTCGAGCGCAACGGCACCGCTGCGCAAGGCAGGCGGGTTTGCTGGCACGCACGTGGAGGCCGCCTACAAAAGTCTACTTGAGAACAACAAGCAGTACATTGTCAAGGACCCCAGCCCAGAAAAATGCGCCGAGCTGTCTAAGCAATTACTGTACACTCGACTTGCAAGGTATGTCTTTGCTGATGTTTTGCTATCACGCCTTGTATACGCTGGCTACTCAAACGAAGTTACACCATCTCTCCCTCAGCTTGTACGCAATATTCTCGTGATTATTGGCTGTACCTATTGTGCGCACTTGAGCAATGTGTTGTTGTTCGGCGGTCAGTTTGATTTCAGCAACACGGCGTTAGCTGTTGTAATAAGCGTTTACCAGGTCATTGAAGGTTGACGTTAAATCACCATAACGTATAGTGCGACGATTAGGGTAGCACGAAGTAACACATTGGTGAGCTTGTGATAGTGCCATAGTTCCTATTCAAATACACAAGTCATCTTCCAGTGTGAGCACTTGACATTTGCATGTGATGTTCATCATCTTAATACAAATGTAAACCTTGTGTTCTCTGGTATGGGCAGCATCCCAGGACGATATCAGACCATGCGGAAAGAGGTGAAACAAGTGAAAAAGATCTGGGATGACTTGGATAACGTTAGCACGAGGACGGTTGGCACGGGCCTGCTGTTTGCTGCGGAGTGTTATGCTCTATTCGTTGTTGGCGAGATTGTTGGACGCAGGGGTAGTCTGACTGGCTACAATGTTGAGTGATAGGTGATCAGATTGGTTAGGTCCTAGATATTTGTAGATTACATTCATGATGTTGTGCATCGGGTGCTGACTGTCTTGTTGTGTAAGTGGTGACTTAGGGCGGTATTACACACATGCACTGATTTCAGTAGCAACTGCGCATACCGCCGGTAGTTGTCATGGAACAGTGCAATGCGCATATCGGCGGTATGCTGAAGTGCACTGTTCAGTGGTGCATTGAGCCTGCTTTTGCAGCTGTCGTGCTTGTCGCGGTGGCGCAACAGCGCTGTGGGTTCCACAGCAACAGACCACCGTGGACTGTTGTTGGTAACACTGAGTTCTGCATAGATGACAAGTGTCGATTTGGTCTGGTTGAACTAAGCAGGCAACTTGGGCAACTCAAGCAAATTCCTCCTAGCTTGCCTGATTTGCGTTGCATGAGGACCTGGTAGGCCCTGTGCAGGCGCATTATGCAAGGATGTGCAAGTTAGTGGTTGTTTGCACAATATAAGAGTAGATACGTAATGACATACAGTCTAGCCGCTGTAAGTGCACATTCGCTAAGCGCATACAGCAGCAAATATTACCGTTGAAATGCAATTAGTGCGTAAAATTCACTAACACCGAAGGCCAAACCACGGGCAACAGCCACTCGTTAGACGTACATATCCACGTTAAGTGCATATTCTCAATGGGGTTTTACTAGGGGCACCAACGTCATGCACTCTTTGCGGTTTAACTGTATATGCAAAAACTGTAGTGTACAGCTGCAAGGCGAGCCAAGCGCATGCCAGTCACACCGCACTCGCGACATACTTGCTTGCATGATGTTTGACGTGCTGTGAGTGATGTTATGCATGTCTACAACTGCTGGCAGCATATCCGGTATACATGAACTCAGCACACCATTGTTATCATGCTCTCACATACAAAACTCCTAGGCTACACGTGTGGTTTCGCACACACGCCATGCGTTGCCATCAGTGCTAGCCTTTCCTTTTTGTGAGTTATATCATATAACGTCATGTGTTTTCTCTTTAAATATCCATGCAAAATCATGATTAAGTTGAAAGTATCAACTTGAAATGATAATAGTCATCAATACTTGTGATAGTGCAAAAACATAATTATGTTGCACATTTTGCATTTGTATACGCCGATGCAATCGCATATGCAATTGCTAATAATAAGAACTATGTTGACTTTGCTGCTTGTATTATAATAACAAACTGATGGTACAATCGTAAAATAGCTACACTATACACAATCAGATCTTTGAGTGTTATCTTAAGGTGTCACGTGTACTACATGGTCATGTAATCCAATTTAACTTTTTCAGGTGTATAAAAATGTATAAGAATGCTATGCTATTGTTGACTGTAATGTTTCAACACATAACTTGAGTGGTAAATTGCACATTTTGTTGAAAAACAACATGCGATTTATTCACAACAATTGACGTTTTGTAATAAACAAAATTGAAATGCATATGTGTGTAAATGCGCATCCAATACAAGTCGTAATTCTTTTTATATATTAAACAACAGACAAAAGAAAAATATCAAATACCTAAACAAGCTGCATATTGCATGATCATACGTACGTGTATTACTATTGCATGCATCAAACTTTAATCACAATTTATATCTGTACATCAGTAATGCATGAGGCAACCATAATGAAGGGGAGTTAAAGCGGATTTCGCTGTTGATTCAACAGTGTTGAACACCATGCATCATGCTGCATGATTCATGCATGATGCATGGAGTCGTGGCGGCTTTGCTTGCTGGCCCAGTGACCTTACTGACACACCAAAAATCCAGCGGGGCGTAAGTGACGTAACCCACACAGGGCGTAACTCACAAAAGCGTAATTTCACCCGAGCGCTGGCCAAGCCAAAACGGAGTCGGAAGCCCGCACCGTCGCCAGGAGGCCGCAGAGACGGCCCGCGTGGCCCCCGCGGGCCCGACCGGCGGGAAAGGCCGGCAGCCGCGCGCGAGGCCGGCGCCCCAACGGCCGAGCGGCCGCCCTCGGTTAACCGAGCGCCGCGCCGTCGGCGCTCACCCCGGGCCGACGGTCGACGCCCGTCCGCGCCAGCGTCGTCATTTGCTGAGCGCTGCTGGGTGGCAAATACACCTAGACACATATATA
>RHPI01001442.1:22696-33929 GCA_009103225.1 Chlorokybus atmophyticus | reverse complement strand
ATGTTTTCGACCCCCGCACACGTGTTGTGCTTGCCTTGCTAGGGGCTTGAGCCAGCCCATTTGCTTGTGACAGCTATGTACCAAGTACGCAATGAGGTGTGCCACAAGCACAGTTGCGTGTCGTGCTGCGCTTGTGCGCGCGCCAGATTTTCACAGTACGGGGAGCAAAGCCACGTGGCCTGGGGAGCTTCATCCGCATCTGCCGTCAGCGCGTGGCATGCGCCTTGCAGCGGGCACAGGCAATGGCGATCTTGAAGCAGTGGCTGTAGCATTGGTGCCAGGGTGGGGTCCTGTGGCCCAAGGCCCTCCAACAGCTGAGGCGGACTCGCATAGCATAGTGACGTGTGGATGTGCATGTAGGGTTGTGTGTGATGTGTGCGGTTAGGCATGGTGCAGCACCAACAGCCAACACTTGCATAACAATGGTAACAGAGAGTTGTTGCTTCCCCTGTTGTTTAGAAGATACGCAATGTGGTGCATACATGCAATCCACAGCACACATGCCAATGCAATGCACATATCAACAATCACCACCAAGGTTATCAACCACCGGGCTACACGTAGTCAGCGACTAACTCACTACCTAGCTTCAAATCTGCCCTGACACCCGTTAGATCAGCATGCATGCATGTTGAGTCACCTGCACATCGCCGTTCATGTGAGTGCCGACACCACTACCACAGCTCGTTACGACGACCAGCGGACTTCCCTCGCCGCCTTTCGTCCACCACCACCACCATCTCTTCTGACCAATGCCGTTTGCTGCTCTGCAGTCTTAGGGTTTTGTCATTCCGCACCACATGCATGCATGCGCTCGGTCGGCACTTCCTGCACGGCTGCGGCCATGTGCTCATGCTAACTTTGTAACCTGATACTGGATTTCCTTGTTTGTCCTGTGATGCACATGTCTACAAGGCACCTTCAAATACTCTTTGCAATACCGACGAATTGTTGGCTCTACTCTCGAGCAGCCGAGTGTTCTGCATCAGCTTCAGCATATACTTAACATGACTATCACTGATTAGCAGCTATGTGCCGTCTTTTGCTAATGGTGCTCTTGTAAAAGGGATTTGCAGCATTTGCATAGCTGGTGCGAGCTTTTCATCGCCGTTTGTACAAGGGATCTCTATTTACAGCGTAATGTCACAACCTACATGATCTAGCAATCTTCTCTAATGCATTGTTTACTTATAGCAATGCGAAAAATGGTGGGCACTGAAAGATGGCACACCTGTCTGTGAAACAGGAAATTGTCCATGCCTGTGTCCAGGACCGGCTTTCAGAGAGACCATGAGATAGCGTGCACTCCTTGTCATGTCGGTGCCATGAGAGTCTTTCAACTACTGCCCTGGCTAACGGACCGAGAAACTCCTTGAGTGAGCTGTTGCGTGCCGTTGGTGGTGCTGGTGGAGTCGCCAGGTCTGGGCTGGTCTTCAATAGGCATAGGCTGCATTGCCTTGATCTGTTCGAGGCGCTTAATCATCTGCATAGGGTTGCATGTCAGCTAAATTCGGCATAGCGCGGAATAGTTGGCATCAACAAGTTCTCACCTCCAACCGCTCTTCAGCGAACGCGCTGGGCATCAACCAAGGCAAGTACTTCTGAATGCTTGCCAGGATGAGGGCATGCCCCGCCGGTGTAACAGGCAGAAGCATCAATACACCGATTGGGATGACATTGGCTACATCCCCAACTGTGCGCTTCAACTTGCGCTTCTCTCGGTCTGTTAGGTGTTGACCGGCAACACCACGCTTGAGCAGTGCAGCGGCACCTGAGCACCACAATTCAGAAGGGATACTGTGACGCCTTCAGCTTGGGGTTGCAAGGAAAACATAGCAAAGCACATGAAAGCGTTCACAAGCTTTGCAGAACATGCCTGCCACATCTGTTGCCAGCAACTGAGTGCCACGCCAGTAGTGCTGCCCTCCCTCCTTCAGCTGCTCTAAGGAGCGCTGAAAGTAGTCGCGCACACCGGGGCTTGACGGCTTGTCTTGCTTACTCACCATACTACTTGAAGGTGTTCTCGTCTGAAGGCGAGACTCAGACACCACTTCCTCCTGCCAGACAAGCAGATTGCCATTAGCAATGAGATGCAGTGGTTACATGCAGCTCGGAACGGAAGCCACCACTGCCACCACAAGTACCGTGTTATAGCTACTGCTGCTGTTGTCTGCCCTACTCCCATCCTGCTCGCTTGTGCCTGCTTCTGCCGCTTCTGTCCCAACATCATCGTCATCCCGCTTCGGAGGTCTCAACCAGGAAAGGACAAAATCGTTCTGCTGCTTGCGCTTGCGTCGGTGCCGACGGCGTCGCTGCTGCTCTGTCGCCTGCCGAATGCCTTGTTCAACCGCTGCACCAGCCACCACTGCTTTTGCCCGCAGCGCTCCTTCAAGCGCCCTAACATCTAGAACCAGATTGCGTATAATTTGCAACTGCGAGCTGGCCGTTGACAGCTTGTCATCAAGCGCGCGCTCTGTTGTGGCTGCTGTGCCATTGCTAGAGGTGCTTGAAGAGCTGCTCAACACAGACTCCAACTTGCTGATCACTTTTTCAACACCACGGAGCTCATCGTCAAAGGCCTCAAGCTGCCGTTCAAGGTTTTGCAGATTCTGTTGTTTCTGCGCCAACTGCACAACTTCAGGATTTGCATCCCAAGATGGTGAAGATGTTGAGGCTTCTCCAGCATCCTCTGCTTCCTGAGTGTCTTCCCCATCGTCACTATCCGAGTCAGAATCCGCCTGAAGACAACAAATGGTCAAGCGTTCATGCAAACAGAGCACAAGCAATGTGAACTACTGCATGTCACGCGCATGGCTACTATTGAGGTGGTGCTTGCATGCAAACGTACCTGACTGGCAGCATTGAGCATGCGGCTGAAGCCTCGCCCAACACCAGCCACTTTTCCCGCCAGCAACCCGCTCACTCGCAACACAAGTAGGGACCTGCAGTCCTGCATCCAGCGTTCGCTGTCGCGAATAAAGACAGCTGCAGGAGAAGTTTTATGGTCCTTTATGTAGTCACAGCTGGATGAGAAGTCCCCAAGCCATTGCCTGCAGGTCTGGATGGCTGTGGTGATGGCGTTTTCTGAGATCTGCATGTTCTCCACCTCGTCATCCCAACCACTGGTATTCTTCTTGCCAGCTCGCGCACTGTCAGGTAAGCCTTCGTCATCATCGTACACCTTCTCCGCTGTCGGCTCGAACAGTGGGAGCCACTCCAACTCTTCTGATATGACTTCAACAAACAGCTGGAAGTTGGCAAGCGCTTGCATTTCTTGATGGTAAATCACGAAGGCACCCTCCCAGAACCTGCGAAGTGTGAGTTGAGCAAGCAAAGCAACTCAATGTCATGCCAGAGCCGCCTCAGCCGCCTGCAACCGCCTTATAGAAGCATGTAAACCATACCTCAACAATGAGGCCAGGACATCATCTGTGTGCGCAGCACCACGAGGTGCCAAGAACAACCTCGCACTGCGTCCGAGATACGCGAAGAATCCAAATACTGCCAAATCCTCAGCTTGCACGTCCTCAGGCAGGCCAGTTAGAATGCCTTCCCGCCGTATTGCATCGGTCAGCTGTTGCATGACCAGTTTCACCCAAAAAGACCGCTCTGCTGAAGTGCCTTCAGTGCTGCTGGCAAAACCGGCCCTCGAAGCAAACTGTTGTAAGAACACAGAGCGGAGATCGGCCTTCTCACATTGCGCATACACCACCTGCACAGCAACAACGCAGTGAGTGAAACAACCACTGGGCGGCACCTTATATAACGCGGGCAACTGTATGAACTGTTGATGTAGCAAGCATGAGTGGAGATACCTCCATGGACTCTACAGACAGTAGCAAGGTCAAGAGTCGAGATGTCTCCTCCGTGAGTGTCAGGGAAAATGGTGGACATGACACAGATGCTTGCCCTAGTGCTCTTGCCGTGCCCAAAGCGCGCACACCCAAAGACAACAGGGCGGCATCCCCAGCCTTATTTGCGCCGACCCCTGTCCTGGGGACTTGTTGCTGCTGTGGCTGACCACCAACAATGCGCCACCTCTCTGTGCTGCATGCACAACCATAACACGGTTGATCAGCTGCGGCACAAGCTGCAACAGCAGCAATGTATGTTTGGCTTTCCATTCCGCATCTGTACTCAAAGTATAGCTGTGACCTAACAACACGGAATAGTACAGATAACACGTACATGGCAGTTTGAGCTTGTATAGCGGCAGTGTACACAGGATCTGTCTCCAAGGCTGCCCGCAAGAGATCAACAGCTGCTGGATGTGGTCCAGCCCATAGCCAAGCAGGTGCAGAAGGGCGGCGAGCGGATAATGTCTCATGTACAGCAGTCTCCAGCGGTACTGATAGTCGGCCCAAACTGCGAGTTTGGCAATGCAGGTCAGCATGCCAAGCAGAACAGGCAATTGCCAGCGTACAACAACTGTTAAACACAACACGCACCTGCGTAAGAGTGCTGTGCGCGAGTCTCTGTCGCGTCCCTCACTGCGTTCAACCAGTTCTACAACTGCTCGCATAAGCGCGTGTAGTGCGCCCTGGTAGGCAAGAGTTTTCATCCAGCTGTTCCGATCAAATCCCAACCATTTGGGATTGGGCAGGAACCCTGGTCCATCTCGCAATTTAGGCTCATCTTCCAGTGCTGTCAAGAAGATTTGTGCTGCATTCTGTACAGCCTTGACAAGATCAACAGGCGTAGCAAATTGCCCATCTGCTACTGGCGCATCATCTGGCAGGTCTCGCGGTGAATCAGAAGCCACTATCAAGTTAGCATCGGGGCGGTTGCTGCGCCGCTGTCCGTTGCGCCGTGTTGAAGCTCGCCGGTTGCCGCGATGGCCTGAGCCAGACAAACAATAGCTGTTGAGCGCTGTAACAAGTGAAGAACTGCAACCTCTCGCAGCTATAACAGTGTTCAAATGTTGCTTGGGCTACCACGCTGCACGCTGTCAGTACCAAATACAGCGAGGAGTTGCGGTGCACACCTGGCAAATCCCAGGGGAAAGCTTGTGGCACTCCTCGACGGCGATGAGGCTGTCGGCGAGGGCCGGGCATTGTTGGCGGCGGCAAAGGGAGGTCCAGTGAGTCTGGAAAAATGCAATGCGGATCTGACGCTTGGCGAACATGGAAAGACCGTCTGCAAGAATCGAAGTATCAGTATCCTTCCCAATACACCTTGTGCAGACTGCGTATGCTGATGCCAGGCCTCAATCTGTGCCTGTGGCAATGCAAACAAATTGCGCGTTTCTGGCGCAGCACCGAGTGTTGAAGCAATGCATGTGTAGTGCCTATCCAGCCATGTGACCAATGGCAAAGTATCTTGTCCATGCCACCCGTCAGCTTAGGGTGCTTGGACCGGACCACTGGGCGTTCAAGAAACTGCACAACTTGTAATGTTTGAAACATGCATTATTGGAGACCTCAGGGCAACCGAGCCCCGAACTGAGCAGGCAATCTTAATCAAAACGAACCAGGTACTGTACCCTAAAGCACTGGTCAACTGGCGCTCTTGACAGGGATTGCTTGTGTGCTGGATTTATTGCATGCATGTTGGACGGCACCTCCAACCAAGAAACCATGCATGCAACTTCACAATGAGGACTGCATGGTGGTTGTAACCGCAATTGGCTACTCGTGCAACGGCGCACAATGCAACTCAACGCACTGTTGGTGTGTCTCAACCCTACCTTCTCAAGTTCAGGTAAGTAGGTACAGATGGCAGCAGCGACAGCAGTGCCGGGCATCTTGCGCCTACAAGCCGCCAGCTGGCAAGACCAAATGCCAGAATGTGACCCAGCCCCAAGACGACCATGCGAGCGCCATGATTTGGGACAATGGTCGTGGTATAAGCGGTCGCCTTCTTCGCACGTCTGCGATGGGGGAATTCCGCTGCGCCCCAAGTTCTCGCCGACGTGGACGCCGCAAAGGCGCTGGTGCTTGCCGACGACGACGAGCACGAGGAGGCTGCCCCCGGCGCCGTAAACACGGCCCGAGCCTGCAGCCGGGGACACCAGGCGCCCTTCCTCGCCGATAGCGCCGACGCCTGCATGGCTGCCTACCCCTGCCTATGCACTGAGCTCCCAACCCAACCCAGCGGCTGTCTCCTGCACCTCACGCAGCGCACTTGACCATCCCCACCTGCTCGTTTCGCCTCCGTCTGCGCCGCCGCATTCCCAACACCCTCCCCGTCGCCGCCTCCCCCGCCGCCGCCGCCTGCACCACTGCCTCCGCCTGCATTGGGACGCACTGCTGACACAGCAGGACAGATCACTCTCCCGCCCTAACAGTAAACCTGTCGGCACAGAATCCGTATGCAATACACCTGTCGACTGTCGGCGCAGGTTCTGACAGACCCTACTGTCGGCCAGGAAGAGAAGAAATTGTAACGGAAGCTTCTAGCAGGTTCGCCGTGCCTGGAAGTTTGGAATCTGCTTCCAGGATGCTAGCTGTGCATGCAGCTGCGGGCATAGGTGAAGGCGGCAGTAGCGGTGGCGGCGGCGGCCACGCGTGCGACCTTGCGAGCTGGTTGGCTGTAGATATTGCGGAGCTACTGGTTATGCGAGCTTTTTCTTGAGGAGCTCGGCGAGCTGGTAGAGCAGGGTTACAGGCGTGCTGTTAGTCTGGTCTGGTCTGGTCTGGTCTGGTCCGGTAAGCTGTCGTGCGGGAGAGAGGGAGAGGGAAAGCTCACACACGATGGCTGCGCCTGCGACCGATGTGCCCAAGTGGGAGGGGCTGTTGAAGTGGTCTCTGGCCCAGCAGCGGGACGGGCCCTCCTCTGCCGTTGGGCAAGCCACGCCAGAGGAGAGGGCATGGCTTGGCGAGGCCATCAAGGCGCACGTCTTGGATCCTGTTGAGCGCTTGAAGGAGCTCGTGTCCGTGCTTCAGGTGTGTGGTCCCATCATCGGCTGCGCTGTCTTGCGTGTTTCATAAAGCATGCAAGACACGGTTAAGCTGTTGTCTAGTCTGTTCATGCGGGAGGTCTGGTGAAGGCCCGTACGGTCGATTAGCGCGGAGACGCATGTGTATGGGTGTGGTACTCGAGGTGGCAACTGCTACCAACCGCTGAAGGGTTGTGTGGTACATGCAGTCCCAAACCACCCTATACTTTGGCAAGCTGCGTCTAGCGCTAGACATGCATGCATGCACCTGTGGACATGCAAGCATGTATTACTTTACCTTCCGTTTCATTGATGACTCAGTGAAGTGACCAGCCAACGCTAACTGTTGCCATTGCAATCCAGTCTCGGTCGGTGCACTTACCAGCAGCAGCAAATAGCCTAGCACATACCTAAGCAGTCATGATTCTGTGCAGATACCAGAAGACGTTCTCATGAGTGAACACAAAGTCGTGGTGGAGGATTTTGAGTCTTTGATGGAGGAGTTGGAGGATATCGTGATGCAGATTGACTTCGCTAAGGACTTTTTCACAGTCGGAGGGTATCCACCCTTGCTGGCCAAGCTGAAGTCGGCACATCCATCCGTAAGGCAGCGCGCTGCACAGGTGAGTTACATTTGCGGTTTCGTCTCAACAACCAGTGGTGTATCCATGCAGGTGTTGCTGTTATACCTTTTCCTTGTGGTTGTGACCTTGTGTGTAGTGGTGTTGGGTTCCGTTTGCTGCATGGGTTTACGTGTCTACATACTTACCCGTGTGCTGACATGCTCAGGTGGTGAGCACACTGGTGCAGAACAATCCAAAGGTGCAAGAGTTGGCTATGGAGGCCAACACGCTTCCTCAGCTCCTTGCAGTTGTCAGCCAGGACCCGGATGCATTGGTGCGTACGAGGGCTCTTGGAGCTGTCTCCTGCTTGATTCGCTCCAACCCGCACGGGCTGTTAACCTTCCGCAACGAGAACGGAATACTGTGGCTGCGCGGTGCTGTTGACAATGATGACTTGCGATTGAAGCGCAAAGGGCTGCAGCTGCTGCACTACCTCATCGCCGACGATTCGTCCTATGCCGCGCGTGTGTTGGAGCTTGGAATCATGCCATCTGTGATTGCAGCGGTCTCTAGCGACAACAGCGATGTGCGATTGGCTGCGCTCATGGTGCTCGCTGCACTTGCAGAGAGTGGAAGTGAAGCAGCAAGCACTGTCAAGCAGCAGAGTGGGTTGTCTGAGCTGCTTGAGCGACGTATGCGTGCGATAGCCAGTTTGGGTGACGATGACTATGATGCTGTTGAAGATGAGAGGTGGCAGCTGGATCAGTTGTGGAGAACCTGCTTCAACACTGCTCCCCCAGTTCCACGTGACAGACGTCCTTCAGCAAATGGAACACCCGCTTCGGCACTCGCTGTTGCCGCAACACCACAGCCAGCTCAGCCTCTCCCAATGCTGGCGCCGCCGCCTCAGCTGCAGCAGCAGCAGTTGAAGTTTTTGTCACTTTGAAGTGACGTTTTAGCCCGCGAGTTGATGTGCTCCTTTGCAATAAGCGAGATGCCAAATTGTGACCGTAGGTTGCAGCAGGTTTTAGGGTTTGCAGCTGTTGATGGTAATTAGCTTTCTGATTGGGTTGTAGCGACTGGTGTTTACAGTCTGAGTTGATGCGTGTTGGCTGTAGTTCTTTGCGCAGGTGGTACAGCCAAAAGGGCCTAAAGTATGTTGATAATGAAAGCTGTTTGGTGTTTGTCACATGTGCGCCCCTGTGCTTATGATGATGGCGCTGAGTTCTTTAAACATTCGCAAACAAAGCAACCGCCTGATGATGGTATGACATGTCAGTGCCGTGGCGTCCCCCGTGTTCTCCATTGCAATTTACTCAGCAGGATGCTTGTGCACCACCACACACTGCTGTGCACGGGTTCAGATTGTGTGCACGCCCACCAGAGCAGTATACAATGTTGCGAGGCATGGATCACCCTGCACACTTCTTCTTGCACATTATGCACACCTGCTTGGTCACCAGTGGCCTTTATCAACGTAGCCCAACCCATTCTTACATGACGCGGATGAAAACACATCCAAGCATCAGAACATTACCGCAACAAAAATGTCATCTCCAATTCACTAAGCCTGAGTTCAGCAGCATGCTTATCAGCTATATATCTGTGATCAAGAGAAGTCAATGGTGCATTTCATAATGTGTCAATCTCAACGCGCTGAAGAGTGAGCACTTGTATGTGGCGCATGCTGCCGGTTACCCCACGACCTCAGCACCAACACTTCAGTCCAGTCTCTTCAGTCAGGGCATGTATACCATTGCGTTCATCCGGCATTGCTTGGCACTACTTTTTTGCTTGGCACTACTTTTATCAGCTGGAGGGAGACGTCTTCTCGATGACAGTGTACTCCGGCGGTGGGGTGGGCAGGTTCTGCAGGTTGGGGTAGACGGCGGGGCCGTGACGCTTGTCTGCTGGGTTGTGCTGTGTACATACGTAATTATGAGGATTGTGTGGACAACTCTTCTTGCAGCGGATTGGTTAACGCAAGGGACACCATCCATGGACAGGCAGAACGGTGGGTGGGAGGAATTTCATAAGATAACCTTACAAGCCGCCCTAGCTGTTGACTGGAGCTATGGGCTCCTTTGTAATTGCTGTCACATTCTTATCTATGACAGAAATTACTAATATTGAAATTATGACCGAATCGCGCATACTGGGATGCAAACCCTCTATGCTTGCCTGGTGGCAGCACTTACCGACTGCTGCTTGGCATTGTCAATACTACATTAATTGGACACACAATCACCACAGCCCACCGCTGACCAAGAATGTGCAAGTCAACAACCAATGCAGCCAACCCAACACCTCCTACACCAGCCCCGCCGCCACCACCCCCGCCGCCGCTAGGGTACAGGTACCTTCCTGGGCCGCATCTTCTCGTGCTTCTTGGTGGACTTGTATTTGTAGCACTCCACATTCACGGAGCTGACGCCCCCGACCCTGAGCGCCGCGCCAGCCATCACAGCCATCGTCCTGACCACCACCACCGCCACCGCCGCCGCCGCCGCCGCCGCCAGGTGGATAAAACTCAGACCTAACGCGCGGCTGAATTGCTGCCAGAAAGCTCCTAACCGCGGTCAACGGAGTAAGACACAAGACAGGTGACCGATAATGTGACTGCGAACGGTGCGATTACGATTTGGTATCTCATTGGTATCCGGTAGCGCAACGTGTTACGCTACGCAGGGTATCTAGCTTCAGGAGCTGCGTGGCGGTCACGTGCTTTGTCCGAACATTGTTTGGGAAACAAGTTGTTTGATTTAAACCTAACAAGATTGTTGTATTCAATCAGTCGTGCTGGCTCAATGCACTCGCCGTTTGATTCACAATTCATCAACAACGGACTGTTGCTGAACTCCTAGGCGGCCGGGAAAGCAGACCTTCATCAAACTCAAGGCGAAGGTTGGTTGTAGCTAAGGTTATGGTTGTGGTTGTAGTAGTTGAGAATCCAGATGTTTTCGACTGCTCTCCGTAAGGCAAAAACACACACGATGGTGTAACACATGGTTAGAAACGCACCACTTCATCACACCCTGCATCTCTAAGATACAGCATATGGAGACCTGGTAGTTAACGTGGTAGCAGATCTCATCTTGTTATTTCACACCAACAACTTCTTCTTCTTCTTTTTTAGTTGCTTGTGACTGCTGTTGCTTGCTCACTGTCATGTGGTTTGCAGGTGTCTCACTGGGAAGCATGTTCGAAACAGGCGGTCTGTTCAGTTGTTCCAAAAAGAGGTTGTGGCGTGTCTGCTCGTGATGGTAAGATATGGGACTGCTGAAGTATAACCTCAGGCAATGGTCCGCTGAAGTTTAACATTCTGTAGTAGAAGCGTGTCGTCAACAGTAAAACACTCACTGGTCGTCACAGCAGAGCACACACGCGGGTGCACGTAGTCACACACAAATGTGCATGCAGACACCTGTGTGCACGGTACCAAAAATCAATTGTGTGCGAGTATGTGCGCAAGTGATGACCCGCGCACACATGCTCACGCACACGCGCACACGGACATGCACATTGATAATCATGCGTGAAACAACTGTGCGTTCCCGCTGCACACACTCAAGCACGCGCACACGAACGCACGCATCGACTGAATGCACCTCTGTGTACCATGCAGCGAACTCTCCATCATTCGCCAAGTCTCACAGCACCGTAGCAATGCCCCGACTGTTTTAGCCGCCGGCCACAACACTCCTCAAGTTACACGCACACACGCGCACACTCATACACGCCGGCATGGTCTCAGTAGCCAGCCACACCAACACTCCCCCTCACACCCACCCAC
>RHPI01001442.1:0-22137 GCA_009103225.1 Chlorokybus atmophyticus | reverse complement strand
GTGTGGGTGTGGGTGTGGGTGTGGGTGTGGGTGTGGGTGTGGGTGTGGGTGTGGGTGTGGGTGGGTGGGTGGGTGGAGGGGATGGGTGTGCGCGTGTGTGTAGTGGTTCTGCTCGTGCAGCGTGCGGGATGCAGTATGTTGGGTGTACAGCTTGATGCAGTGTCGTGCTTGCAATGTGTTGCTGTTTGGTATGGCTTAGTATGTGATGCATCAAGCGGTAGAAGAAGACACTGCAGCACACAGAGTTACTGCAAGCTAGCGAACAACAGTAGGAAATCGCACGCACGCGCACATAATTCCCCCTCCCCGCACGCAGGATGTGACCGCCGACGCCGCCCGCGCTGTTGCACGTGACGTATCATCGTTGTCAAGCGGCGCCACCCTCGGTTTCGTCGGCGACTCCATCTCGTTCCAGTCGTACTACGCGACCCTTTGCGCGCTGGCGAGTAGTAGCGGTACGGGTGGAGTCGGGGACGTGGATGAGAAGAGGGGGAGGGAGATGCATCGGAGGCTGACGGGGGCGGGCGGGACGCAACCTAGGGTGAGTGGGGTGTTGGGCAGGGCATGCATTCGAGGCACTGAGTTGTTGTGGGTTGGTTGATCACACGTTAAGTCTTCACTCTCTCATACCCTCACGCATGCGCTGCTTGAACTCAAGAACAGACTTGTGTGTGACAGAGAGTTTGGATTGAGAGCATCATGGGATGTGTACTTGTGCATACAACGACCTAATCGTGTGTGCATCTGTTGGCGCTTTTCTTCTATGGTCAAACGAGTAGTCGCTCAATCTCACGTTCGTATTATCTGGTTACAGAGTTCATTCATCCATCCATCAGTTGGTCATGCTTTCATTCAGTCAAACCGTAAGTTCCACCAAACGCAGAGTCAAGTTCTTGGCACCCATCTGCAAGAGTGTGTACGTGTTTGCTCTGCTCACATGCTGTGTTGTTTCCCAACAGGTCCACGCTGCGCCCGAATCTAACACGACGTTCTTTTACGTGCGGTCCAATACGTATTCGCAGAAGGTGGTTGCCGCTGCGTTGGCGCTGGCGGACGTGTTGGTTATCAACTATGGGTTGCACTACAAGGAAGACGCGTTGAACACATACGAGTCGGACATGCGGCTGCTTTTGACACAGTTACAGCCACATGTTGGAAGCAAGATTGTGTTATTTCGGGAGACGAGCGCCCAACATTTCCCGCGCTCGGGCGCGTACAACGCCAGCGACGCCGCGCACTCAAAAGAATGCGTGTGCGAGGAGATGAGTGCGGACGTGGCGTGGAGCAACCGTGTTGTGAGACAAAACATGCTCGTGCACGCGCTCGTCTGCGAGTACGGGTTCAAGAGTGTGAGTGTGGTGCCATTCTATGCACACACGATGAAGAGGTTCGACTTACACCTTCAGTCGTGCGTGAGGATCGATCGGGCAGAGCCGGACTGCTGCGACTGCACGCACATGTGAGTGTTGGTGGTTGTTGTGGGTATGTGGGTGGGATTGTGTTTGGTGCATGCAAGGTGATAAAGTTGTTGGTGTGTAGGTGTGATGACCCCCATTTTTGGAATGGCATGGTGGATGACATGGCGTCGGCGCTTGCCAAGCAGCTTGCTCCAGCAACAAGTATGCTTTGTCTTGGGCTTGTATACTGTAGTGCGTGGTCGCACAGACGTACACACGCGTACAACCACATGTGCATACACACACGCGTGCGCGCACTCACGCAAGCACTTGCACGCGCACGCGTGCACGCCTGCTTGAATGTACACACGCACACACGCATACACGCCTGCACACAAGCACGCAGAGGTCCTCCAAGAAACCTCTGGCTTCAAAGTCTCAATGGATGCATGTCAGCCCGTAGCCAACACTGCAACTTGTTGGTGGCCTGCAGGGTACGCAAATGAGAGCAGCTCCGATGCCACACTAGTCGTCAAACCAGAATCAGAGACTGCAGTGCAGGACAATGCTCCCAGAGATGTCAACGAGCTTGACTCCATGTTTGCGACGCCACCACACGAACACATAGTCAACATCATAGAACCAACAGACACAACACAACCAAAGCCGAGGAAGCGCAAACAAAAAAAACACAAGAAGACCACACTGAAGTTAACGGCCAAGTCTGACTGGCATGAGACACGCACAAGTCCAGCTGTTCTATACAACAACAACAGCAGCCACCAAGACATCCTACCAGCCTTAACCCAGGCCAAGCGCAGGCTGAGTGAGACAACTTCAACATCCCATCCCCGCTCGTCCAACGTGTACTTCAACTGGGTCGTCGTGCCGCTCGCGTCCGGCGCGTGCTGCCTCACGATCGCGGCCGCGTTTTGGCACAGGCGACGACGGAGCAGACGCACGGACGGGGGGTGAAGGGGTGGGGGGAGTGGTGGTAGATCTAGTGTCAGTAGTGAGAGATTGTTGTGTTGTGACGGTTTGGTTGCGACAAGTTTAGTGTGAGTGGTTTTGGCAGGGGTAAGGTTACATAGGGCAGTTGGCAGGCCTCTGACATGAAGTGCATTGGCTGGAGATTGTCACTGAACTGAGTCACGCATGCATGTACAGGGGTCAACTCGACGCTCTGCCCTGAGAATGTCACACTCACCCATCCAGTGTCTGCACCCCTTGACAACGCGCTTGGCAGCACTTTGTGTGTTCTGTTTCTCTGTGTGAGGTACTCGATATCCGCCTATCGACGCATGGCCAAATGTATGCTGCAATAAGCAACTGCACGTTGTGCCTGCTCACACACAGCAGACAGTTGTTCCACAATTCAAAGCGCACGCGTGTTGCGTTGCCATTACAAGTTGTCATGCTTACCACAGCAGCTTGGGTCGCCGCAGCTTCCACCGGGTTGCAAAGCTCGGGTTCAATACGCCACCGCTTTTAGTTGCCTGCTTACGCCATGCAGCAGAACGCACAAAAGTTCCTCCTTCACCATACCACGTGGTAGGAAAGCAACTTACCACCCTAAGGTAGTGAGGCAGGTTACTGAAACTCCCTGCCCATACTGCTGTGCTTACCAACCCAGCTTATAACACAATAGGGAGGCTACAAACTACTTACTAGTTACTGTACTCAACACAGCAGGCAGGTGCGCACAACACTGCTTCCTGTTAGCATACCAAGGTTGTTTTGCCTGCACACTTCAAGCACGGAGCTGTGCTAACTACAGCAGTGTCGGTGAGCTTGATAGTAAGTTTAGTTTAGTACAGTTTGGTTTGGTCAGGTCAGTTTATTGTTGCGTATGAGCAGCTTTTCTGCTGGTGTAGCTGAAGCAAGCAGAACGACTGCGAGGCAATGCAGAGCAAGTTGTATTTGCCGGGCGGTGTGCGTGCGTGTCTCGCCATGGCGCAGCTGTCGGCGGCGGCGGGAGCGGCCGGGTCCGTGGCGGTGTCCCTGCCGAGGGATGAGCCGAGCCCAAGCCTCCGGCGCACACTGAGACAGAGCTTACAGCCGAGTTGCTGCGGTGGCAGCGGAGGCTTCCCAGCACTACCTAGACGCCCGCACAGCGCCGGCAGGCTGGCATGGCGCCGCTCCTGGAGCAGTCCCGTTTGCGCTGCTGCTTCTGCCGCTGGCATGCAGCCGCCGCACGCCCTGGAGGAGAGTCAGACTCGGCAGCAGCTGAAGGGCAAGAATGGCATGCAGGAGAGGATGGAGGCGCTGGTTAACAAGTTGCAGGTGCTCAGTGCTGAGTGTGATGCTGGCTGTTTTAGGCAACACGGGAGATAAGCAAAACTCTTATGAAGTATACCTACTTGTGCATGTTCGCATTGCTGCATCTGGTCTTGCATTGGCAGCCTGAGTTTGTTGCAGCGAAGAAATAATGAATGCAATTCCGCACTTTTAGTGCTCTATAACTCAATTGCACTCGTCAACAACTGCGTGGTGCTGGGCCCACATACGCACAGGCGCATACGTGGGATTGCCATTGTGTGCGTGTATGGTTTGGTGTGCATGCGACGAGCTACTCTCTCTCTGCGCGCATGTCTACGCACGAGTGCGTTGATGTTTGGCTCTTGCGCGCACGTGTCTACGTCTGGCCAGTGTGACAGGCAAGGCAATGTCGACTGTGTTACCCCATGTACTCTCTTTGCAGGGCGACATTTGCTCGACCCTCGAGGCGGAAGACCCCAGCGGCCTTCGCTTCTGCAGCGACAGCTGGAAACGCGGCGAGGACGCAGGCAGCTACGGCCTCACGCGCGTGCTGGAGGGTGGGGAACTACTCGAGAAGGCCGCAGTGAACGTGTCGGTCATACGGGGGACCCTTTCTGAACAGCGAGCAAAGGTGAGGACAGTGTGATGCCAGCAACGATGTCCACAACACGATGATAGCACAACCACCTGCATTGCTCAGTAGTCCAGTGTTGGCCGTGGAAGCACGATAGACTCGGATGCATGTGACTGTGACTGTGCACATGTCATGGCCAGTTGTAGTGCAGTACTAGTGCTGTGTGAGCACATTGCGCATGGGCTCTTTGAGCTCTTGTTCAATGGCAGTGTAACCAATACCAACTGTGCACGGCTTTTGCAATCTCCAAGCTTTGATTAAACACGTGCACCCACACGCACACATACATGCGCACACGTGTTCGCTTACGCATTGTGCCTCGTACTACACAGGCTATTTCGGGAAGGGGCCAGTCTGTAGTGTCGGCAGGGCAGAGTTACTTTGCTGCGGCGCTCAGCCTCGTGCTTCACTCGGTGTCTCCCCTCGTGCCCACCTTCCGCAGTGATGTCAGGTACTTTGAGGTAAAACCAACAAACAGAGCGCACATAACATCATCCACTTCTACCTATCCAGTCCATGTACCAGGCCGGCATTGGCTTGCATGGTTAGGGAGGGAACATGTTTGCAGTGAATAAACAAACAACTTGCAGACATGCGTGTGGACATGCGTTATGAGACCTGTGTGCGTGGAATAACAGGTTGATGACGGAGCTGCATGGTTTGGAGGCGGCGCTGACTTGACGCCTTATTGTGAGTGTGCGGTTGTGTTACAGCACGAGCAGCGCTGGTTTGTGTTTTGTGCATGATCATGATGTGAGAAGACATGAGACGGGTGCATTGCAGACATCTTTGACGAAGATCAGAGGGAGTTTCATAGGTTCTGGCGGGACCTCTGCGAGGTGCACGAGCAGGGGCTTTATGCCAAGTTGAAGCGCTCCTGTGATGAGTACTTCTATTTGCCCGCAAGAAAGTATGCGCACACCATTTGCGGTTGCAGCACTTCGATTGTTGTTCAGTATGAGTACTGTACTGTGATGTGTCATCACTTTTGCGGGGTGATACTTTCAGGGAGCACCGTGGCACTGGAGGCATATTCTTTGATGATCTGGCTGGTTTACGGGAGACTTCTGGAGAGGAAGGGTGAGCATACATACATGCATGCGAGCATGTATAGGTGATGTACACAGGCACACGAATAAACAGGTACACACGGTCTCGTGTGGAGTACATGCGCAAAGGTTGTTTGCTACACACCTGCATATGTACTCGCATGTGTATTTTTATACGTACAGGCGTAGGGGTGCTTAAGTACACATGACTGCGCACTGGTAGACGTATGAGTACACAGGCATGCACTCGTGGATATATGAGTACATGTGCATACACCATGTTCTGCACATCCCACAAACAATCAGGTGCACATGTGTGCTCGCACACATGTGCACCTGTTTGTGACACGTCGGTACACATGGTGATGGTGAACTTCTTAACATCCTTGCGTGCGAGAACACGGACCTTGTTGTTGTGTTTGCTCACCTCAGCAGCCCCTGAACATGCATGATTGGGTCACTGGGTCACAAGCATCGTTGCACGCTCAATGCAGGTTGGAGTTTGCTTTTGCATTCATCGATGACGTGGCGCACGGTTGGATGAGGAGCTATCTTCCCATCGCGCGACGGAGAGGACGCATTTCATACACCGACGCTCAGCGCCAGTGGCAGTTGCTGCGCAGAGGCCGTTACCTCGAGTTCAACCTGCTGTACGACCGAGGCGTGCGCTTTGGCCTCGACACGGGCCGCATAGAGTCCATCATGGTTTCAGGTGAGGCAACAAGTTGAGTTGGTGACTGTGATATTGTGTGCTTGATTGATGAAGTAATTATGTGTTGGTGTGTGTGTGTGCAGCTCCCCCTCTCATAGCATGGCGGTACAATGTGGTGCCGGAAGCCGGCTCGGAAGAGGAAAAGCTGGTGGAGATTTTGAGGCAGCCTAGGGACTGGCTGTGATCTTTTGTAGCAAGTATAATGTACCTGCCAAGTTGTTGCAGCGGCAGAAGGTCAAGCTGGCTCGCATCGAGTCAGTGGTACTGGCCAATCACTGACCAATGTTGCTTCTCCGGCTCATGCGTGTACGAGATGCTGCAGGGAATGTGGATGGCAGCCATGTGTGTCATGCAACCAACGACAGCAATTGCAACCATCGACCACATGGACATGTCTGCACAACCACAACACGACAAGGCGGCAACAGCAGTCTAACCACTGATCGCGTATGTAGTACTTTTGAGGTCAATGATATTTTAATAAGGTGACACAAGACATTTGAAAGCATGACAAGTGGTCGCGCTACACTTTCGTGGTGCACACTTGCAAAATGTGCGTGGTGTGATTCCAATTGGTTGATACACAGCAGCAACAAATGTAACAAGATTCATATGAAGCCCTGGGACGGATGCATTCAGTGCAAATGACAGCTGCAATATGCGTTCTGGACCACAAATCCCTTGCTTTGCTGCATTGATACACCTATAGTTACAAACAGCTGGCCTCAACCCCAACTACATTACTGCGAGGCACATGGTGTGTCGGCATAGCCTGGCAAGCCAACACTAACCCGGCCAGTCACAAATGTAACAAAGAATAGATTTGTCATCGCAGTGGTCATACTAATCACCGCAACAGCAGCTCGACCAGCGTGCCTGCAGCGAAAGCCAAGAACAAGGAACCCCCTATGTACGCGAGGTACTTCTCAGACACATACTTTGATATTAGTGACCCGCCCAACACGGCAAGTGCTGTGGCGAGTCCGTGCCCGGCAATTGCGCCTGTCACCACACCCAATGGAGACTCCGCTGCTGCCAAAGCTGCACGCAAAGCACTTTCAATCACGAGTGCACACAGACAAGTCAAGAGCTGGTAGCAGGATGTCAACCAGCAGTTAGATACCTATTGTTGACAGGAAGGACTTGTCACCCCACTCGGCAACGAACACGAGCGTGAAAGTTGTGGCGATCAGTGACAATACGCCTTCATTGTTCACGCCCGCCACAACCACCGCTGCCTGAGACGGCATATAACCATGATGCCACAATGCACGTACACACAGGTGCACTCGCGCATGCAACACGCACGTGCGCATACACAGAAGCACACGCACGCAATGACCACCAATAATCTACTCACCTCCTCTTTTTCGCCCTCGGATGAGGCGTTGTCGGGGAGCTCGTAGGCCGTCTGCAGCGTGCGGATGCCAAACACAACCAGGAGTGCAATGGCCGCGAGGTCATCGAGGGGCACATCCGTGTGGAATGGCAGCGCCTCGTCCAGAAAGTGGAATGCGCGGCCGAAACCCACCGACAGCACAGACATCAACGCCAGCGCCCCAAACGTGCCCGCGAACACGGCCGCTCGTGATCGTCGCAACGCCAACAGCATCTAATGCAACTAGTGTGAGAGCACCATTTAAAAAAGATGACAAGGTGCATACGGTTGATTGTGCCAGCACTTGTACAACATCTAATGTGCACACAACAAGCTTACCGCTATGAAGAAGGTCTTGTCGCCAATCTCAGAAAAGAATATGAGCAGAAACGACTGCAGTGACAGCGACAAATGCTTAGTATGTCTTGGAAGTAACGCTTTGCTGTAATGCAGCAGAGGTTTGCTGAAGCATGCAGGTCAGAGAGACAAGATGCGTACCGAAGCAAAGCCATCGCCAAAAAAACTTCGCACATCTGTTGTTATGTTCGGATTTAGCAAGGTGACCAGGACAGCCGCGCCCGCAGCAGCCGCTACAGATCCTCCCGCGAGCACAACCGGGGAACGCCACGAAGTAGGTTCCACATCAGCTGCTGACACAACCCAACAGAGCAGACTTAGAGATTGTGAATGCGTGGCAAGTGCGAGTACCCAACTGGAACAACTGATGATGTAAACAGCCACAATATAGAGTGGACTGTGACAACTACTGCAACCACCAAGTGATGAAAATAACATCAACAGTCACAGCTCCGTATACCTACTTGTGTCGCTAGCATTGCCCAAAAGCCATGCACATCAACACTACACAAGCTATCTGTTAAACCAGCTGGCGGCAGTGGTCACAACACACAAGCATGGATTGACGAAGGAACGTACTTGACAAACTTGAGGGTTTAGAAGGGAGGTTGAAACCATTCTGTTCAAGGCCATTCAGCTTCGCACCGTTTGATGTCTGCATCGGCCATAACAAACAAACAGTGTTACACAATGCGACTAGGCAGTGCTTTAAGCAACGTGCTCCTGACACGCTCGTGTTGAGTTTCAAAACATTGACTGGCTGGAAAGAACCATGCACGAGACCCGCATGCAATGCAAGTCTTGCACATGTGCCTTGCAATATGCTCGTGTGGATCACTATTGGTATGCACTACATACCGCTCTTATCCCGATGCTTGTGTTGTTGTCCAATGCGGTACACAACTCCAACATTGAATTATTGCCCTGTTGTTCAGTGCAATGCTGATGGATTGTGGTCGTATGTGTTCAATTGTCATCTGGCTGGGTGTACGCAAGCAGTGCTGCGTGTGCTAGCCGTGCATGTCTCGTGGTCATTCCTTGGGGTGTCAATGCAAAAGCACGAATGCAGCAGTCCAAGTGCTTCACAGCTAACAAAGCATGTTTACTACACACAGTATGTCTGTTGGTGTCTGCTTACGCTTAAGCCGTTGTCATGACACACACAATAAGTGATGGAATGCTTGCAAACGGACACAAGTTGCTTACAGCTGGCTTTGTGCTGGTCTCCACTGCTTGACCGCTCTCGTCCTGCACTGCCCTGCAGACATGCGACGACGGCCAGGCCGGGGCATTGCGAGAAGATGAACGTCTTCCAGCTGATAGCAGCTTGAGCGCCGGCTGCCTGGCCTGAGCCTTTGAACTACGCTGCCTGGGCCTGGTCTGGGCCAAACAACCTCTGCTTGCAGTCACAGCTGGCGCCGCACACACAGCCTCCGGCGCTACCCTCACCGCCGACATTGTCCCAGCGGAGGGAAGGCCAGGCTAGCCGGCTCGGCTCTAGGCCACCAGGCCAAGCCACGTCCAACCTGACCGGGCCGAGCAAGAGCACAAGACGACCAGGCCACGCCACAATGCTTTACCCAGGCCCTTTCTGTGAGCTAGAACAGACCTCCCTTATGCCTCCCTCCCTCCCGACCTCACTCAACACACCAACAACCTCGCCGCCGCGGCCTGACGCCCAAGCCTGGCGGACCGTCAGTGGCCTGACACTGACTGCCAGGCCTAAACAGCTCGGTTAACCAACCAAGGCTGTTCTCCACCAACAAAAGTCCATCATCGACTCTCAAATTGTTCACGGCGGCTGCGGTGAGCCAGAGAAAGTCCGTCATTGGCCAGAAAAGTTCTTTCCCGGTTCGGTTTGTTGCTTACTTCGTGCTGCGAACCGCTTGCGGCTGGGAGCCCCGTACAGCGTTGGATCGGCTTATGCTAGACTGCTGAAGTGCGTCCACGCGTCTTCGATAACGGGACATCTTCAAGGGCTAAGAGCTTCAGTATATCTGCATGTTTGATAAAATCAGGGTAGTGTCTGGTCACGTGATAAGGGTGGTTGGCGGTGAGGCAGCAGCAGTGGCGGTGGCGCCAGAGGAGGAGAAGGAGAAGGAGGAGGAGGAGGAGGAGGGGGAGGTGGGGGACGGAACCTGTTCACGCGTTGATTAAGCGAGGTGGTCAAGGCTACAGCAGGGCGGATCTGGCTGGCAGCAAAGGAAGCCCCCATTACGGATGAGGAGTTGAGTGTGGTAGAGTGGAGCAGTAGAGTCCATGGCGCAGACAGGCCTGGTCTGGAGGCTGCTGGCGGCGGCGGCTGTGCTCGGATGCGTCGGAGCAGCCTTCCAATGGCGATCACTTGCAGGTAATCAACAACACTTACCATCATTCTAGCAATCACAACTGGCATCATCTCTCTCTCTCTCTCTCTCTCTCTCTCTCTCTCTCTCTCTCTCTCTCTCTCACACACACACACAATACCCGCAGCCCCGGCCTTCCACCAGCTTGGTGCCCACGGCCGTCTCCTCCGTGACTTGGCCGTTGCGAGCATCGACTACGGCGCCGCCGGCAGGAACGGCGGCGGCGGCGTGGTTGGCGCCGGCTTCGGCGGCGGCCACGTCGCCCTACAGACCACCGACGACACTGCCAACGACAACAACGACAAGATTGAGGAGGAAAAGGAGGAGGAGAAGGACAACAACCCCAGGAGAAAGACCCAGGAGGAGGACATCCTCACCCTACCAACAGCAACCTCCACAACAACATCAGACTCTCCCTTCTCTCTCCCGCGCAATGTGTGTCCCTTTGATCCAAGTCAAGGCGGCAAAAAGAGTTCCAACCCTTTCAAGAGCGAAGTTACAAAGGCGGGTGCGGACGCCATCATTGATAGAATAGCTTCATTCGATCAAACGTGTTCGATCACGTCAAGGACGTGCTTCGGGCCCGGCTCGCCCTCCGCGCTGAGGTTTGCTGAAGTGAGTGGTATCGATGCGGTCGCCGTGTACGAGTGGGCGAGGACGCACTTGCTGCCGGGAGGGAAGGGGTCGCTCGGGTCGTGCGCGCTGGTGGGGAACAGCGAGAATGTTATCAAGGTACTGGGTGGGTGGAATGGTGTTTGGTGTTTGGTCTTGTGTGCATGCGTGTGTGCACGGTTGGAAGTTGAGTGGGTGTTGTCGACAGTGGCGTGAGAGGTGGAGATTGGTGTGGGGGTGGGCGTGTCTGCGTGTATGTGCGTGTAGGGTGTGCAAGCGTTACTGTATGCAGACGTTTGCGCATCTATGCATGCGTATGTGCGTGCGTGCGCGCGCTCGTGTGGGTGGGTGGGTGGCTGGGCACCTGCGTGTGTGCCTGTGTGGGCAGGTCTGTGGGTTGGGTGCAATTGTTGGTTTGTGGTTGCGTATTTGTGTGTGTGTGGCTCTTTGGTATGTGGCATGCATAGTGAGATGCACCTGCGTGACCACACAGTACACTCATTTGCCCAATCTGGATCTGCAGCCACCGAGGGGTAAGGAGATCGATGCGCACGACACGGTGTTTCGCTACAACACGCCGATAAAGGGTTACGAGAAGTATGTCGGCCGGAAGTCATCTGTAATCATCGTCAAGCCCAATTACAGCACGGCTTTCGGCAAGAAGGCCAACATGAAGGCGGACCTGGCGTACCTCCCGCGCCACACGCCCGAGTACAACACCGAGCAGATCAACGGCAAGTACTTTGTCACGCGGGGTCCACCGGGAAGTGAGCTGGGGGGACTGAAGATAGAGTTGTATAACATGGCCAAGCCCAAGTCTATAATGAAGCCCTCGGGAGGGTTTCAGACAGCCCTCGTCATCATCATGTCGGAGCTGTGCACACGCGTCGATATGTATGGGTTCTCAGGGATGAGTGGAGGGAAGTACTTTCAGCGCGGACACTCCGTTTCTGTCGCTCACTTCATGCCATTGGAGCACTACACCTATAGGAAGCTGATGGCTAAGGGAAGGCTATGTATCTATGGTGATTAATTCAGCTATCGTGCAAATTAGCTGTTTATGCACTTGTATGCTGTATATTTCAGTGCACGTTGAATGCTAAGCATCTGATTCTCTTAGTTGCCCAGGTTTGTCACACCACATGCATGCCTTTGCTCTGGTCTTGCCATGTCTGCTAATCAGTTATATTTATAATATGCACCCATGTGTCTTATAGCTATGGTCAAGGGCATATGAAGCTTGTGCAGCAGCACACACGGCGAAGTTGCCGATTCATTCAACACCCTCCAATAAATCACACCATTACGGCGAACAAAATTGTCCTTTGTGTCGCAACAGTGGCTATGCCGTCATGCACAGTCAGAAACACAGCAAGCAGAACTAAAGCCATACAATCCAAGCAGAACTGAAGCAGGGTAAGGGTATCATCATTAGCCTGATGTCTGTGCGCAAGGTGCACACTTCATGTAACCAAGTACAAAAACGAAGAAGTCTGTAAGGCTATGTAAGCTACACAAAACTCGCTGAGCCAAAATTGTCGCCAGTTGCTGGCGTTAATGTGTTGAAAGTAAAGGCTGTTGAACCACAGTGCCAGCCGGGGGAGAGGGATTAAATGCGGAAGTTGTTCCAGTCGCTCGAGTCCTAACTAGCAAGTACTGTGTCCAGCACATTTGGGCGGATGTAAGTGTAACCAAAGAAGGGGTCTGCGAGAGGGTCTGTGAAGCCGGCAGGGGCCTCGCTGGGGGAATCGGCAACAGGCATCTTGGTCCAGGTCTCATCAAAGTTGGCGGTACAGCGGTCGCCATCAATGTCTGGCTTGAATGGAGACGGGATCTTGCGCGCTCCCAGTAGCTTCCAGTTGATGGGCTTGAAGAATGGGTGTGACATGATCTCAGCGGCACCTGTGGGGCCGCTTCCTAGCCGCTTGGCGGGGTCTTTGTTCAGCAGGGACTTGAGAATGTTGTGAGCTGCGGGGGAGAGGTAGGAGGGCAGCTTGAGCTTCTGCTTTGCTATCTGATCTTGCAACTTCTGTCTGTTCTTGTGGTAAAAGGGAGGCTTGCCGGTGAGCATCTCGCACATCAAAATGCCCAGTGACCACCAGTCGGCGGGCTTGCCATGACCCTTGGCAAGAATAATCTCCGGGCTCATGTACTCCATTGTTCCGCAAAGGGAGTTTGTGGCAGACATCTCTGTCACTTCGGCTTTTGCCAAGCCAAAGTCAGTTATGCGCACATGCCCCTCAGTGTCGAGCAGGATGTTCTCGGGTTTTAGATCGCGGTGAATGATGTCCAAGCTGTGCAAGTGGGCGACGGCTAGGACAATCTCGGCAGTGTACAACCGCGTCAGCTCCTCGTTGAAGATGCCCTGCTTGTACAGCTGGAAGAACAAGTGGCCGCCATTAATGAAGTCAAGCAACAAGTACAGCTTGGATGGGGTCTGGAAAGAGTAGCGCATTGCCACGATGTAGGGATGCTCAACAGATGTCAGGATGTCTCGCTCAGCTCGCATGTAACCAGTGTGGTTCCTGGCTAGTATCTGGTCCTTTCGCATAACCTGCATGGCATATACTACATGAGAAAGGGCAATACCACAAGGTGTTGAGGGCTGAGACAGCGAAACAGGCACAGCGACTAAATGGTGAACAACAGAGTGACAGAAGCAAACATAACAGACACAGCTGGCATGCTCACCTTCATGGCCAGAACTTGGCCGTCATCCTTCTTGACCACCTGGAAGACCTTGCCAAACGCGCCTTTGCCTACAACCCGCAGCAGCTCAAAATCTCCAGGCCCCATTTTGCTTCCCGCAGGAACCTCCCTGTCCACGCCAGCTATGACGGCAGAGACCTCTACGTCACGCCCATCGTCACTGTCGTCTTCGGGCTGAGGGTCCTTCAGGGACCGCAGCTGCTCAAGCGAAAATGCGGCAGGTGCGGGTGTTGGCCCGAGAAGCGAATGTGCATTGCGTGTGATCCGTTCTGGGTATAGAACACTAGAGTGCTCCTTGTAGCTGCATTGCTGCTCCACTTCCAACAGTTGCTCCTGGCAAGTGAAGATAACTGTCAGCTACAGTATGCTTGTGTTGCGGGTTCATTTGCACAGCAGTCTACAGAAGCAAATACGCGTACAACAGCAAGAGCAACGGTTGCTAATGTTTTGCGAGCGACGTAGAATGTAGCCATAAATGAGAAGCACAACTGTTTCTGTTATGCTTATGTGTGCACAGCGCCAAGTGCACAGCGCAACACATGAGCACGACAGATTGTTGTGGTTAGAACAGTGACACAACGCTCTTGCAGATGTGGCACTGAACGCTGTGCACTTGGCGGCAGTCACAACAAGCCAGTCCGAGTTTACAAGACGTAGTAGCCCTTGGTAGGTATGGTAGGTTTTAAGCTATGTGGAGTTTTGTTTGGCGCTCACCTCAAGGTGACCATCAGGCATATCCCCTGCTGGCCTGAAGCGCGAAGCCTTGGGACTCCCTGGAGGCGACTGTCCAGTGAAGAGCTCATCGAACTCAAACTCCTCGCCAGCGCAGTCCCCAAGGCTGGTAAGGGACGAGGAGCTGGAGGAGGCTGTGCCTGCCTTCAGCGAGGTGCGCACTGCCTCACACAGCATGTTCTTGTGACGGCCAAGCTGCTGCTTCCCCATCTTCGCTGCTTACTACGGTGAGGGTGTAATACAACACCAAACCCTAGCTAGAGAATGTACAAACGCTGGATGTTCTAGCGTAAAAATAGACGTTGCTTGGAACCCTTTGAAAGAAGGGGCTCACACACACACGAGCAGACTAGGAGCGCAAGCCTGAGGGGGGAGGTGGCCTACGCCAGCTGTCCCCCCACAGGCTCCCCAAACACCCCGCCACAGCAACAGCCGCAAGCACGTCCGCAGGCGCAAGGGAACGCTGACGCCACCCGCGGTATAGTCCGCCCCGCCGGCCAACTCATGGTCGCTGGTAACACACGCGCACCCAACCTCCGCGTGGAGACACGTCCAAACCCAGCCCGAACAGTCTCTCCTCCAGCACACCGCCGCCACCAACCTGCTGCTGCTGCTTCTTCTTCTTCGCCGCCGCCGCCAACACCGACGCCGCCAACAACACTGCCACACTCAAACCGCTGCGGCGCCGCCACTGACTAGCCGCGTGGCCAGATACGACAACCCAACAGTGACGTGGATACGGTTACTGCTGGCCAAGGCGTAACTTACCCACGGTGGAAGCCGCAGTCCCTTGCGGCTTCCACGGACAAGCGCGGGAAATACGGCGGAGTGAAAAGTGGCGGCTGTGCAGGCCCATTCACAAAAAGGGTCGCAACCGCCAACGGCGAATGATGCGAACCCTCTGAATGGATTCCACTGCGCCAGCATATGCTGATTGCAGAGGCGGGCGTGCGAGCTCGATTCGGGATTGGGGACACGTGCTGTGACACTGCTGTCGACTATTGAGCCAATCGGAACCGCCATCGAGTCAGCAGGACGAAGCCCAGCGCTCGCGGCACGTGACCCGAGCCTGGGTTCGCCTCCACCACGTCATACAGATAAAAGCGGAAGATGACACCGTGCAGTCGGTGCCCGAGGGTTCCTATAAACTCTTTTGTCTGCGTTTTGTCGTGCTTGGACTAGGGGACCTATGGGACTGTAGCCATGTCGATATCTGAGACTGAGAGCGACTGTCTCTTTGCAGTCTACCCTCGCTGTAATCACACTCGTTTCAATGACACCCTCGCAGTAGTGACATTTTCTCGCATAACCAATTTACATGGGGCGATGTCGCCCCCTAATAATGACTATCACTCTTTATAAGGACAACGAGTGCTAGTAGCAAACGTCATTATAAAAGGGCAGACATTATACAATCCATTGATTAGGGTAGACTGACAGCAAGCAGTTCTGGCGTTAAAGCCGCAGCAGCGGCGGCGGCGGCCGCCGCAGCGGCGTCAGTAGCGTTGCTGACTCTATGTCATTAGTGGTTGGCGCAACGTATCGATCCAAGTAGCCGCACATCAAGGTGGCGGCAATAGTACAAGGTGTGTTTTTGCACGTTCACATATGTCCTGCTGCAGTTGCTGCGCGTCAGCAGCAATGCATGCATGTAGTTGAATGCTATTGAGTAGGTACTTGGGTTTGTTTACAAACGTGTCGACCTTCACAACAGCGCATCGTATCACGTACTTTGTTTGTGATTGTGCAGAGCGTCTGCCTATCACTTGCATGACTGTCAAGTATGGCAACCTACGCACACAGCATGTGCATATTGCTGTATGATTGCGTGAAATGGATTGGTTATAATAGTGCAATGCTTGCACTCGTGTGTAGTCCAGCGTACTGCATACAACCACATGAATGCAGGTGCACAAAGACATTACATGCAAGCGCATAAACGTACGTGCTCATGCAGATGGCAGATCGCAAGCGTGTGCATCTAGAGAAAAAGCAGATAAGCACTCGGACTACTCTCAGGATAGGCTGGCACAAGAAGCCACCAACAAGTTGAAGAAAACAATCAAGCGCAACAAATTGTCCGTCATTCTTTAAAGCAAAAAGAAATGGTTGGGAGTGGACAAGGCAGATAAGCATGCAGCAGCAAAAATGACAGAGCGCAGTGCATGCTATGAGCGCCTAAAGCAAGCACTATTCACTTGGTTCCAACAAGTAAGTACATCGCAAATTTTACGCGGTGACTGACTAAGGACTGAGGGACTGACTGGTGCCTGAGCCTGCCTGAGCTTGCCTGTCGCTGCCTGAAATATTACTTTTGGACTGTTGGGTTTGCCGTTGGCTTAAGTGGACTAACGCAGACGGCCGCGGGCCGAAAGTGGTTGTCAGTGGCACTAACCGGCCGAGTGTAACGGGAAGGTACAGNCATTAGAGTACCACAAATCGACCATAAAAGCATCAAGTCTTTTGTGGTCGAGTGGGCTGTGACATTGGTCATCGGAGCTTGAGACCCGGGTTCGATTCCTGCCTTGCACACGAATTCCGCGGTCGTTGTTTCTCGATCCAATAACATCGTACATGGTCACTTTATGAGTGCCATCATCGATGGGTCGCGACTTGCCTAATGGCAGTCGCGCCGAACTGACCAGTTCAATCGGCGCGGCAGGGCGCGACCTGCCTATCGCGGCGACGCGACCTGTGGGGCCGGCAGCGGAGCGCTATGCGCGCGTTGACCGGTATGGGCCTAAATTGGCCGGTCCTTGGGTGGTGGGGCCGGTGACCGACCCTAAATCAGACCCCTGGGAAGAAAATTCCCCAGCTGATGAGAGCGCCAGCTGCCGAGGACGTCAGCGTTCTTAAGTGGGGGGAAATGTAACGGGAAGGTACATAAAATTACCACAAATCGACCATAAAAGCATCAAGTCTTTTGTGGTCGAGTGGTAATTTAATGTACCTTCCCGTTACATTTGTGGTCGAGTGGGCTGTGACACTGAGAGTCGTCAACCAGTTACCCTTTGGTCGATGTGCACAGACGGCCGTTAGCCGGTAGTTACGGACAGCTGACAGCAATAGCCGGCAGTTTCTTTGCCGTTACACTGCTGTTAATATGTGACCCTTGCCGTTTGACAAAAGTTGGCAATTCTTGCCGTAAGCCAACACTAACATGCCATGCAGCTTGTACAAACCTTCGACTGATTGTTTGGTCTTGCACCTAAAAGCGCACAATATATACAATGTACGGGCAGTGGTGAGAGTATGTCACATGGCGCCTGCAGTGCGTGCCGTTCACGGCACAAGCAGTTAACTTCTTCGGCGCAGACGGCACAACCAGGCTGTGCCGTCGGGACTTCCTGGTAAAAAAAGCCGTCCGCGGTCGGTACGCAGACTGCAGTCTTGTGCCGGCGTCGGCGCCTTTGCTCCCTTGTGCCATTGACGGCACAAGACAGTCCAAGCTGAAGTCGGCACAACAGAGCTGGTGCCGTGATCGGTACAAGGTTCCACATCCCGATCACGGCACGAGACTAGCGATCCGTTAACGGTTCGTCAATCATTGTGCCGCTACCGGTGCAGAAAACTTATGCCGAGAGCGGCACAGTAGACTTGTACCGTAGCAAAGCAGCAGCCTTCTCTCCTCCTGCGCTGTGACCGGCAGCGGATTACATCAATGGCTTGTGCCGAGAACGGCACAACACCCTCGTACCGACCAGCAGCCTTGGAGCTGAGCTGAGCTGGGTCGGAGCGGATGCTGAGCTGCATGCTTGGAGGAAGAGAAGGAGGCGGCGGCGCGAGCTGCTGCTGCTGGTTTACTTGGAGAAGCCAGTGGCGTGAGCTACTGCTGCTGCTGCTGCTGAGCTGCTTATGAGAAGAAGCTGCTTCTACCAAGAAGCAGATCTGGCAAAAATTGCACATCAGCTGGAGCTGGAGCTGAGCTGCGGCAGGTTGGATGAAGCTGTCTGGATTCTTGGGTTCTCGAGGACGGTGAACTGAGCTGCTGCTGCGGAGCGGAGCTATTGCTGCTGCTGCGGAGCGGAGCTGCTGACAAGCTGCTGGGGAGAAGGAGTTATTTCTGCTCACGAGCTCTTGCTGGTAAGGCCTATGCTAGCTTGTTATTGTTGCTTGGTTTGCTCTGTCAGTGAGGCTTGGTCGAGAGTGTCTCCCTTACAGTCTGTTAGCTTGCTGCTGGGCGTCTTGCATTCAATCTCACTTGTTCAAGGTGAATGCTTGTAGTTGCTCCGTTTTCGTTTGCTAAATCCAAGATATCAGTGACCGCTGCTGCCAATTATTAGCCCCCAAGTTGTCCGTCATATGCTGTCACTGTTAGCAGTATTCAAGTCCGACTTACACGCTATCATCTGCAGCCATGACAGGACGCATTGTTCAACAGTCTGCTGTTCTGCGCGAGCGTGAGCAGTTTGATGAAACGCTTGCACTAATCAAGCATGCTGGTGGGAAGCCACGCAAAGCCAGTGTACGTGCTAAACGGTCACTGCTTAAAGAGATGAGGGCCGCCCAGCAAGCGCGTCCAACAAACATCAGCCCGCACCTCACTGGAGGAGGAGGTGATTTGCAGCTGCCTGCACCTGCGTCTGCCTTGGAGCTTGAGCCTGCACCTGCGTCTGCCTTGGAGCCCGAACCTGCACCTGCGTCTGCCTTGGAGCCCGAGCCTGCGCCTGAAGATCAACCACACCTGTCCAACCAGCAGACAGCAGAACAATCTTCTCAAGAGACGCCGGACTTTGGAGCCGCCGAGCAATCCGATCATTCTGGCAACCAAGAGCCTGAGCCTGAGCAGCCTCCAACCTTCAGTCGCGACCTTTGCCTCTGCTCCAAGTGCAAAGGCTTGGTAAGTTGCTTCGCTTGGCCTGCGCTGATGAACAAGTGACCATGCATGCACGTTGCTTACACCCTTACTGTGTCGCAGATCATGCAGCCGCGCTTGGTCATCGATGCGCACTTAGCCAAAGACGAGGCGGCCAGACGGCTGAGGAGCATTCCCACTGTGCAACCCACTTTGGACAGCTTTGATGCAGACAAGTTGCCTGATCTGCAGCAGACGTCTACAACTTACCTGGACAAGATAATCGAGATCTCATCCATCCTAGACGAAGCTGGAGTCTCGCAGGACTGCTTCAACAAACTGCTCCCTGTCCTCTTTAAAGGCGAAAGCTCCCTGATGGCTTTGGCTAAGAAGGGATTGTTCGATGAGAAGAGCGAAGGCTTCAAGCTGCCAACTACTTGCAAGAGCCTGATTGGCATGTTTGAGCGCATGGGGATGCCTTCAACACTGCATTATTCTGTCTGTGCCTGCGGCCACCTGTTCGACAAGCCCTATCCAAATGCTGAGCTCGTTGTGCAAGACGAAGACTCGGTGCGCTCCAGCTACCGGCAGCGCGAGAAGGAGCGCAAGGCCATGGCAAAAGAACAGTGCCCAGACTGCAGTCAGAAACGCAAGGAAGGCACGAGTTTCTACTACCTCCCTCTCAGGTCAAGGTTGCAGCTTATGTTGGGCGTGCCAACCATCTGTCATCAATGGCTCCAGGCCTGGCTGCACCGGGAGCGGTGGCTTGACAAAGATCCAGCAATACCTCCTGCCAGTCAACATGAAGTCTGGGATGGAGCTCGTATGAGGGAGATCTCCGACTTCTTCAACCCCAAGAAGACCTACTGGCTGCCAGTCAGATGCGAGCACTGCCAGACAGTTCACAGACCAGGCCACCACTTCACTGAAGGCGACAGTGATGATGGGCCGCAGTGGAGGTTTCGGTGTCGCACCTGCGAGCAGGTCACCTGTCCTTTCAAGCATATGGCCTGCGGTGACCCGAGGAACCTCATCTTCATTGGCCACTGGGACGGCTTCACCACAGCCAGCACCAGCCCCCGCAACACGCTGATGATCAACGTGGCCATCTTGAACGGAGGCAAGTTGTTGAGCGCGCAGACGTCTTCGCTTCTTCCTGTGGGTTTTGTGCCCAAAGATCAGCTTCCCAAGGGGGTTGA
Organism: Chlorokybus atmophyticus; assembly: GCA_009103225.1. Lineage (NCBI taxonomy): Eukaryota > Viridiplantae > Streptophyta > Chlorokybophyceae > Chlorokybales > Chlorokybaceae > Chlorokybus > Chlorokybus atmophyticus. Next base: position 1,959 of record RHPI01001442.1, on the reverse strand, counting down.
CAACATGGACCCCTTTCTGAAGCCACTTATAGACGAGCTCGAATCACTGCTGCTTGAGGGCTTCACCTGCAATTATGCCCTCCCCACCTCTGAAGTTTGCCCTGACCTGCACTCTCAAGCAGCCGGTGCTACCACGCGCTTGCGTGCGATGCTGCTCATCTGGGCTGGTGATCACCCAGCCCAGTGTCAGATACTGAAGATGAAAGATGGTGGCATCTTGGGCTGCCGCAGATGCTGGTGTAAGGCCCAGCCCTACATGGAAGAAGCCCAAAGGCCTGTAAAGCGCAAGGCTGCTCCAGAGTCCGACGACGAGCAGGTGTCTGCTTGCAAGAAGGCTGTTTCCAAGTCCAGCAGCCAGGCAAAGTCTGCTAGCAGGAATAAGAAGCAGGCGGCTGAGAAGAAGAAGAAGAAGAAGAAGCAACCTGCCAGCAAGAAGCGTGCTGCTGCATCAACCAGCAATGGTCCAGCTGGTCCTAGCAACTCCCAAGCAGTGGAGCTCAACACCTACCAGAAGAAGGTCTACCGCTACGATCAGAACTTCATGCACTCAAGACATCCATGGCCCGAGAGAGAAGAACAGGAGACTCTGACCAACATTGATAAGCTGGAGACTGCTGCTACCCCTGCTATTGGAACACAAGTCAGCATGGAGACAGGTGTCACAGGCAGGAGCCAACTGTGGCGCCTCTACCATGCCTATGGCTTCAGCCCACTCAAGGACGTGGTGTACGACGTCATGCACACCTTGTGTGAAGGTCTAGTGAAGGGCCTCTGCCATGCAGTTTTTGCAAAGGGAGCGCACGAAAGGGTGGTGGATGTTCCCTTGGTGGAGGCCAGGCTTAAGGACTTCACTGCAGCCTTGATCAAGGAAATGCGATCCGGGCGCTCTCCAAAGGGGATTACAGACAGGCTGGGCTCGTGGAAGGCAGAAGACTACAAGAAGTTTATGCAGGACTTTGCACCTTACGTGACAACGGGCTTGCTGACTTGTCGCACATGCGCGACATCTTCATGTCCTTACACAAGCTCATCTGCCTGTTCTATCGCCACTCCCGCTTCAATGGCTGGACCGAAGACACCCTCAGACTGGCAGACAGCTTACTGCGTTACTGGCGTATCAACTCAGAAGAATGCTTTGGCCACAACTTGAGACCTCTAGAGCATGCTGCTGGAGCAGGTCATCTGCTGGACAATATCTTCCGCCACGGCAGCCATGATGTGTACTGGTGCTACGTCTTCGAGCGCGCTGTCTCAGATCACTTGGAGACCAGCACCAACAACAAAGAGTATGAGTTCATCTACATACATCGACATGTACGCTTGTAGTACGAGCGGCTGCTTACTGTCTTGCGCGAAGACCAGCGCACGGGCATGGTCTTTGCAACACGCGTTCAGCTGCAGTTGCGGTCCCATCGCGTGTCCAGCGGTGTTGGAGGTTTCTGGTACGAAGCACCCAGTCAAAGCAAGGCTTTGGAACTCTGGAAGAAGGCTGAGACGTGTCCACACCGGTCTGAGTCACAAGACATTCTTGCTCGAGGCATACTTATTGGCCAGCTGCCAGGTCAACCCACACCACTAAGCTCAGAGCGGTTTGAGATGGTCAGCAGGCACATCAGAGCAGATGCTAGGCATCTCGTGCAGAATACGGCTTACCACTACAAGGCTGTGCTGCTTAATGGGGAGATTCATAGGTTAGGNCAGGTTAGATTGCTTGCTATTGTTGTCCTCACACGTGCTGTTGTGCTTGCTGTCTGACTGCTACCAAGCTTTGTGTTCTACTGTGCAGAACAGAGTCGCCTCTAGGCTTTGATAACGTTGTAACAGACGACCACAGTTACATTGCTGTGAAGCAAGTATTTGTGCATATCTACAAAAAGAAGCCTCAAGTCTTCATTGCTGGTCGCCAATACGTCATGTACACAGACACAGCTGGTGCCTTGTACCGTGACCTTGACACAA
>RHPI01001428.1:531015-548053 GCA_009103225.1 Chlorokybus atmophyticus | reverse complement strand
CATATCAACCGCGATCAACAAGTGTCACACAACGCATAACAACGGTGCATGAACGCCAACACACGCTGCACACACACTCAACAACGTGCCCAGGCCGGCACAAGCTATACCAGCAGTTAGACGTGTTAGCTTCGTGACTGGGAAGGTGGGGAACGATCGGCGATCCGAGGTAATCCCAATTTTCCATCGCCGCGTCCCTGCTCAGCCATTACGCGCCGACGATGTTCATCACCGTCGACTGGTTGTGTCGGCGTCGGCGTGGCCGCTCACCTGAGCCAACCATACTGAACGACGCTCAACGGTCAACTACATTGAAGTCAACTATACTATATATATTCAAGACAATTGGGCTGGCGTTATGTGACATTGATAGTGTGCTTGTTCACACTTCCTATACTTTGCATGTTGGTATGGTGTAGCACACAATGATTGATAAGTGTGTCAATATCATTACAAAGTTTTAAATACTTGCACGGCATCACTCTCACATGCATATACATATACATTTATATGAACAAAACTTGACAGTTGCAAGCACACAGATATTTACAACTTCAAGTCACATAAATGGACAAAATGTATTGCAGTCTATACGTGTATGTGACATTGATAGTGTGCTTGTTTACGCTTCCTATACTTTGCATGTTGGTATAGTGTAGCACATAATGATTGATAAGTGTGTCAATATCATTATAAAGTTCTAAATACTTGCACGGCATCACTCTCACATGCATGTACATATACATTTATATGAACAAAACTTGACAGTTGCAAGCACGCAGATATTTACAACTTCAAGTCACATAAATGGAAGAAATGTATTGCAGTCTATACGTGTATAAACGAAGCTTAATCACTTCTACTAATACATTCAAGTCATTACATAGGATTGAAGGTCACTCACTCCGCGTGTCAACTACTGCACGCACGTGCGTGTGTATGTACATGCACACATCCGTTGCACGTAGTTGTATTTGGGTAGGTATAGTTGTGTTATTGTAAGCGGCTGTAAGCTTTACACCCCAGCTAGATGAATTGTTCATACCTGTGTGTTCGTTATGCTTGTTGTGAGTGTTTCTTACCTACATTGTGCATGATCCTTTATGTATACTGACGGGTTGTGCCGCACGCTTGAACGCACGCTTAGAGCGCACCCACACTGACACCATCACACACACATATAAGACAAAAACTAACACGCACATCAATGTGAGTGCTTCATGGTGTGAGTTGACTTGTTCCGCGTGTCACACTCTCGTGCATGCCGCAATCCTTGCATTCTATATATCACACATGCAGCACAAACACACGCACACATGCACAAAACCCACCATGTCTCCCTAGCCAGCCCCTTAGATCTGGTTGTGTAAAGGATGTTGACTTGGTGGGTTTTGTGCATGTGTGCGTGTGTTTGTGCTGCATGTGTGATATATAGAATGCAAGGATTGCGGCATGCACGAGAGTGTGACACGCGGAACAAGTCAACTCACACCATGAAGCACTCACATTGATGTGCGTGTTAGTTTTTGTCTTATATGTGTGTGTGATGGTGTCAGTGTGGGTGCGCTCTAAGCGTGCGTTCAAGCGTGCGGCACAACCCGTCAGTATACATAAAGGATCATGCACAATGTAGGTAAGAAACACTCACAACAAGCATAACGAACACACAGGTATGAACAATTCATCTAGCTGGGGTGTAAAGCTTACAGCCGCTTACAATAACACAACTATACCTACCCAAATACAACTACGTGCAACGGATGTGTGCATGTACATACACACGCACGTGCGTGCAGTAGTTGACACGCGGAGTGAGTGACCTTCAATCCTATGTAATGACTTGAATGTATTAGTAGAAGTGATTAAGCTTCGTTTATACACGTATAGACTGCAATACATTTCTTCCATTTATGTGACTTGAAGTTGTAAATATCTGCGTGCTTGCAACTGTCAAGTTTTGTTCATATAAATGTATATGTACATGCATGTGAGAGTGATGCCGTGCAAGTATTTAGAACTTTATAATGATATTGACACACTTATCAATCATTATGTGCTACACTATACCAACATGCAAAGTATAGGAAGCGTAAACAAGCACACTATCAATGTCACATACACGTATAGACTGCAATACATTTTGTCCATTTATGTGACTTGAAGTTGTAAATATCTGCGTGCTTGCAACTGTCAAGTTTTGTTCATATAAATGTATATGTATATGCATGTGAGAGTGATGCCGTGCAAGTATTTAAAACTTTGTAATGATATTGACACACTTATCAATCATTGTGTGCTACACCATACCAACATGCAAAGTATAGGAAGTGTGAACAGCACACTATCAATGTCACATAACGCCAGCCCAATTGTCTTGAGTATATATAGTATAGTTGACTTCAATGTAGTTGACCGTTGAGCGTCGTTCAGTATGGTTGGCTCAGGTGAGCGGCCACGCCGACGCCGACACAACCAGTCGACGGTGATGAACATCGTCGGCGCGTAATGGCTGAGCAGGGACGCGGCGATGGAAAATTGGGATTACCTCGGATCGCCGATCGTTCCCCACCTTCCCAGTCACGAAGCTAACACGTCTAACTGCTGGTATAGCTTGTGCCGGCCTGGGCACGTTGTTGAGTGTGTGTGCAGCGTGTGTTGGCGTTCATGCACCGTTGTTATGCGTTGTGTGACACTTGTTGATCGCGGTTGATATGGTTGGCGAACCAGCTGCAACCGACGGTGAGGTGTGTAGCGTCGGCGCTGACGGATCATTGTCGACCGCGTTGTTTCGACATGGGCGGTGCGCTGCCAGTCGGCGGTGTGCTGTGGTAAACAAACTGTTATGCGCGTTGGTGATATGTAAGTTGTTTGTTGTTCAACGGCGATCTCTGTTCTCTCTGCAACGGTGTGCTGCCGTTTCCCGCCAGCGCGAGTTCTACGGATTGTTAGGGTTGTGTCGCCGTCGCTAGGCAGTCTGTGCTTCGGGTGGTGGCCAGTGTCGGTCAGATTGTCGTGTGAGGGGCAGCTTGCGGGCGACGTCTGTGCGGAGCTTGATGGCGGATCAAGGCGAGGCTGGTGTGCATGCACCGGCGGTAACGTTTGCTCTGGGCGGCTCTCTCCCGTCTATTTTGCGCAGCCAGACCTTCTACCAGACTGCATATGACCAGGTGCTGTTTTAGCCAGCCGGTTCTCCTGTGCATTAGGTGGTAATTGCCAACAATACTGTCGCCATTATTGTTCTGCGCTTGACAGGTATCCATCGGATCGCCGGTGCATATAATGGGTATGCCTGCTGGTGATGCTAATGGTGTCAGAGAGTTGCATGTCGCCTTGCCGGGTGGTTTTGGTTTTAGATTTAGCTTGCATCGTCTGCGCCGTGTGCCCGGCTTCCCTCAGCGGCTGGGTAGTGATCTGCTGGTGGTAGAGCATGTGGTGGGAGGTGTTGCGCTAGCGCGGTGGGTGATTGGCACTGAATGTGATATGGACCCTGGACGAAGACGACATTGGGTAGAGCAGTGGCATGACACTGAGTGGTTGCCATTTGAGGTTGGGCAGTGGAGTCTGCATCCTCTGCAAGGCGGGGACCGTGGTGACGACGACAATCCCGGCTTGCCACATCCACCTCCTGCAGTCCAGGGAGGTGGATGGCATCCCGTCATGCCAACAAACACTGGTAGGTACTGTGCGAACCTGGTTGCTGTGCTGCATGTTGTCGTGGGCTGTGTGTGGTGTGATTTGTGTGTGGCGCAGTGTCTGGCGCAATGTGATGTCGGGAGATGCTGTAGGTGTCCATTGTGTCTCATGTCAGTTTCAGAGTGGCATTGCTGCGCCAATTGCAAGCTGCAGTGGAGCGTGTAGAGCTGCATGTGGTGTGTGAGAATGTGTGGCTGTTGTCATGCTAATGAGCTGCGCCTGCTGTCTATCTCTCAGTGTTGAGAGATAATGACATTGTGTGTGCAGGTTGTACTAATGCTGCGAATGCGCGAGACAGAGCGTCAACAATGTGACGACCTGGATGGTTGCACGCTGCGATCAATGTTACCCGCATACACTTTCCCTTGTACAAACGTTGCCTGAGCAGCCTACTGTAGTGCATGTACCCTGATTACTGCGCTTGCTGCTGCTGTGTAGGATTTTCACTACTATTCGCTGGTAGTGTGGTGTGTTTGCTAAGCGTGCCAGCATGTTAGGGGTTCATTGTCAAGAAAAAAAAAACGTTGTGGCTGACAGTGGGTTCGATTGGGTTAGGCCACACACATAATATGGTGTGCAGAGCGTTAAGGTGGTGTGTGTCAGTGTGACAGTATGTCAACAGGACTGGTATGCATATAACATCGGGCTGCAATTGTGTAAGTGGCTCAAAGCGTCAAGGCCATGACAGAGGTGTACTAAGTACTGAGTACCCCATTGCTGTTAACATTTGGCGACCAATATACTCGGAGTATGCAGGGGGGATGCACTCTACCAACGTGGACTCGGATGTAATCCAATCAATGCCAAGTGCCTGGCTCCACCCGAGTGTGGTTCCGCGCGAGGAGGCATGTCCGTAAATGGGGTACATCTGCTTGGGCACGGCATGCACGTCAGTAAGGGCCTTGGCAGATTGGTGCCCTGACAATAGTCCTAGTCTCTTGTCTGTGTGGTCACAAACCAGTTCAACGTCAACAACGGGGGAGGTTTAAAAGACTCGGTGCCGGAAAGTTGCTAATTCAAACATGGTCCCGCAGAGGACCATGTTCGGCTTCATGTACTTGGAAGCATCCGGAATGTTCTCTAGTACGAAAGGAAGGCCGCTGTCGTGCAGACGCAAGCGCAAGTCATGCAGCAGTGTGCTGTGGTGCCACGAGCCACCGTGCTGTCGACGTTGTGCGGTTGGTATGCAACGCGCAAATGCCTGGCAGGGCGGGCTGGCCCATATGATGTCGTAAGGGAGCAGGTCCACTGTCATGGCGTCACCTTGGATGAATGGAAATGGGTACTCCGGCTGCTCCTGGATATCCACACCCGTGACATCGAAGCCGGCGCGATAGAGTCCCATGCTGGCTCCACCCCCACCGCAACAAAGGTCAAGGAGCTTAGGGCGGTGAGGTTCACCGCTACGCCGGGTAGCGGTGTGGGTGATGAGCTGTGGGGTAGACGTCCTCCACAACGGGATACTTGGCAGCGGCGGCGAAACTTTTCTGTTGGTGGACACTCTGCGTCCGCCCACGACCATGCACTTGTCACTGCCATCGTGAGTGAGCACGACCACAATGTTGTGCTTGTCGATGTGGAGGTGCTGCACGTCACCGTCAACAAATCGAACACTGTGCCTTCCTGTACACAGATGGCGCAATCAATGTCACTTGAAGTCAGGGCCATTTGCAAGCAATCACGCACCGACTTGACTGTTGTGTGCGTATATGGCGCCCTCATACCAAGCGCTGTCCGCCGGCCAATATACCATGGTCCTCAATCCCACCAGCGAATGCCCACCATGCACGCATCGCTGCCGTGTTGAATGAAGGACCTCTTCTTTGTCAACTGCTACCTAACATACTAACAAGGATGAGCATACAGTAGGTCCCGCAACGCGCGAACACACGCACGCGTAATTGGAGGTTTAACTGCAAGTGATGCTCAGGCTGAGCGACTTGTTTGTATAGATAACAGCACAGAGCCTAAACGACTGAACAGAGCTCACTTGGTCGTTGCATACGCCGTCCTCACTATCGATCCGCCGCGTGTTATTCAAGTCCACCTGTCCTCGACCACATCTGGCGCGACAGCTCTATGCGCACGTGTGTTTATTAGGATGCGTGCAACCTATGCTGAATAGAGGGCTTGACAACATGCATTGTGCCATTGGTGATAATCACTAACCTTGGCAAGATTCACGATCTGGCCATCTGCAATGGAGCCAGGCCGTGCGTATGGCATGTATCGCATAGGTTGCCCATGCCACTCGAACGGAGCACTCTCGCACAGACTGCACGTGCATTGACTATGGAAGAATTCCGGCAGAGTGCACTTTAGCTTGCCTCGGCAATGAATAATGTGATCACCGCCACACATGTGATGCCAGCAAGGGGCAGTAAAACCAAACCGTGTGTGATACTGACTGCACTGGGCTTGATGACGCTCGAGGCGCGCCCTCTGCCCATTGTTGACAACATACGCATGGCAAACCTCGCACACCAGGCATGTCCTGCCTCGGGACAGCTCAGGCATGGACGCTGCTTGCACGCGTGAAGCAATCAACCTGATATGGAATCAACTCAGTGCAACCAACAGCACAAGTTGACACTAACCCTAAAAGTCAGCACCAAACCCTAATAATGTGTGTGAATAATAATACGCTGGTAGCGACCCCTAAAGGTGTCGACTCATCCGCGACACGCTATGCTGGATTGCTTGGCGGCGGCGGCGGCGGTGGCGGCGGCCGCGGCGGCGTGGAGGGTTTGGGCAGGTGCAGCGACGGAATGTCACAACACAGGGTCGGTCATGGTGTGCATAGACTAGATGTCGTACATGTCCATGTTGGTCAAGTCCTCCACGTCGCTGTCATCATTGCTGTCCTCCAACGTCCAATCTTCGTGCCTGCTAGGTTCTGCTATTGCTTGTTGGTTTTGTGGTTCCTCAACGGTGCATGCCGCAGGTTCCACAGTCTCATTCGCCGAGCAGCCGTTGAGGTGGTTTTTGCACCCAATGCATGAGCAGCTGTCCGTGCATGACTTGCCAGCCTTTCGGCACTTGCATCTCTTGCTGTTGCAACGTCCAACCTTGCATACGCACCCATGCATGAGCACTTGTCGACGAGTAATGGCTGCTGCCATGTTTTCTGAAAGATCCTGCACTGCACACCACACGCCATCATCCAGCTTAAAACCATACTCCGTCAACTCCGGTAGATGCATGTCTTGTTCACAACTCTGCATCCACATTTGGACTGCATATACCGAGCGTAAGGCATGCAGCCATAGGGCATCGACTGTAGGAATAGTGTCACGTGGAGTGGCGGTTTTTTTCCATATAGTCTTGTGAATAGCTTCAAGCCAGTCCCCTAAAAACACCTTGTCACTGGTAGTAGCGTGTGCGCCGTGCAGTTCGAAGTACAGTGAGGCAGGAGTCCCAGAGTCGAAGGACGAACGGTACTTTTCAAAGTAGGAACAGCCCAGCAAGCGTAGCACTGCAAAGCACATCTCGTGCTCTTGTTCATTGACGCCTCCAGTGATGAAGTCTGCATGCTGAGCCATGACTGTTCTCCAGATGAACTGCTTTGAGATGCCGCCAATGAATGACGTGTAGTCGCTGCCGGTGGCAGCATACACTAGCAGCAGCAACCAACTACGCCGTCCGACAGTAATGCTGTGCAGCTGGTGCATTCTTGCGACATGCTCCTGGAGGCGTGTGAGGTTGATGAATGGAGGGCGTGATCCTGCCCGTGAGTGCTGCGCCACCTGCACTGTGACCTCCTTCAACGCCATATCCCACCTCTCCGTTACCGCCAGACCGATCAGGTCAAGTCCTGGCAGGGCGGCCTAGCTAAAGCTTTACTAGTACTCAGTAGATCAACCATGTACCCGATGTCGCTCCCGCAATGCGAGGCATCTGCAGCCAGAGTGCGCAGCACCCTATGGCTGTCATCATCAGCATCAGTATCCATGTCATGGTTGGTTGGCTCTGTCTCCAGAAGTAACTGCCGACTCAGTTGCTTCTGGGATTGGCTGCGCTCCCCGAGGTACTGGGACTTTTGCCTAAGCATCTCAGTAGTGGGCTTGTATAATGTCATCTTCATGTCTCGGTTAACAAGACACTCGTGTGCCTCGTCCAGAGCCACCAACCGTCCTGGCGTGCCTGTCAAGCTCACTGCAAAGCCTCCGGCAGCCAGCATTTCCAGGAGTGAGGCAGGCATGGTCTGGAGTTCCGCTAAGTGCAGTGTCATCACTTTCTGGTAGTTGAATCGGTCCCAGGCAAACGGCAGTGGGCTAAGACCTTTCCAGCTCGCCAGCCTCAGGTGCCAGATTTTTTTTCGCACAGCACAGAACAGGCCGAGGTAATGCAGCATGTCTCTATCGACGAAGCTCCACCAGAACTGCCATGTAGCATCATAGTTTGCCTTGTCTTCACAAAATATTTCAATCAATCGGCGTGGCTTGGTGGCCAATACACCATGCTGCGCCCAGTCTTGTTCGCATATCTGTTTGTTGACTGCGCTCTCTTGCTCCCACCACAGGTCTTGCATGCGCCGGTACACAGCCTCCCAACCTTTGCACAAGAAGTTGTGGATGCGCTTCCAATGCAAACCTTCAACCAGGTGGTTACGCGCTGTCGAGTTGGAGAAGCCGCCCTCCAGTGATAAAGCATCGAGACCGGCATCCCATGCCATCTTCATCAACACGGGCTGCATATTCATGAGCACATGAAAGTCTCCAGGAATAGGAACCAACCAGTCCCAATATCCTGGCTCCGCCTTCTTCAGCGCTACCATTAGTGCAAATGTCTTTTGGTCTCCCGTGACGCAGATCTTGCTTTGCGTGTCACTCAAGTGCACCTTGCAACGCAGCTGGAGCAAGGCTATCTTCAGGTTATCGATCTTGTCAGGGCAAAAGGGCAGCACCGGAAGGTACTCAATGTCATTGGGCACAGTTGGCTCCTCGCTTTGTGCACTGTGCAGATAGCGCGCCCAGTCGTCCTTGAGTGTAGGCAGTGACGCCTGCTGCTCCTGACGCATTCGAAACACCACAGTGTTGTGCATAGAGACCTTGAACGAGTTGAGGGCGGCAGTCTCAGCTGGCATCAAATTCAGGATAGGTTCGCTGCGAACTGTGGCGGTCTGACGAGGGCGTGGTGGTGGGGGCGGCATAGCCTCTGACAATGGCGCAGATATCATGGCCTCCATCAATGTGCGATTGCGCGTACGCTGTCCATGCCAGGCGACAACATGTAAGTGAAACCAACAATGATGATGGCTGCGCGCATGCACACGTCCTAGGCAGATGACATTGGAGCTCACCTCCAATTCGAGAGGCCCAGTGCATTGTCGGCCGCTGGTAGAGGTGAGCTGAGTTGATGTAGCATGTATATCACCAGTAGTTCTTCCTTTGTACTTTGCCTGATGTCCCGCACGGACATCCATGTTGTCAATGGATGCGAGTACATGCATCCCTGGCTGCGGCTGCAGTCGAGCAGGCGATTTGAGGTTGTGCAATGCCCGGCGATGTACGTGACGGTCCAAGTGGCTCCTGCTGGTTGCGACTCCAATACGATTAAGTGTCTTGATGAGCTTGTTCCCGTTGGTTGCAGCATCCACAGCATCACTGACTGCCATATGAACAGGAGAGGAGGCCCACCGGCTCCTTGCATACACAGCAGAGTGCGTGAGAAACAGAGTTTTGTTTCGCAGGACTGCCAGAGAGTGCGCATGCCGCTCCCCGGGTGTCTTCACTCGCTCCATCACGTTGTAGCCTGTCAAGGCACCAAAGACCTTGCGTAATGTCGCCCCGGATGTCTCCCATTCCACAAGCCAATCGACGAAGCGCAAGTCGTGGTCCATTCTGTTGCGCTCCACCAGCCGTTTGCGTTCCACATCCATGAGCCTATTCAAGGTACGCAACACTGCTGCCGGCACTTCATCTCCGTCTGGTGAGGCGGGACCACTCCCTTTGGACTGCGTGGTAGTTGGCACATCAGTCACCCTTATGGCATGCCGTAGCAGACAGGCCAAGGGGTCAGCCCAAGCTGCAATGAGCAGCGTCCCTTGCTGTTTCGCACCAGTCACGTGCATGGTTGCACCCGGAATTCTGGATTGCACTGCTCTCAACAACACCCGGGCTTGTTTGACATTGTATTTTGCAGCTACAGCGGTGAGGAGCACCACGGCATCCCGTTGCAGCAGTTGCGCCGCTACATCTTTCACCGCACGAGCAAGAGGATCAGCTACTTCCTCTTGCGCTGCAGCCGTCACCTCGTCCACATATAATAATCGGACCTCCTCCGCCACCTGTGCATCATGCGCAGAGGGTTGCGCCACCCTCCGGCTTCGCATTGTATCGCGCAGCCCAGTGATTACCTCCTCAAGCTCCACCAGTCGCATGCGGTAACCGTCCCTGTCTTGCTCTGCCGACAGACGCTGCTGTTTCTCGCTTTTGTACTGATCTACCTCCTCCTGCACACTGGTCTCCAGCAACTATACAACATGTCAACCCCAAATTTAGCCCATGCCCATTCATGCTCTACGAGCATGGTTGATCACCCCATACATACACTAACCTGAACATGCTGTAATAGGTGATCCGCCTCCTCATGCGCCTCCTCTAATTGGCACGCATCCTCCTCACGTTGCGCGTCATGCCGTGTTTGCTGCGCTGCCAACCGCTCATCAGCTTCCTGCAGGACCAAACTGATCTCAGATCACCGCACTGACAGGTAAAGATGACAGCAGATTGGCAGGGTCCTAGGGTGGTTGTTGTCTCAACAACGCAGAATGCACCAGGGCATTCCATCAACATTATACCAGGTTGTCATACGCACCTGCCATTTTGAATGCCAACGACAAGCCTCCCGCTGAGCCCGTTCGAGCGCCGTGCTCGCAGATGTTTGCACAGGCACCTCTCTGTCGCGCACAGCCTGTCTCAGTACCTCCGCCTCAGCGCACATCCCGTCGCGCTCCACACGAGCGGTGTCCAGCTCGGTCGTCAGGCGTAGAACTTCTTGCCGAAGAAACTAGCCAAGCACCACAGTGATGAGACCAATATAGACAACAACAGCGCAATCTCATCGCCAGTAGTAGTATATAACCCACACTGACACTCCTACCCAATATGTACAGCAATGAGTTCACCATCTGCCAGACTATGAGACAGCTAAGCTGGTATGCATGCATGACGAGCGTTGTGATTGCACACAACCCCCCTAAACATATTACATTGCCCACACCAAGCGGCACTTAGTGGATCTATGCAACTCTAGACAGGCAGTCCCTTCATTTTTAGACCACACGTCTATTGACTACAGCAGCTGTTAACGTAAACACAAGCGGTGCACAGAGTGTGATACCTCAACTTGGCTGAATATTCGGGTCTGTCTACACGTAGGAATCGCAGCATGCACAGGCGTTGAGTCCACACTCACAGCAGGTGCAAACTCTGCACCAACAGCACAATTCACATCAATGTCCATCACTAGGCAAAGGGTACACCAAATTGACACTCGTGCTATACCAATCTGCTAACATCCAGTAGCTCAACATCAACATGCAGTTGAAGATGTTCCTGTCAAGCTGTCTGTCTGAACCTACTACGGCATGCGCCCACCTTGCGCCTGGGCCCCCGGAGTTTTGGGCGTCCTCGGAATAGACCTTGCATTGCCATTGAGTCTGGCTATGTTAGGACCAAGCAGGACGCGATTGCCGTCACGATTGATGCGGGAATTGTATGGTTGTTGCTGCAGGGCAGCTAAAGATGGGACTTGCTGCTGTCCGGACGCATGGTAAGACTTCTGTCGTTTATTTAGCTGAGACGCTGGTGGGATGTTCTCTTGGTCTTCGTCCTCAGACTCAGATGGATCAATATCCACATCATCATCGTTCTGCATACACAACTAGTCAGCCACCAATGCAATTGCAGCGCCAACGATGCACACAACTAACCAACTATGAGCACCTCCTCACAGCGGAGTGGTGTTGAACTTGCAAGCAGACGTGGCACATCCTGCAGCACAAAACAAGGATGCACTTAGACACAGAATCTCCTGTATATCAGTCCAAACACTTATGCTCAACACTGCGCCACCGGCAGCATGTATACACTCACTCCTGCCATCCGATTCATAACTAGGTGGTCGCCGACCCAGCTCCACGTATTGCCAGACGTTAAGGCATACATAAAGACCCCTGTGGCATTCATCCTGGACTTCTTCAAACCCAACTCCTCCCTGAGCTGGTTGACGACATACTTGTCCTCCTTGCAGCGCCGCCTGGCATAATCTTTCTGGCTTGCACATCGCTCCTTGCGAGCAGCCTCTAACTCAGCAAGCTTCTGCCGCTGCTGCTCAACGAGCGTTGCTACATCAATCTCCTCCGCCATTGTCGCCACCGCCCACAACACCAGACACCTATGCTGTTTGCACACTCACCGCCCTCCCCTACCAAATTTTCAAAAGCGCACACCGTTGCACAACGTCGATATCGCGCACTGACGACGGGTTTAGCTGCGTGCCTCTGTCTCATCGACGTCATCCCACCCTCAGCACACGAGCGGAAACGGCTGTTGACAACGGTCAACATACGCCATCTCGACGTGATGCACACAACAACCTCCGCGTCCTAACAGCTGATAAACCCCGTTAGGACGCACATTCACAGCGCAGACTGAACACGTCGACGCCACCGGGATCATCGGTGCAGATCAACAACATTCACCCGCTACAACGAGTATGTCGACGTTGCTAGCGTCGATCGTGACCGTCGGTCAGCTACAATCTCAGACAGCCGGCATAAGCATTTCCCCATTAGCTTCGTGACTGTTCCATACTTGATACCACTATATCGGGTCGTCCGTTGTTTTTATGTCCCGACGCGGCACTTTCTTGCCGTGTTTTGCGTCCCGACGCAACCTTTTCCTCTCGTTTTTCGCGTCCCGACCCGGGTTTCCCCGTTTTGTGTCCCGACTTACCTAATTCGAGCCACGTGTAGCGACAGAGCGGAGAGATCTAATGCCAGTAGGCATTAGGTTACCTGCTGATTGTTGGCCCTGCACAGTGGCACTGCCAGTTGCGACTGTGAGCAGCGCAGCGGCTCTTTTACTGGCGCCGGGAAAACTGGCGCAAGCTAGTCCGAACTCCCGCCAAGCTTTTGAATTTCTGCGCGGTTACTTGTTTTGCACTCCGAGGCGTCGAGTTCTGGCAGAGATAGTCGTTGTCTTGATACTTTCGACGCTTGGCACTGGTGTCCGGGGCTGCAGGGCTTGTGCACGGCACATCAAGGGTAGGATACCAAATATTCTGTTGCTGGTGCCAGGAGGGAGATCCAGGGGGGAAGGGGTACGGCGCCAGTAGCTAACCCTAACCGGGGCGGCGGCAGGGCCAGCGGTGTCGGTGCGGGAGGTGGTGACCGCTGCGGGCCCAAGAGGTGCTGGGATTCGTCCCTTGAGTGTCACTGGAAAAGGCGCGCTACCGCGTATGGCATGGTTTTGAAGCTGGAGGTCAGGTTGGACGCACTACCTGGGCAGCTGTGCAGTCAACTTGAACGACCATGCTGCAGGTGATTGGAAGCAGTGCCTTGTACAAGGTGGCTGTTGTCCAGTTGGTTTTTGCTGTGTGCTTTTTATCAAGCATAGGCTTACCCAAGACTCTGGCACTGTTCTGGTTGCTACCAGTTTCAGAGCGTCTGTGTGACTATCATTCAGGCTTGTCGCAGTGCACTAGTTGGGTTTGAAGCGAGCAAAGCTTTAATGCAAATTGGAAGCAATTGGTTCAATGTTACAATGGCAGTTGGCTACAACACACGGGTTCCCCCACCTGCGGCACAGGCAGTGTGAATCTATACAACATGAGGCACACTCAACGCAGCTCTGGTCTGTATTTGACACACACACGTTGGGTTGTCAACACTCTGCTTTCCAAGCACTTTGCGTTGCCTCCAGAGTGCTGGTTGTCAGCACTGGTACACAGGCAACCAAAGCATGCCTGTGTACGTGTGCACCGTTGCGTTTCTGCGTCTGTTGTGCACGTGCACTTTGGTGCTCGGTCCATAGTGCGCTACTTGCATACAGAGATGATGCCAGTAGTCGGTGTACTGTGCAGCAACCTTATGGGTTTCAACGCAGCTGTTTGCACGCCAGTGTTGCATGCCATCCAGTTCTGTACATGCTTACTTCAGTTCGCATCTAGCATACCGAATGGGCTTACCACTTGGGAAGTTTACTCATAGACTGCTGGTTAGTAGCCGTCAGTTTGTGCTGTGGTCACTGCAGCAAGTAACTTCAGATTTAAGAACCGGTGAGATGGATGCGTGCTTGGGACAGTGGCAGGCATGACGCTTCCAAAGCAGCTCACTGGAGTTGCGATTGATAACCAGCAGGGGAACAATTCCATTTGAGACAGTTCAACTTTACAACCGTAGCTGCCTGATCAAGGCTTGTGCAAATACGTTGTGTGCTTCACCAGGTGCACTGCGCCGGCTGTGGGCAGCTGCTGAACGTGCCAGATGGTGCTCACAAGTTTGCATGTCCAAAATGTCACATGGTGCAGGGTGTGCCTGTGCACCAGCAGCGTGCCATGCCAAAGTTTCAGGTACCTGCCAGTCTGCGGGTTTATGTTCAGTTATCAATTTGTCGGACTTGCGCTGCTGATATATTGTGCAGGTCCCATGCGCCAACACAAACTGCAGGCAGATCCTAAATGTGACGCAAGGGCTTTCACGTTTCTGCTGCCCAAAATGCAACACACCGCAGGTGCTTAGCAAACTGTTCACTGTGGCCGCATCGCGTGTTGTGGGCAGCTGACCAAGCAGGCAATGTGCGTTGGTGTGAGTGCAGGCGTTGTCAGAGACACAGTGGGTAGAGCTGGCAAGAAATGCAGCACGAGAGCAGGCTATCCGAGAGCGGCTAAGTATGCTGTCCGGTGCGGGTCTCAGGACAAATGGTCTCGGCCAAGGCTACGGCGGAGTACCAGACTACAGTCAGCTTGCCCAATTTGAGAGTTTAAAACGCAGTTATCCGGGCATTTTGGACCAGGAGCAGTTGGAGCTATACAAACGGCTTAGGGTAAATGTCCTTTGTTCATGCACGCATGTGTTGGCTGAGCTGATGATGTACACAAATTATATTGTAGGCACAAGAAGATGAGCCTCAAGATGAGGAAGATGATGCCGAGGACGCCATCGGTGAAACATTCATGGAGTACAAGCCAGCAAAATGGACGATCGGCAAACCTCACCCAGATCCTGTTGTTGAGACCTCATCTCTTTCTGCTGTGGAGCCCCCCGACGTTACATACCGCCCTGTCATATCGGATGAGATTGCAGAGACTGGAGCTCTTTCTGCACTGCAGTTAGAAGCTGTCGTGTATGCTTGCCAGGTCTGCTGTACATGCATGGTGTACATAGGAAGCTATATCAGGGAGGGCTACAGCCCCAACCAGTGCTGGTCATGGCAAGACTAATTCAATCCTTGCCTTGGTGCAGCGTCACGAGCAAGTTTTGCCCAGCAATCAGCGCGGCGGCTTTTTCCTTGGTGACGGTGCTGGTGTTGGTAAAGGCCGTACTGTTGCTGGTCTAGTAAAGGAGAACTGGAAGATGGGGCGAAGGCGAGGGATATGGCTGTCAGTAGGCTCGGACCTCAAATATGATGCTTCGAGAGATCTTGAAGACCTCAATGCAGCTGAGATACCAGGTATGGGCCTGCAAATTGTGGTTGCCAGCTTTGTAAATGCACATGCTGACCTTGTGACCGTTTGCAGTACATGCGTTGAACAAGGCTCCATACAAAAAGTTGGACTCCAAGGAAGTTGGCATCCATGATGGCGTGGTGTTCTCAACATACAGCAGTCTCATTGCTTCATCAGAAAATGGACGGTCGCGTTTGAGCCAGCTCATCCAGTGGTGTGGAAAGGATTTCGATGGCCTCATTGTCTTTGATGAGGTTCGTTGATCTTGCTGCTGTTTGTATGCTGTGCAAGTGCTTGTGCTGTTTAGCACCCAGTCACAGTCCTTTGCGAGTTAGCGCAGGATGTTCATGCAGTGCCTGAACATGCCTGACCAAGCTCATGCGTGCTGTGCAGTGTCACAAGGCCAAGAACTTGGTGCCAGACTCTGGTGCGCAACCAACCAGGACAGGGGAAGCAGTCCTGGAGTTGCAGGTTTGACTTTCCTTGTTCATTGCTGATTATTACCGGTCAGAAAGCGATGTCATTTATTTACATCCTGTTCCATGTGATTTTTGGTTTTAGTCCTTGCGATATTGTCTAAATTGTTGTGCAATCAGAGCAGCAAACTCATTCACACATTGATGTTGTCGGCCCTGTTGCAGAACAAACTGCCAATGGCTCGTGTGGTCTACTGCTCAGCTACCGGTGCATCCGAGCCGCGCAACCTGGGGTACATGTCACGGCTCGGCCTTTGGGGGCCAGGTACAGCCTTCAAGATGTTCAGCGAGTTCCTGTCAGCTGTTGACAAGGGTGGCGTTGGTGCCCTGGAGCTGATTGCCATGGACATGAAAGCTAGGTATGGCAGTTGTAGAGGTAGTCATCAACGTCAGGGTGCGCTTGATTCTTGATTTGCGAAGAGTACTGCGCATGCGGTTCTTTTGTTACCGCCATTGTATACTACATCGCCTACCTTACTTGCAGACACTGATGATGGCTTGTTGTGCAGGGGAATGTATGTCTGCCGCACTCTATCATTTGCAGGTGCCGAGTTTGAGGTTGTCAATGCCAACCTTTCCGCAGAAGTGACAGTAAGTTGTACTCGGCTGTAGATTGCGGTCTACTGCCACCAAGGTACATGTTTGAACACCCACGCTTGCAGGCGCAATATCGCGAGTCAGCTCTATTCTGGGCCGAGCTTCGTACGGAGCTTCATGCTGCTCTGGAATCCATTGGTGATGGAGGCCCCAAGAAGAACCACTTGTGGCGTTACTTCTGGGCCACACATCAGGTAACACTGACAAGTGCTGTGAAGCCAGTCAGTTGCTTGCGGGCTGATTGTAGCTGGCGGCTGATGACTACAGCAGCGCTTTGGCCTTTGGCATCTTATGTCTTCACCCCATCGTGTTGTGGGTTGCAGAGGTTTTTCCGTCATCTATGCATTGCTGCAAAAGTGCCAGCAGTCGTGGAGTTGGCGCAGCAGGCATTGAAAGACAACAAGTGCGTAGTCATTGGGTTGCAAAGCACTGGAGAAGCGCGAACGGAGGATGTTGTGAAGCAGAACGGAACTGAGTTGGAGGACTTTGTTTCTGGACCTCGCGAGTTGGTCACCAAGTTTATTGAAGACTACTACCCCTTCCCTCCGGAACCTCCCGCTATTGTTGGTGAGTCAGGCATAGCTACCGGTTTACCCCCC
>RHPI01001428.1:514538-530844 GCA_009103225.1 Chlorokybus atmophyticus | reverse complement strand
CCCAATTGTTGTCGTTATCCTTTGAGGTCATCTGGACGCTTGCTCAGCCACAATTCCTGTGTGACTGAGCGTTCAAATGTGGTTGCGCAACAGCTGCCCGTGAGAAGGCGGAAAAGCAGGAACGGCAGAAGAGGCGCGCTGAGGCTACCAGCCGTACTGCTACAAGGTCATCGCGCGGTCGCGCACTGCGTGGGCGCGCTAAGTACGCAGAGTCAGGTGACGAGGAGGGTTTGGAAGCCTTGCCTAGTGATGAAGGAAGCGACAAAGACACAGAGTCGGGGTCTGATGAAGAAGTGATTGCACTGGACAAGACCTGTATAGCATGCGGCGCTGGAGCTGAGGTGAGCCATCTAGAGTTTGATTGAGGCTTGTTCATACATCATTGGCGGAGCTACTTGGACTGATTGTTATGGCCTGGCTGCAGCGGGACGATCGCCTAATTCAGTGCACCAAATGCCAAGTTGCCATTCACATGGCCTGCCTCGTGCCTCCTATGGAGACCAGGCAACCCAAATGGCTGTGTCCAGATTGCCAAGTGCAGGTATGAACATGGCGGCTGTGCTTGAAGGCAGCTCAAATGAATGGCACTAAGGAAATGCGCTAAGTACAGGCTACAACTACTACACAGAGTGCCATGGTGCCGCTGTGTGCTGAGTGTGATTGGGCACAACCTTGTCTGATGTTGCACTGTAGGACACCAGCAGATTGGTGACTTGCGGTAACTGGTGGTTGCAATGACAGGATGCTTATGCTGCACGTGCAAAAGAGGAGTACAACCTGGCATTGCAGCAACGACATGAGGCAGCGCAAGCTCGCAAAGCAGAGCTCCTCAGAGTAGCACGGACCCTGCAGCTTCCGCACAACCCATTGGACCTGATCATTGATCAGGTTGGTTACATGTGTGTACACCAAGCATGCCTGAACAGTCAACCTCACACCCGAGCTTGCCGTTGTCGACGCTCACAAGGTTGCATGTTTTTGACAGCTTGGTGGCCCCGATGCGGTTGCTGAAATGACAGGACGCAAAGGTCTGCTGGTGCGCAACCCACAGGACGGATCCGCTGGTAAGGTTTTCTACCTGTTGTGCTGCTAAACAACCAGTATTAGTTAATTTGGCACAGTCGTCAGGCAAGCTGTATCAGATAGTCATTGGTGATCATGCTGCTGTATGTGTGCATGCAGGTCCCAAAGGAGGTGTTTCGTATCGCCTCAGGAAGACAGACGGTGTAGCTCAAGAGTTACAGAACATGCACGAAAAGCAGCTTTTCATGGATGGCAAAAAGCTGGTCGCTGTGATTTCAGAAGCTGCATCTGCTGGTATATCCTTACAGGTATCACGTGTTCCTGCTTGCTTCAAACCTGTGTGTGTCGCGACATTGCAAAACATTATGGACCACAACTCCTCAGGCTGATAGAAGAGTTGCGAATACGCGCCGGCGGGTGCACATCACGCTTGAGCTACCTTGGAGTGCTGATCGCGCAATACAGCAGTTTGGTCGGTCACATAGGTCAAACCAGGTACAGCAAGCTTTGGGTGTGCCAGCATGTTGCTTGATGGTTGCTTTGGTTGGTTCATATTAGTGACCTGGACTCACGTACAGGCGAGTGCACCACAGTACCGCTTGCTGTTCACCAACCTCGGTGGTGAGAAACGGTTTGCCACAGTTGTTGCACGCCGTTTGGAGACGCTCGGTGCTTTGACACAAGGCGATAGAAGGTAGGTGACTGGCATAAGCGTCATACATCACCCTACTCTGCAGCACACTTAGTTTACTCAACTGCACTGCATAATAGCCATCACTTCAAACCCGATCAGGTTGCTCTCGACTGCATGTGACTAGACTTCACTTCGCCAGACTATACGCAGAACTTGACCACATTGAATTGCGCTACAGCAGATGCTATGCATTCTCTATCTAGACCTACTAATCATTGTACAAAAACTTGTTGAGCCAAACTTTAAACTTCCAATAGTTGCAAGTACTTCATAGTGGTTGCCTGTAACACAAAACACCGGGCTTTCTGTTCCGGAGTACCAGTTACTAGTACTATGCGCAACCTAATCTGACAGACAGGGTAGTATCTATTTATAGGCGTTGGTGCAAACATATGAGGACCACAGCGTGATGAGCTCAGGTGCCAAGGACGCCTGAGCTCATCACACTGTGGTGCTTATAAGTCTGCATTTGTTTTCAGAGCTGGCCCACAGATTACCATTGGAGACAACTATGACAGCTTCTGGGGCAAGCGTGCTCTGTCCACCATGTACAAGGTCATCATGGAGAAGGTTTGTACTTCCGTTCAGGTTTTGTTGAGTTGTTTAGTTCTGCATCACGTTCGCTTTTCAATCATTGCTTACAGAATTCGCTTCTATGCAGCAAACTTCTGTTGTAAAGGTGCCAGATGGCGTGCGTGAAGACCAGTTTCTATCACACTGTCGCTGTGGCCTTATGGCTGCGGGCATTATTCAGGGGGCTACGGATATTGATAGTTTGCTACAGCGTTACTCTGACCTGAAGTTCAGCAAGGTGGGTGACATTTGTTGCCATACACCGATCATTATGCAAGGACCATGCAGATGGCAGTGCACATTCCTGGTTGCATACACTGTCGCTGCATGCAAGCATTTGCAATTGCCTGCCCTTTGCTGATCGGGTCATGGTGGCTGCAGGAAGATCTTCCTATCATTAGACCTAGCGGAAAGATATCGGACAACGATTTGACAGATGTTCCGCGATTTCTCAACAGGCTGTTGGGCCTGCCACCTGAAACCCAGAACATGTTATTCTCGTACTTTGAACAAACATTCAAGTTGATTATTGATGCGGCCCGGAAAGAGGGCCGCTTCGATGCTGGCATTGTTGATGTGCGCGCAGCGAGTGTGGAGTTAGCTGGCGAGCCAACGGTACATTGCTGTACGCTCTGTGACGCGTGTTGTGACAACATGAAGATTAATCTTGAAGGATGTCGGTGTGGGTGGCGGCCATCTTAACATGCTGTTGATGTTGCCCACTGTGCAGGTTGTACACCAAGATGATATGACTACTGCAAACACTACACACTACAAGCTGAACGTTGACCGAGGGTACAGCTGGGAAGAGGCTTCCGTCTCATATGAGGGATGCAAGGAGAAGGTACTGCATGTGAAGTTGATGCACATGGCACCCACTTCATCTCATGCTCCCTTTGTGTTTGGTTACCCAGTGCATACTGACTGGGTGCACACATGTTGTTATGTCATTTGTACCAGTCAAGGCCTAAATCAAACGCAACACACAGGGTGCAAGCGGCTTCTGGAAGTCCCAGACCCCGTTGTTCGGTCGCACAAATGTAGTGTTTGTGAGTGAGGTTGAAAGTGGCTCCGACAGCGGGCCTCGCTTGGTGCGCGTCTTCCGACCCAATACGGGAGCTGCTGGAAGGTGTAGTGCACTTTGGTGGATACTCTGTTAATCAGGGACTTGTGATGCAAAGTCATATGCAGGGACTTGTCGCGCATGGTTACTATACGTGTAGTGACATACTTAACAATGGTTCATGGTTTTGACGCTCTGCCGGCAATCTGCTGTTCAGGCCAATGCCTTTTGCGGAGTTACAGGAAAAGTACAGCAAAGTGGCATCTGGGGAGGAAGCAGAGCGGATGTGGAAAGAGTCGTATAATACCTTCAAGGACATGGTATGCACTGCGCTGGCATCAATATGTTATCATTTTTTGTGTTGCCCAGCCCAAACTTGTTGTTTTGGAGTGCAGTGTCTGCATGGAGCCAAGTGCAAGAAGGGGCCCACATGCCAGGCTGGCAAGCGTGTGTTGCAAACGCACATACTGTGCGGGCTTATCTTGCCCATGTGGTCCGTGTTGGAAGACGTGCTTATGGCACAGGTAAACATCCGCTTGCGGTGCTGTTGCATCGGGTGAGGTTGTTTCCAACAGTGAGAAATGGTGGTGTAGGACCAGAAAAGCCAGCGCAAGCTTCGGGTGATCCGGTTAGAAACAACCAGCGACAATAGAAGAATAGTCGGCATTCACATCCCCATTGAAGCCGTTGATCGTGTTTTGGAAGGTGCGCTGCTTACCTTCCACTGTCCGCCTTTGCATGTCACTGTTTGCACTGAGCCCTGTACACCAAGGGTCGTGTTCCGGCTGGTTGCCTTCAGCCTTGTTTGTTTAAAGAGGAAGGCAGAAGGGCATGTCTCTGTGAGTGACATGCACACAAAACAACACACTTGCGTGCGGCACTGCAGGGTTTAAGAAACTGGAGCAGCAACAGCAGCAGGCATCAGATGGTGATGCAGGAGAGGGCAGCGGCGTTGCACACAATGAGCAATTGTTGACCGGCGCAACTCAACAGTATGCAACACCACACCCCAACACGCATCCTGGAGCACGGTCTTCAAGGATGGACCCAATGGTGAACAGCTTCAGTCCCGGAGAGTTGGCGCTGTTCTAGCTGATCATTCATCTTCTCTGTGCAGTTGATTTCGTTGCAATGCTAGGGCGCTGCGAGGTTAGGTTAGTAGACCGTTGCTGTATCATAGCTCATGACAAGCGCAACAGCGCGCTTGCAATTCTTTGGCATGCCGTTGTACCCAATTGACAATTGTTTGCTAGGACTCAATTTTGAGGGGTGCACAGCCCAGTGACTGTCGTTTCTTGCAGTGTCATGAATGCAGCATTTAAGGCAACCACAGGCTACTCACACACCTGCACACATGCCTGGCTGGAGCCCGTTCACACAAGCTGCATGAGTGGCACATGTGCTTAATTCAATGCACGCTCAATATCAAACAGCGCTCAAACCTCACCGCGGAGATGACTTGGCTACTATGGGTTGACAAAGTCCATAGCCAGACATCTCACACCTATCTACCATATACACAACGGCTGTGGCAGGTCATTTACTGACGACTTGCATAGTATTTCGAAGTACTTCCAATCGCAGCAAACATACGCAAAAGGCACATGCAAACTCAACACAAGTCACACATGACCAATGCGGCTGAGGGAGTGCTGCAGCATATGCATGATGTGCGTGCATGGCGTGCTGTCCGACACCTGACGAAACCCTGTGCGGCAGCAGTGGCGGCAGCCACCATGGCGGTCGAGGGTTTGGGAGCGGCGGCGGGGGGAGTCTGCTGGTCGTCCTAGTCCTCATGGTGGTCATGTGCAAGCCTAACGCTGCTGGCGGTGTGGCAGGTATGACAGCAACTGCGGGTTGTTTTGGGGGCTAGGGGTAGTGGAGTTAGCATAGGCATATAGCCTGGCGGTTGTAATAGAATGTTGGGTATGTGTTGATGACTGCGTGCATGCATACTGATCATGCAGCAACAGAGTTCGCATGCCCATTCTGCGCATGTATGTCCTAGCACCCCGTACACACAAGGCATAGACGGGCAGAGGCGCTTCTATTATGACAGGGCAAGGGGCCCAACTGTGTGCTCTAACTGTGTGCGTGCAAGGTGGTGAGACGACGGAAAGGAGGTAGATAGGCAATAGCAGGAGTATGGGCAAGGGGCTAGCAGACTTGTGGGCACAGGAGGCTGGGTCAGGGCGGAGGCTTGGCGTCACAGTAGGCAGCAACAGCAACAGCAGCAAGGTAATGCATAACTTACATCAGAGCTGCGCGAAGCATGCTCAGAGAATGCATTGTGCTAGCACACACACAAAGCAGGCCGCACAGCAAGCAAACAAGACTTAGATTTAGGCGGGGGCCAAGACAGAGCTGACAGCCCACACAACTATCTCAACAACAACAACTAAACTAGACTCTCAGGCAGCAACAAGCAGGGGAAGTGGAAAGATGACAGCAAGATTACCACCTGCAGAGCGCATGGCATGCTGGTGTGACTAACAGGGTAGGCAACGGGGTAGCGTGTTGGGTAGAGATAGGAACATCCCGGCAGTGAGTAAGTGGTGTGAAGTGTTGGCATGAGACTGCATGTGTCTGACACCAGGCATGCTACTAATCCAGCAAACTATCCTCTCTCTCTCTATATATATATTTATGACGTCAAACGGTCACAAGGTCCCAGTGTCATAGCCGTAACGCTAACACAGCAACGCAAATCCAGAACAATCACAACGCGAAGACAAGATACACGACAATACAACTATGAACGCTATTGCGCATCAGTCGCATAGGCCTCACGCCAAGAGCACTGCCACATCGACAGGGTCGGCATAGGAGCAGGTCGCGCTGGCGGCCAACTCAGAGCTGCACACACTGCCGTCTCGCTCTCTCCAACAGAGCCAATCCCTGCGCTCGCTGTAGTGCTCAAGCAATCCGCTGCCTATACATGGACACGAACCCGGGCATACGTGTCGTATGCAACCCCCGACGCTGAACTACACGGCGCGCGCAGTCAGTAATCAGCTCATAGAAAGAAGCTCCCAGGGTGCCGAACGTCTCCGCTGCCAAAGGAATGAACTTGTCTCCCGCCGTGTGGTCACCGTACTTCCCACACTTCGCCAACTCCCCTGCACGCGCCCCTCCTCCCTATATATACTATCTCTTGTATACACCACTTGGTGGCAAGCTGAAAATGTTATGAGGGAATGAAGCTACATCCTGTGTCATACAGATCTAGAAGGTGGAGCATGCTGCCCACTACCAATGCTGTTACTGCACAAACCTTTGCACTGGCGAAACTGAATGGTATGCAGGAAGATGTGAGCATCATAACAACCACTACAACTCGGTCCCCTACGAGACTACTGTGCAATAGGGTTATGTGGCCGCATTATCCCCGGCCCTTCCACGTTTGTAGCCTGCTGCCGCGAGAATTTGTTAAGGGTTACTTCGTCGTGTTTGTTGCTGCACAGTTGCTTTGCTGCTGCTAGGTGTTTACATAAATACGAGCACACAAACTCTAATTCACCACGCCAGCAACTCCTGAGGCCGTAGGTGCTCTTGCATTATTGCCATCAACATAATGCAACTCAATGTGACCTGTCAACCTTCAAACTCTCCTTCTTCAACCTCCAACTCATCAACTTCATCATCAGACGCGGTCTCAGTACCACCTTCTTGCTCCGCATCAGCATTGTCCTCTTCCTCGTCCTCATCCTCAAAATTGGATCCAAAGGCTGAGGTCAGCCTGAAGCGCAAATCCCCATTCCTCAATGACACGCCATGCGCTTTTCCACCCGCGAGCGCCGCTTCAATGACAGTTTCACGCCGCTTCTTCCGCTTTTGAATGCCTCGCCGCAAGTCGTGCAATGGGAGGGTGCTGACTTTAACTTCTGAGTCCACTCGTTCCTCCTCCGCAATTTCTTCCTCTTCTTGGTCTCGCTCTCGCTTACCCAACTCAGCCGCAGCGCCAGCTGCAATGCAACAGTCTTGTCTCAAGATGCATAGTTGAGCATAACCAGCAGCGGTGACAAGTTTTGGCTGCAGTCGTAGGCCAAACAAAGACTCCAGACAGTCTTTGCAAACCTGTGCTATCATCATGCAGGATGCATGATGATCTGGTGACACTCAACTTGAAGACAGATGACACATCATAAACAAGTCGTCAAAACGCGCATTGATGACCACAGACACACAGCAGGAGTACACCTTTGCGTTGTAGCAGCAGCTCCCGCGCATCCCCTTCTGGCCTGGGCGCATCCTCCATCGCGGCTACTTCCACTCCCTCCTCTGGCCGCATGGTGGCATCCGGCCACATGGAGCGAGGCCCGTAGCGCCCGCCTTCAGCCACGTCTCTCAATGTCGCTTGACGGAAGGCCAACGGAATCGTCATGCCTGCCTTTGCAAAACTCGGGCCCTGGTACCACGGGTACCTCTTGCCCTCGCCTGTGACAGAAGCTAAGGTAAGATGGCTTGTTTGTGTTTTAAAGCATAGGGCTGGCACTTGTAAGCGTGAAAGTATGATTGCTACCAGCCCAACATTTGTGTCACCGAGACAGCAACCTGCTGTTGAGCTTGGGAACGGCTTGCCCAGGCCTTTCATGACCCTCCCGGCTGTCTCGGCATCCTCAAACCGCACGTTGCCTGTACAAGAGCAAGCATATGAGGAGAGATTTGAGTGAAATCCAACCAGAAAGCATAGATATGGTCATCCACGCACTTACATGACGCCTCATTGACCCATTCCACTGCAGTGGGCGCGTAGTACATGAAGTACTGATACAGGTCGTTGGTGTTCAGCGAGCTCATGCCCGACACATGGACAGAATCCGGCAGTGGTTGCTCCGCGGAGCTAGCGTCTCGACGCGTGTCTGGTAGCTCTGCACAACAACTATGTGATCAGCGTTGTTGACTACGTGACTTGCATTAGCAACCATGTCCTGCGTGCGCACGCACCCCCTCACCCCTACCTCGCGCATGCACATGCGCATACAAACGCGTGCACATATTTATGCAGTTGTGCAGTGGCATGCCCGCGCGCACACCCACTCGCATTGAAGCACCAACACCTGCAACTTACCGACTGTATCGACTGCGGGGACACTCGCAGCTGACTGCTTTGTATCCATTGGCTTTGCTGCCGGCTGCTCTGCCTGCCTGATATCAATGCCAAACCTTTCCGCGCGAAGCCTACGCTTCTCGTCCAAATCCATGCTGGTGACTTGCTGTTCGCCAGACTCGTCCTGTACTTGGACAGACAGGCACCAATTACTTGTTAGACAGCGTCCCAAGAACACCTTCCCACGCAAGCGCGCCCCATGTGCTAAGGTGTTGAGGGACATCATACATGACAAGGCCGCCACGACACACAAAGAAAACTTTACACTGCTGCTGCTACCATGTGGCAGGCAGATATCTGAAGTACAGCGCAGGCATTGCATTACAACACAGAATACTATCAGCAGGTTGAGGATCAATTGATATTGCGTGTACATATGTACATGTGCTTTGTGTGGTCGACTAGCAGTGTCGTGAGAAGTGGCAATGCGACATGTAGCAGTGTTTTGTCCTGTGTTGTGTGCAAAGCCACAACCTGCACTCCAAAGAGGCGAGAGTGGGTATCCGCTTCTCTCCAGTAACACAGCGCCAGTTCTGGCCGCAAAGCCCACTGGGGCAACCAACCCCTTCTTGTTTGTGACTTGTGACACAATAACCGAACTGTACTAATCCGCATGCCAACATCAGGTCACTGATCATCACCGACTAGACACTGTACTGCGTCACTTTGCTCCAGTTTACCTTTCTGCCTGGTTGTGCGAAGGCGCCAAACTTCTGCACCCTGCACACAGCATGTTAGAGAGGGCATCTTGCATGTTGTGCTCACATACGCATCAATGCTTATGCATTGGTTACGCTAAGTAACATACCTGCGCTGTTGTCGCACCTCTTCTTCAAGATTTCTTCTGTCGGTTTTGAGCATTGATGGAGCGTCTGCGGCCAGACCGCCATCGAGGTCGTATGCTATAAGTTGCCGCCGCTCGGTCCTGCGCGTCTGGCGTTCCTGTAATAACCCGCACCAACAAACTTGATATGCTTGCACAAGCATAGTGTGTACAGGATGACTGCTAGGTCAAAGCCTATGATTGTATACATGGGGATCAAGTGTCTGTCTTAGCGTAAGAGCTCAACTGCTGGTTGCATGCTCGCATGCAACCAGCCATTCTGCAATAGTTTCCAAGTTTTTCTCTGCCTGACAGAAGCGCTTGTACAATGTGTGTTTTGTAACAAACAATCCTAACGCACTGACACTCAAAGTGCTTGTACACTGCAGCTACTCGCATAGTAACCCACTGCGTCCAATTCAAGGACAGGTGTGATGGACAAAATCCCAACAGCTATAACCTCCAGTGCGGCATGACTGCTCACAGATTGACAGCCTACAGAAGCAGCACTGAGCTTGAGCACATTGCACAGCTTGGCTGAGCAATCTGCATGGGGCTTGTGTCTGTCAAGCCAGAGCTTGTACATGGCTTGGTACGCATTCTACAAAACCGACTGTTTTCAAACGAAGGTAAGTCGTCGCAAAACCAAAACGCAAACGCGAAGCAGAATGTGTGTGCAAATTAGCAGCCCAACACGCTGACCATCCAACAACAAAGACACAGAAAGCTCACCTGCTGTTCTTCAAGCACGTACGACGGAAGCCACCGCCCGTTGTAGGCCATGACGAGGCCGGCACCAACAATGCTGCCAGCGACAGCGCCGCCCAGCCAACTCCTTCCCGCCGCCGCGCCACGACGGCAGCCCTAATCAGTGCTCACCAGCAGCTGCCATCTGGCAGTTGGTGTACGCTGTTGCGCCGGCGGAGGCTACAGCGGGGGAGGCGGTGGTGGGCAACAGGCATGGCATCAAGGAGAGGGGATCAAGCGAGCTTGCCCGCAGATTGGATGGAGTAGTGAAGAAGTAGCCTTGATGGCAACGGGTTGACGGTTGTTGGCACTGGTTGTCCTTAAATGGGCAGGTGTGTGAGCAGCAGATCAGGTGGTTGCTTGATCATTTTGTGTCTGCAACATTGCGTGGACTTGCAGGCATTACTACTAGACGCGCTGAAGCATGAACACTGTTCCAAACGATTGCAACAAATTGTGTCTTTTAGCTGATCGTCTTCAGCAACACTAGTCGTAACTGCTGAGGTTGGTATGGCATCAAACCTTTCTTTGCACACACAAATAACGCATACCAACAGCAGGCAAATGTAGGCTGATCTCGAGTACATTGAGCCCCTCCTGCTTGTATGCTTCGTCTGAAGCAGACTTGCCACCCACCGTGCAGTTGCAAAGTAGTCACTCTTGATTGCTTTCGTGTGGTATGTGCTTACGGATATGCAATTCCGTAGATTATCATTTGAAATTTGCCTTGAGGTTTGGTCCGTGAAGCAGCTCGTTTGTCTTGCACCCACCCTCGGTAGTGCACACGCGTGTGTGCGTTCGCATCCAATCTTTAGTAAGTTTATCAGCATTATTGGGGAAAACAAAGAAGGCTGTCATGCCCCTTGGCGTGTGCTCACAGGCCACTGTTCCAGCGTGATGTGCGCACAGCTGCACAGTGTACTCTTCAAGCGTCTCACGCTGCACAGGGGGGTTGTTCTACTAAGTTGAAAGGATGTTTTTACATTTTCATACACCGCACGGATGTACGTTAAAAGCTTGCTGCTGTCCTGTTGGCAGCATGGACGAGAAGGCGGAGCGTGTGCGCTCGTTGTTGAGCAGCTACTATGGCACAGATGACGGCGGCGCGGCGGCGTCCGGCAAGGGCCAGGCAGAGCCTGTGCAGGCGCAGGAGAGCCCCATGTTCAGCTCACGGTAATGCATTGCACACATGCATGTGTTGTCCATCGTATACCACGCTCCCACGAGCTTGCGCGCTTGGGTCCGTGCATGCACATGCATGCGCATGATCGCGCGTGAGTTTGTGCAATGGGTGTTGGCAATCTGTTTGCTTTTGTGTACATTGTCAATGGTAGGGCTGGAGGTATTGATAGCGCGGAGTTTGATGTTGAGCGGTACATGGCAAAGCTGGTTAAAGACACCAAGCTGGATGGGTTGCTCAGTAAACATGTTGAGATGTCACAGGTATGGACCAACAAGGCTTCAAGGTAGCAGTAATACTTTTTGCAACAGGAGGCACCATTCATCTGCTTGCGTATGACTCCTTTAGTTTACTTCCACATACCTTTTTGCGTTTTTGACAGGAAGTGAAAACGCTTGATGGTGACATGCAAATGCTTGTGTATGAGAATTACAACAAGTTCATCAGCGCCACAGACACCATCCGCCGCATGAAGGTGTGCATGCACTGGTGCACCCAACATACAGGAGTGCTCACTGTTTCAGGGCTCACAATGGCAGCCTTTGTATAGGACAATGTGTCTGGCATGGAAGCCCGTATGGAAGAGCTGCTGACAACGATGGCCGGCATAAGTCAGAAGTCCCAAGTGGTGAACACGACGCTGTTCGACCGTCGCAACAAGATCGAAGAGCTGAACTCCATCAGAGGGCTACTCAACAAGCTACAGGTCGCCGTTCATAATTGTCCCCTTTACAACAATGCTGAGTATGGAGCACGCAGGCTTTATCTTGTTGTGTGCACGTGGCGCAGGTTGTGTTTGACCTGCCCCAGCGCATCACAGCAGCTGCTCAGCGCCAGCAGTTCGACGTTGCAATCAGGCTGTATCTTGGTGCGCAGCCGCTGTTCAAGAAGTATGGCACCTCTTCATTCGCATCCGCAAAGGTCTGCAATAGCATGGTCGCACGTGTGGGTTGCGGCATGCCCATGCCTCCATTTGCCTGCTGCTGATTGCTACTTGTCTCTCCCTTTTGCCTTTCCGCAGTCAGACGCTGAAGATGCCATTTCTGGTGTGCGTGCCAGATTGAAGGAACTGATGACATCGCCGTCCACTTCAGCACAGGTGCCTGTCAGCTGTAACGTACATTCAGACAGGGCATACTTGTTGGTTAGCCCACAACCCATGACAATATGTCACATTACTTTGAGCTCCATTACCGCGTTCTGTGATACCCGGATGACCTCTCGCTGTGTAACAGAAAGCATGCGCAGCACATGTTTCCGGCACACTTCCAGCTCCTGTAGTCTGAAGTTCCCAACAGAATCGTCATGTCCACATTGTTTGTGTGTACGTATATGCAGGAAGCTGCAAGCTTTGTCTCTCTGCTGAAGGACTTACGGGAGCCAATGGAGGCTATGCAGGTGAGCGCCTGTCGCAAGGACATTAGAATGTTGAGGTTTTCGCCTGTCCGTTCATTCTGCAATGCTTCCAACAAAGTGCAAGGAAAGCTTCATATGCAAACACAAGGTGGTTTCGCAGGGAGAGTTCCTGGTTTCGCGCTGCAAAAGCCTCACACGACGGCTGGGTGCCGCGGCCCAGCGCGCTCAAGCGGCAGGACTGCTCACCGCGGAGAGCGGGTCGCTCACGCGGGAGCTAGCTGCGGGCATCAAAGACGCACGCGGGTATGCATTGCTTGTGGTTTTGTGGTGGCTTTCCTTGTGTACACAGCCTTGGCACTGAAACTATGTCGCTTGCAGGCACGAGGACAGTTATGGCACGGTTTTGCCTGGAAATGACAGCAATGTCTCTGTTGGCCAGTTTGTGACTGATGTCAACCAGGTGAGTCGCATTGCTCATCGTCCATGACCTTCCTAGTACTACTTCTAAATCATGGTGGTCGGCAGCTATCTGCCCAGCCACTTGTTTGCCACACGCTCAACCATGCTTTCATACAGTTGATCAGTCCTCGTTCAGCCCGCATTAGCATATGGTAATAATATTTTGAGGATCTGAGGTTAACATGGAGGCCTGAAGTGCGTGTACTGAGTAGCTAGCGGTATTGACTGTCGGCTGATGATCATTGTGTTGCAGGGCTTTCTTTCGGAGTACATGACGATGGCGACGGCCTACGCAGACCTGTTTCCGAACGCGCCGAAGCGTCTTACGGAGCACACGCGCGAGTTGTTCGCACACTTCTACTTTGCGCTTCTCCGTGGTGTGCTGACCGCCCCGGGCCGCCTCTACTCCGCCCACGAGCTCGCCATCGGTCTGGAGGGCGCGTGGGCCACCGCCAACCGCGTGCACGGCGTGGTTCCAAAGGCCGGTAAGTGCCGTGCAGCTTGTGTGTGGTGTTTGCAACAAGCTGTTGGGAATGAACATTTGTTGTTTGGAGTTGAGTTGTGGTCTCGGTATGCTGCAGCCCTTACGGACAGGGCGGCTGAGCTGCTCGACCATGTTGTCCGCTACCACATCCGCGCACATTTTGCACAAATCGAAACTCGGGTTGCCAGTGCTATACAGGTTCGCAACTTCATGACAGTAAGCTTTCCTGATTGCTCCGTAAACAATAAGTACAAGCTTACCATATGCTCTAGCTGAGGACCCCAACGCACTACTCACGAACTGCAGAGCGCCCGAACAACGCTCCCATCCGATGCGCCCACGTCCCGACAAGCTGCCATGTCCGATCCCGGCCCTGCACCACCCCGTCCATCATCAGCCTCATCCGGCACGCCTCCACCCTCCCCAGGCAGCGGCACGCCGCCCATTGATCCCAACAGCAGCACTGGCAGGCTGCTGAGGGGGCAGCTGCGTGGGTTGTATGAAAACCTCTGCGTCTTGTTTGTCAAGGTACATCATTGTGTTGTCTTGAAGTCTATTTTACTGTGTCGCATTGTGTCTGAAGTGTGCATTGTACTCATGCTCACGTATAGGCTTGCTGATATCTGCTCGGGAAACATTACTACTTCTTGTTGTCTGTGATTGTTGATGGGTGCAAGGTAAACCGCAGTGTCTAATATACTTACCCCTGGTTGGTATGCCAGGGCATTGATGAGGTAGTAAAGGAGCTGGCGATTCTTTTGAGCGAGAAAACCAAGTGTCTTGGCAACGAGAGGGACACCTACATTGATCTTGTGCATGTGAGTGTCACATACTTCAACTATCTGTCAGAAAGCAATCGTGATTGATGGGGTTTCACTGTAACTGACTCAGTGCGTGACCTTATGCAGGCTCATTTCCAACAGCTGTTCACCTCACTTATTGCCACCTTCAGCGACACATGCCAGCTGTTGCCTGCCACAGTACCTCAGTCGACGCCAAACTCTCCCAACTCCCCGTTCACGTCATCAACGCCGTTCACGTCCGCACAGGCGCCTGGCAGCAAGCAGGCGGATGCCGCTTCTGCTGCTGGCTCGCAGTCGATGCCACCGCTGCCAGCCGGGTTGATTCTTCTTCTGGCGCGTGTCTGTCTGTATCTAGAATTGTCGAGCGTGCCGCACGTGATGGAGTCACTGGCCCACGCTTTCTCTGGTGAGACAGCAGTTTGGTTGCATGCGTGCATGCGTGCATCATCGGTGTCGCTGTAGGTTATTTGCGGGCATACCCTTCCCAGTATGATTGTGCATGCAATGCCAGTAGTACACTAAAGATCAATGGCGCTGCAACACCCTTTGCGTATTGAAAAAACGCCGATGCCAAAACCATGCAGGTGGTGGCCAACGAGGCGCTGGGCACGCTCCGCCCTTTGTCGCAGGCGAGATGATGCGCGCATTGCGCACAGCTGGCGAAAAGCTGCTGTCACACTACGTTGCTGCACAGGTTTGTAAACTTTACTTTGTTTGTGCACACCACAAGCACAAGTTGTCCACCAAGTGTTGGTAGTTTGCTCACATAGTTGTATTCAACAGGGCCGCAAGCTGGATATGCTCGTGCAAAAGTCGATCACTGGAGTCGATTGGTTGCAGGTAGGTTGGTGGTAGAAAATCGTGGGTAAGGGTTGTAGTTGCCACCCTTGAGTAAGTTCTCATCTGATATGCGAGACCCGGCAGGCTCAAGAACCTCAGGAAGCATCTCCTGTGGTGGACCAGCTGCTGAACCTGCTCCACACAGCTGAGGCCGAAGCCTTGCAGCTGCTGGATGAGGGCCAGCGGCCGTCACTCGCGCGGTCTGGATCAGCTGGCGCGATTGCCGGAGGCTTGCCACCAGGTCAGGCTTTATGTTAGTACATGTGTATGATGTGCGTTGTCACCCACGCACGCCACTCTAAGTCTTTGCAAGCCAACGCGCTTTCACAACAATTTGGTCAACGCATCTTGTGAGTTGTTAGATTTTTGGTAAACGGTGATGCCAACTTGTTTGCCTGCTCTTTCAGGTCCAAGGCATGCACGCGGCAGCAGTTTCGGGCGCATGAGCAACTTGGGTAACAGCAGTGCGGGAGCGGCATCGGGGCTCGAGCGCGATGTTGCGAGGCTCTTCACGCAGAAAGCCGTCGTGTTCCAGAGCAAGCTGGAGTTCACGCAGGTCTCTGTCCTTAGCGGTCTCATCCGGGTTGCCCTCAAGAGCTACATTGAATGCGTTCGCCTTGAAACCCTCAGCACCGGCGGGTGAGTGGTTGGAGATGACTTAACAATGGGCACGAGACACATATGTGCATTGAGGAAGCATACATATGCATAGCCCTCATGCAAACATTCCTTTGGTGCATGCAGGTGTCATCAGATTGAGCTTAATACGCATGTGTTGAGGGAGCCCCTGCGGCGGTTTGTGGATGATGAAACTGTTGTGGACAACATGCTGGAGGAGTTGTGCCATGCGGCGGGCGAGCGCTGCATCAAGCCCACGCCGCTGGACCCTGCAATCGTAGAGAAGATGCTGGTCGCGCATCGCCCTCGAGCTAAGTCGCTTGGTGTTCATGGACGGATGCATTCGGTTAGCTAGCTTACATGGGTGAAGAGAATTACTAACTATGTGATGGTAGAAGCAAATGTTCCACGTGATGCGCCTCTAAGCACAAGGTTGTTGGCTAATTAGCGCAACAGGGCTGCCACGTAACGTCTCATAACATGCAACAAGCCGTATAACATATCAACTCTATAGAGTTACCCCCCCTCCCCCC
>RHPI01001428.1:487589-514516 GCA_009103225.1 Chlorokybus atmophyticus | reverse complement strand
CCTCTCAGCAGACTGAACAGTGTCCACGGCAGACAGTTCAAATTAGTGTGAGTAGTAAGCAAGGCAGCAAGGAAGGAATACAAGAGTGTACTGGGCCCCTAAGCGTTACACCAAGCAAGGCGTAAAAGATACGGATGTATGTGCCATCATTGCAACTCTGCACGCACTGTATATAGCCATATATATAGCGCGCAGTTTTGCAAATTCATGGTTGTTGAATTGTGTTGTGACATTATATCAGCATGATGTGTATGGCAGATGCCAACAACCGGTGTTGATCATGGGGAGCAAGCACGGTAGCCAGTATAATAGTCATCGAGATAGAGCACACAGTACATCAATTATCAACTATCCATAAAGGCAAGGGCAATGCCTACCTACGTGCTGTAGCTACGTGCAATGAGGGAGAGGGGTGGGCAGGTAGAGGTTGTGCATGGGCATGATGGTGTCTCCCGGCGCGTGGTCACCATACTTGCGACGCTTCGTCGCCTCCACCCCCCGCACTTGTAACGGGAGCAATAATAATAGGGGTATTATTGCTACCTAAATAACACATTTTGTATGAATAAGTATTTAAACATGCTTATTTATACCTCTTTTCTACGGTTCCTCGCTTATTAAAGGCTATGATGCTTTATCATAGCTTAAATAAGTCCCAATGGGTGTAGAACCGCTTATTCAAGCCTATTTAGTGTCACATTGATACAATGTGATCACTATCTCGTTAGGTACCTTACGATAGGTATCTTTGGATAGATACCTTATCGATAGGTACCTTATCTGAGCTGTGATTGGCTCACGCTAGATTTTCTAACTACCCTATCTGTAGGGTCGATGTCTAGTTGTGAGTTAATATCGAGAGGTATATAGTTGATATACTCTTGATATAAAAGGTCACATCAATCTGATGTGGGGACTTTCAGTTCTCTGCTCAGTGGCGGCCACGCCGTTGAAAGGCTTGTCATAAGCGGTGTGGGTGTTGGGGTAGAGGATTGAAGGGGCATCACCGGCGACGGTGGTGCTGTTACATTGGTATCCAGGAGCTGGGGGGTGACGTGGGTACTTATAGGGGGCGGCGACCTGCTTTCGGCCATCCAGAAGGCGTCGGCGGCGGCCTCCTATTCGTCCACGCAGCCCAGGCTTCAAGTTCGCTTCCCTGCGCTACCTCCACGTTGAAGCCACTTATTAAAAAGGCGGCCTCTCTACGTGTGAGGTACCATCACACACGTCGGTGACTTGCCTGCTTGCCAGGTGCTTGCCAGGTGCACGTGTGTACTTTCATGCACATCACACAATGACTTGCCAGTGCACTATCATTACTTGCAGTGATTGCCTGTCATTGCATGCGGTGATTGCGGCTTGCTAGTGTGCCATCACTGTTTGTAACACTTAGTGCACTATCATTGCTTGCAGTGATTACCTGTCATTGCATGCAGTGATTGCTTGTCATTGTGCTTGCCAGTGCATGTCACAGTTAGTCACCGTACAGCTTGCCTATTGCATGCCTGTGGCTTGCCTATTGCATGCCTGTGACGTACCTGTGACCTGCCAGCGGCTTTGCCGGGTCGTTTGACCCGGGTCCGTAAGTTTCAAACCAAACTGTTCCCAAACCCTCCCCCTCTGGCTTCGGCCTGGAGATCGGGACTTGGTTAGAACAGTTGTGGGGAGGTTCTAAGACATTCTGCTCCCAAACCCTGTTAGTCTGAAACCCTCCCCCTCTGGCTTCGACCTGGAGATTGGGACTTAGTTGAGGACAACACAGGGTTAGGACATTCTGGTCCCACTCAGACTTGTTCTGTTTGATGACACTTCAGATCCAACCTTTCCTATTTCGGGATTGGTTTGGACTCTGTTTGGGACTTTTACAACTTGGGGTCATTTTTATCCTCTCGTTGAACTTGGTCCATTGGTGAGGTTCTCACCATCCCATTCTGACTGTTTTGCAGACAAATGGAAGAAAACTCGGTGCCCACCTCAAAAGGGGAGAGCTCGAAAAAAGAGCAACCTTCCCGTGAGGAGGAATTTCCATCCATGGAAGATATTCTGAATCCGGATGATGCACCTGATGAGTCTCAAGCTGCCAAAGCTGCGGAAGCTTCAGTGGATGATAGTATCACCTTCTATATTCCCTGAGTTTTCTATTCGCATAACACAGCAGGACTTAATGGAGCATTTCCTCAGCACCTATGATCAGGACCCTCGTGAGGCAATTGTCTCACTCGTGAACTTTCTCTTCCTTTTGGCAGAAAAAGTTTCAAAGCTCACCACCTTTATGGGGCGAGATTGGGAGGGGCAAATGGGTGAAGGCAAACGTGTTCTGAACATGATCGAGCGTCTTCAACGTGCTGATGGTGGTCCACCTGTTCAAGCTCTTGCTCGTCCTGCCGAGTTTATTCCCAACAAGCAAGCGGCCATCTTCGATTGGCTTGTGAAGCTGCGACACTATGTCAACTCCCTTCACATTCCTGAGGAGGGGAAATTGCGTGTAGCTGAGTTGCTGATCCCAAACGATGCTCTAGCAGAGTGGTACCGCCGTAAGCAACGGGATACAAATCTCGGGCGGGAAGTAAATCAGTTGTGCTCTTTCATGGAGCAGCGCTATGGTGGCGCAGATCCTGCCCAGGTTGCTCGCAACCAGCTGCACAACCTGCGTCAGAACGGGCGTCCGGTTCAGCAGTATATCCAGGATTTTCAATCGTTTGTCAGCAAGATCAATGCTGGCAAACTACCTATCAGTGATGCTGATCAGCTGGATATGTTTAGGCGTGGCTTGGACACAGAACTCGTGCAGCATGTGGCCGTCAACCCCGCGAGTTTGCAAGAGTGGGCCTCGACGGATTTACCAATGCTGATGCAGATGGTTGCTGCTGTGGACAGTGTAAAGCGCTCTCACGCAAACATGCAAACCACGGCAAAAGAGGCAGCCCCGGTTTCAGCTGCAAAGCGCCCGGCCACTGACAACAAACCTTTTGTGAAAAAGACGAAAACATCTCATCCTGCTAGCCCCTACAACGCGGCCAAATCCATCATCACTTGCAGTTTCTGCAAGAAGACAGGTCATGGGGAGGCTAAGTGCTATGCAAAACAGAATGCACAGAAGGCCAAGCAGCAGAGAGACAAGAAATAGGAATTGTCCGTGGTTGGTAGCTTAGTCGAGCAGAACGACTTTAAAAACTCTGTACTTCTTGGTAAAGTTTCCTCTCTTTGTGATGTATCAGATGTTTGGACTGATTTGAGCACACCACCTGTGTTGACAAATGCAAACGGTTGTGTTTTAATCAATGTTCCATTCTCGAAATTAGTAACTGCTGTTAAGCACTTACACGAGTTGCAATTACAACATGCTGTCACTGCATGTGTAGTTATCCCTCGATATCATGGCTTGTGGTCGCGATTGTTGAAAGGGGGAGAAGTAATCATGCAACTCTCACGCAAAGATACAGGAGCTTCACCGTTGCAAGTGATCTTTATCAAGTCTGCTACCAATCACGGCACTCCGACATTAGCTACATTTGATGGTCACTCAGTGCCACTCAAATGGAAATTTGAGAGTCAACTTATGGGTACACCATGTACAGCATTGATTGATACTGGTGCAAACCATAACTTTGTTGAACATGCTTGGGTGAAACGTAAACACATTCCTTTCGCACCAGTCACGTCATATGTACGTGCTGCTGCTTCCACTCTCAATGCAATGGGAGAGGTAAAAGGGTGTTTTGTTATTAATGGCCATAAAACCCGACCAGCCTTCATCGTGGTGGTTATTGGTATCCCCGGGGTGGATGTTGTTTTAGGGGAACAATGGCACACTGAAGCAGGTTTACAATTAAACTCTAAAGCCAATACGTGCACCCTTTGTAAAGGGAAACGTAGGATGACTTTAACAGCATCTGTACTCGCACGTGTACCTCACAATAATGTTCCGCTCCTCTCTGCTATGCAATTGAAACGTTGCATGCGTAAACGTGAGGAAGTATACTTACTGCACTTAAGACAGGTGGAAACACCTGCTGAACAGGCTATCAGTGACCCTGTGGTGCAGTCACTTACGGAACAATACGCAGATGTATTTCAGGATGAACTCCCAGAGTTGCCTCCCGATCGAAACATACATCATACCATTCCGTTAGAGGAGGGGGCAAAGCCACCTTGGCGGCTTATATACAGGCTAAGTCCCTTGGAACATGCGGAGATGGAAAAACAGCTCAAAGAGTTATTGGACAAAGGTTTAATAACAAAGAGCATATCTCCTTTTGATGCACCAATTTTGTTTGTGCCCAAAAAGAATGGCAAGCTACGCATGTGTATTAATTACCGTGCGTTGAACAAGGTGACTGTGAAAAACCGATACCCTTTGCCTCGGATTTATGACTTGTTTGATAAGCTGTCAGGTGCGACAGTGTTCAGCACGCTGGATTTGACCAATGGGTATCATCAAATCAAAATTCACCCGTCGGATATACAAAAAACTGCATTTCGCACCCCACTAGGACACTTTAAGTATAAAGTGTTACCATTTGGGTTAACAAATGCACCGGCTACATTTCAGATAGCAATGAACGTGGTGTTTGCTGATGAGTTGTACAAGTTTGTATTGGTATATCTCGACGACATTATTGTGTCCAGCAAAACCCGGGAGGACCACCACAGGCATGTGGAATTGGTTCTAGCTAAGTTACGCGAACACAAATTCTATGCCAACCTGTCCACATGCAACTTTGCAAAGGATGAACTACCCTTTTTAGGGCATGTGACTGGCAAAGAAGGATTGAAACCAGATCCTCAAAAGGTGTGTGCGGTAAAGGATTGGCCACCACCCAAGGATGTACATCAGTTACGTGCTTTCTTGAAGCTAGCCAATTATTTCCGCAAGTTCATGTGAGCATATTCTGGCATGGCAAATTCTTTAACATCTTTACTAAGAAAAGATGTTAAATTTGTGTGGACGGAGGCACACGAGGTTGCTTTTACACGCATTAAAGATGCATTAACACAAGCCCCTGTGTTAGCCTTCCCCGACCACACCAAGCCTTTTGTGGTGATCAGTGATGCTTCCACCATTGGGTGTGGGGCAGTCCTTCTACAGGATGACAGACCATGTGCATATGAAAGCAAAAAGGTTATTCCTGCTGAACGTAATTACACAACCACTGAGCGAGAATTGCTTGGGGTGGTGCACGCGCTGCGCACATGGCGTTGCTACTTGGAAGGGGTGGAGTTTTCAGTGATTACTGATCACAACCCGCTCACATTCTTTCATACGCAACAAAATCTGTCGAGGCGGCAAGCTAGGTGGAATGAATTCATTTCTCGTTTCACTTTCACTTGGCAATACTGTCCGGGTCGCACCAATGTGGCGGATCCACTAAGTCGCAGCCCTGCTCTTTTTGCACTTACGCGCTCTCGAAGTACGCGTAATGTACAACAGCCTGAAGATCCTTTCTTAAAAGAAGTGTCCACAGGTTATAACTCAGATGATTGGTTTAGCAGTCAAACCAACTTGCAACAGCTTACTGCTGTTAGCAATCTGTGGTATAAAGGGGAGCAGTTGGCAATTCCCAACTCGGGCGACTTGCGTAAGCAATGCTTACATTCAGTGCATGACCCGCCGTATGCTGGGCATTTGGGAAAACACAAAACACTCAAATCTGCGCAACAGTTATACTGGTGGTCGTCAATGTCAGCTGACGTGGATCAATATGTTCGCACATGTGACGTGTGTCTACGTAATAAGCCACTACGACAAAAACAAGCGGGATTGCTTAAACCATTGGCAATTCCAGAACAAAAGTGGAATAGTGTCAGTATGGATTTGATTACTGACCTACCTGAAACAGCAGCTAAATACACTGCTATTGTGGTTTTTGTCGACCGTTTGACTAAATTGGTGCATTTTGCCCCGTGTTGCACAACTGTAAGTGCACGGGACTTGGCACACTTATTTGTGTCCACGGCCTTTCGCGTTCACGGTGTACCGCGTGA
Source organism: Chlorokybus atmophyticus (assembly GCA_009103225.1). NCBI lineage: Eukaryota > Viridiplantae > Streptophyta > Chlorokybophyceae > Chlorokybales > Chlorokybaceae > Chlorokybus > Chlorokybus atmophyticus. The sequence continues at coordinate 508,531 of RHPI01001428.1, read as the reverse complement.
ACTTGTCACAGATCGTGATCCTCGGTTTGTCTTCAAGTTTTGGCGAGAAGTCTGTGAATTGTTGGGGGTAAAACAAAGCATGTCGACTGCTTTCCACCCGCAAACGGACGGTCAAACTGAGCGAGCAAATCAGATACTAGAAGAAATGCTTCGCCACTATGTGGCTCCTAATCATGCTGATTAGGACAGGTACTTGCCAATGGCAGAGTTCGCTGTGAACAACGCGTGGCAGGAAAGTGTAAAGGAAACCCCATTTTTCTTTGAACTATGGGATTCGCCCGAACACACCAGCGCCATTGCGTGTACCTCGCAATGCCCTGACATTACCAGCGGCAAAGGAATTTGCCACTGATATGCAAGAAAATTTGGCTCGAGCCAAGCTGTGTCTGTCAGAAGCACAAGACAGGCAAAAAGCTTATGCTGATACACATCAAAAAATGGCCAGTTTCGATGTCGGCGATAAAGTTTTGCTTAACGCAAAGAACATAACCATCAAAGTTACGGGTGCTCGCAAGTTGCTGCCCCGATGGTTGGGTCCATTTTGTATCACTGATAGAGTTGGTACGCACGCTTATCGACTGCAATTGCCCCAAAGTGTGCGTATACACAACGTGTTCCATGTAAACTTGTTGAAACCTTATCGCTCAGACGGTAGAACACAGCCTCCACCACCGCCAGTTGAGGTGGACAGCGAGCTCGAATACGAGGTGGAAGCTATATTGAACCATAAGCTAAATGGTCGAGGACGCGCAACTCGCTATTTGGTGAAATGGAAAGGGTATGGCCCGGAACATAATCGTTGGGAGCCGGACAGGCATCTTACGCACTGCCGCGAGTTGCTTCGAGCTTATTGGGATTCATGTCCTGTTCCATAAACCGTGGGCTTGGTTTTATGACAGACTGGCAATGCCGTTTCATTACCACCCTGTCATTTCCTGCTATCTCACTGGTTACAATTACTCGAAATCAAGCCTGATCAACTTGAGTTCAACGAGGACGTTGAAAACCTAAGTGGGGGGGAATGTAACGGGAGCAATAATAATAGGGGTATTATTGCTACATAAATAACACATTTTGTATGAGTAAGTATTTAAATATGCTTATTTATACCTCTTTTCTACGGTTCCTCGCTTATTGAAGGCTATGATGCTTTATCATAGCTTAAATAAGTCCCAATGGGTGTAGAACCGCTTATTCAAGCCTGTTTAATGTCACATTTGATATAATGTGATCACTATCTCGTTAGGTACCTTACGATAGGTATCTTTGGATAGATACCTTATCGATAGGTACCTTATCTGAGCTGTGATTGGCTCACGCTAGATTTCCTAACTACCCTATCTGTAGGGTCGATGTCTAGTTGTGAGTTAATTATCGAGAGGTATATAGTTGATATACTCTTGATATAAAAAGTCACATCAATCTGATTTGGGGACTTTCAGTTCTCTGCTCAGTGGCGGCCACGCCGTTGAAAGGCTTGTCATAGGCGGTGTGGGTGTTGGGGTAGAGGATTGAAGGGGCATCACCGGCGACGGTGGTGCTGTTACAGCACTGCTGCCTCGGGCTGATCGGTAAATACGTTACGCTTACGCACGTTATGGCGTGTGCATCACCATTCATGCATATTTTCGGATTATGTGAAGTTGCATTAAAACTTGACACTTAAATTACAAATGTAAATCTTGATGCATGCACGACAAGGCGCATGATATTACAATAACTTTTAACAAGGCCTCAGTAAATGACTAAACATTTGCAGCCCGCCCGCAACACCGCCAACCCCTTACTTCTGTTCGAAATAAATTAAAATGCAGGCCATGTAATGTAAACATGCGCACACAGACGAGCGCACATGGGCGCCTACGCACACGCATGCATGCATATCTGACACACATGCCCACGTGCACAAATGCATATACACGCAGAGAAAGCGAGAATGTACATGTTTGTGAATGTGGAGCTCACATTTAAAAGCCATGGCATGGCTTTTTGATGTGGCATGATAGTGTCGGCTATCGAAGCACCCACGCGGTGCTGGACGCAACAAATACTGACATTGTCCACATGCATGTAGCATTACGCCGTGACCTCAAAATCCGTGCCGCACGCATATTAGTAATATGCGTGGCTACATGTCGTTGCTATGTATATGCTCATATGCTATTTGTGCATGTTTGACCTGGGTTGCAGATTATCTGCAACCCAACCAATGGAGCGTGCTTTTGTGGCGCGAACATGGCTTGGGTTTCAAATTGATGCAACGATCACCATAGCAAGATGCTCTTGATCGCATGTGCACTTCATGTTACGGTAGTGATGCCTACGGTTGTAATTTCGACTGTGTTTTTGCTGGCATTCTATATAGTGGACACCCACCTACGGTAGGACATAGCCTCAACCGCGTTCCCTTGAAAAATTGTGGCGCGCTGTGCGCTGCTATCGCCAAACGTGTTTGTAACGGGAAGGTACATTAAATTACCACAAATTAATCATAAAGGCACCAAGTCTTTTGTGGTCGAGTGGGCTGTGACATTGGTATCGGAGCTTGAGACCCGGGTTCCTGCCTTGCACACGAATTCCGCGGTCGTTGTTTCTCGATCCAATAACATCGTAATTGGTCACTTCATAAGTGCCATCATCGATAGGTCGCGACTTGCCTAATCAGCCGGAAAGCCCAGCGGCCTGCCCCGAGCAAACATTGGACGCGATAAGTGGGCCGTTGATGAGCTTTGTGCTGTCGTGGCAGTATCTAGTGAGTCGCGAGAGGACCCTTCTCTGTGGTGATAATGTGTGATCGCAATGAATGTCACGCGCTCTGCTGCCTGTTCGCGAGTATGATTGGTGGCAATGTGTGGTTGTGTCAATATTGTGTCAGGCAGCTGACGTATGGTTGACATTATGCTGACCGGCGCATGATGTGTGAGAAAATCGTGTGATGGGTTTGATGTGAAGTGTGATGCTGGTGAGTTTGGCTAGTGTAGTAAGGTTAGCGTTGCAGGCGGCGGCGGTGTGCGAGGGGCGGGTGGGGGGCGGGGCGGCATGGCGGGTGGGCCTGTCCATGCTGTGCCTGACAGCCTTGGCGCCGAGACCGTGGCGGCGGGAGAGGGGGAGCAATTTATGGCTACTTTGTTGAAGGACTAGCATGCACATGTAGTTGAGGCAAGCATGGACACACAGAGACAGAGCTACCGCCACCAGAGCATACACAAGTCACATCACATTCATCTATTACAAGTTGTCCGCTGGTTCTTATACCAGCCAGTTACACACACGTCTACATTTGCAAGCACTGCGTAAGCTATACTCAGCCTTTTGACGCGCTCTAAGCCGCGTTGTCTTTCTCACAACCAGAGCTTTCCAACAAGCTCTTACACGCTTAATATGAGGAAGTATACGCGGAGATACGAAGCAGTTAGTAAGGCTCCTGTCTGGAGTCCGGAGTCTGGTCCGACGATGCCATCTTGCTAAGTCCGGACCTAGTGCTCGTCCTTACGACCTTCTACTCCTGTGTGGAGGGTCGATGCTGATCGTATGTAGGAATACTCTCAACACTCCCACGCGAGCAGCTTGACCTCCAACACTTGCTCTGTAGTCAAACACAGATGCCAAGTCCTGCACAACAAGTCTTGAACTTGAGTGGTGACAATGGCTTTGTCATGAAGTCCGCCAGCATGCCCTCGGTGTTGCAGTACTGGAACTCCACCTCCTTCCTTGTGACTCTGTCACGCACAAAGTGATGCATGACATCAATGTGCTTCGTCCTTGCCGAGGCGATAGGGTGCTTCAACAACTTGATGGCTCCTTGGTTGTCACAGTTGATGACGATGCACGCCATGGGGTGCTCCAAGTCTGCCATGAGCTTGCGAAGCCAGAGTGCCTCCTTCACTGCTGCTGCCGCTGCCATGTACTCAGCCTCTGATGTAGATGCTGCTGTTGTTGGCTGCAGCCTGCTGTTCCAGCTCACCACACCTCCGTTCAGCTTGAAGACGTAGCCTGTAGTGGACCTCTTGCTGTTGAGGTCACCAGCAAAGTCCGAGTCGCAGTAGCCCTCCAACTCCGTGCTACCGCTCCCAAACTTGATGCCAACTGTTGCGCTCCCAGCAACATAGCGTAGTACTCCCTTTGCTGCTCTCCAGTGCTCCATGCTCGGTGCAGACATGTAGCGAGCAAGTACTCCCACAGCATGTGCAACATCGGGACGTGTGCACACTGCCAGATAGAGCATGCTGCCTACCAGCTCACCATATGGATACTGAGCCTTGTCGAGTACCTCCTCATCCTGTGCCTTGATGAGGGCAGTGCCAAGTGCCAACGGTGCGGTCTTGGTCTTCGCTTCAGTGAGCCCAAACTTGGTGACGAGTCTTCTCACCATCTGCTCCTGACTGATCTTGATTGTGCGAGCCGCCCTGTCGCGCTCAATCACCATGCCAAGGAACCACTTGGCCTCTCCAAGATCACGAACTGAGAATGCTTGCTGTAGAGCAAGTTTCGTCTCCTGCAGGTGGTGCACCTGCCTGGCGGTGATGATGATATCATCAACATACACGAGCAGCCAGACCTTGTTGTCTGCATGGATGAAGAGCCCAGGGTCTGCAGAGGATGCGGTGTAGCCAAGTGCCTCAAGCTCCTTGGTGAGCTTGATGTGCCACATACGCGGTGCCTGTCGCAGCCCGTACAGTGCCTTGATCAGCTTGCACGCTGTGCCTCTCTCCCCTTCTTCATATCCAGGTGGTTGCTCGATGAAGATCTCCTCCTCCAGCTCTCCGTAGAGGAAGGCAGTCTTCACGTCGAGGTGATGCAGCTTGAGGTCCTCAGCGGCAACCACAGCTAGCAGTGCACGGAAGGTGGTATGCTTACTTGCAGGTGCAAACACTTCGTTGAAGTCCACACCTTCCTGCTGCAAGAAGCCCTTTGCCACCAGTCTTGCCTTGTAGCGCTCAATGTTGCCCTGACCATCACGCTTCACCTTGAAGACCCATTTCACTGGAATGGTCTTCACTCCTTGCGGTAACTGCTCCAGTGACCAAGTGTTGTTGGCATGGAGTGACGCAATCTCCTCGTCCATAGAACGCTGCCATTGCTCCTCATCTGGTGCTAACAATGCCTCCTCGTAGGTGCTTGGATCCTCATTGTGCACACTGGCGATGTGTGCCTTGTGTAGGAAGTCAGGTGCCTTTCTCTCCCTCACTGGGTATCTCCGAGCTGCGTGCTCCTGCTGCAGGTGCGACTGCTTGTCTGCTACAGTAGAGTCCTGCTCACCCTTATTGTCGATGATGGCCTTGCCTGTAGCCTCCACTGTTTCAGGATGCTCCGGCTGTGCTTCATCTTCAGGAAAGAAGCCCGCTTCTGGTTGTGATAATTCCTTGTGGAAAACCACCTCTCTGCTCACAATGATCTTCTGAGTGTCCTTGAGCAAGATCCTGTAAGCCTTGGAACCCGGTTCATAGCCAACGAAGATGCCCTTCTTGCTGACCGGCTCCAGCTTGTGCCTGAGCTGTTTAGGCACTAGTGCATATGCCGTGCATCCAAACACACGCATACCACTCACATCTGGTGTGGCTCCATAGAAGTGCTCCCACGGAGTCTTCTGCTCTGAGCTCACCGGAGACCTGTTGCGGATGTAGTTGGCAGTGAGTACCGCCTCCTTCCACAGACTGTCTTCCATCTTTGTGTCGTTGAGCATGGCTCGAACACGCTCCAAGAGTGTCCTGTTGAGGCGTTCAGCTGCTCCATTCTGCTGCGGGGTGTAAGGTGCCGTTGTCTCGTGGCGTATGCCCTTGCTGGCGAAGAACTCCTTCAACTCCTTATTGATGTACTCCCCTCCTCGGTCACTCCTCATTGCCTTCATCTTGTTGCCAGACTGGGTCTCCAACAAGGCCACAACTGTGCGCACAGCTCCAGCAACTTCTGACTTGAGCGTCAATGGAAAGATGATGGACAGCTTGCTGTAGTCGTCGAGGAATGTAGCAAAGTACCTGGCCCCTCCCTTCGCCACAATGCGCATAGGGCCACAGACATCCATGTGCACAAGCTCGCAAGGATGCTGACTGCTAGAAGAGGATGATGGGAATGGCATAGCATGCTGCTTTGCAACCAGGCATGGTTCACAAAGTGCACCTGATGCATTCTTGAGTTCTTCTGTGCTGAGATGGATGCCCTTGACCATCTTCTCAGCGACAAGGCGAGTGAGGTTGACGTAGCTGAGATGCCCGAACCTTCGATGCCACAATGTTGGCGACTCCTTGTCCTTCACCACCATGGCTTGAATGTCAATGTCCTTAGGGTGCTGCTCCACGTGGTAGAGCCCTCCCGGATCAGCGATTCCAACCATGTGCACGACCCCATCAAGGATGACTGAGCAGCCACCCTTCCGAAATAGGATCTCCGCGCCTAAGCGCTCCGCAACCCTCACAGAGAATAGACTCGCAATAGCCTTAGGAACATGCAGGACGTTGCGTAACAACACCTCGCGTAGTGTGTTACCAACCTTGCACTGGAGTCGTACGTTGCCAACTCCCTCAGCCACCAGTACTTCGCCACCGAAGCCCGCCACCTTGATTGTGGACGTCAGCTTCCTGTAGCCCTCCATCACCTCCTTGTTTGGTGTGAGATGACGATCGCAGCCAGAGTCCACCACCCAGAAAGCTGTGCCCGCCCTCGAACTGGATGCAGTGAAGGCGACATGTTTCTCCTTGTGTTGGTGCTCGTTGCCGCTGTTGCTGGTGCTTGCTCTAGGTTGCCCCTGTTGTTTCTTCCTACAGTCCTTCACAATGTGCCCCTTCCAACCACACCAGTGGCATGTGAGGTCTTTGTGACGAGGATTGCCTGGCTTGTTGCCCTTGTACTTCTCTTCATGGTTGCTCTTCTTTGCGTGCTTGCCGGTGTAGAAGGCGACGGCATCCGCTTGCTCGTCCTTCTTCACAACCCTCTGCTCCACGGTGAGCAGCTTCGGTAGCACATCGTCCAACGTCAACTCCGATGATGACGTCTCCAGCAGGGTTGCGACGACCTCGTACTCTGCTGGTAGCCCTGCAACAATGGCCAGCACTACCTCCGTCTCCCCCATGTTGTGGCCGACGTTGATGAGGTCCGCCCACAGCTCTCTCGCGCGCGCAACATACTTTGTGATGGGTTCTGCTGCCTCCTTCCTGAGTGCGCTGAGCTGCTTGCGTAGATGCAACTTTCTGGCATTGTTCTTGGCTCTGAAAACGGCTGATAGCTTTTCCCAAGCTTGTCTACCATCTTCACATGCAGTGAGCATGGGAAAGTGATGCGGTTTGCTGTTCAACACAAGCAAAGAGTGTGCTTCTGCTGAATGCTCTGACCACACAGTGTTCGCTCCTGGTGTTGGTGGTGGTGCCTTCGGATCAACGTACTTCCACACCTTCTTGTGGATGAGCAAGGCCTTCATCTCCACGCACCATGTGTTGTAGTTGTCGGTGTCCAGCTTTGCAATCTGCCCCTTGTCGTAGGTCGCCTCCATTTCTGTCGAGCCTGCCTTTCTTGCAGTTGACACCCAAGGCTCTGCTACCAACAAGCTACTATAGTGTAGAACTACTATGCATACAAGCTAGTCTCACACTCCTCCTCAAGCGTAGTGTGGGCCCATAACCTGTTGAAGGACTAGCATGCACATGTAGTTGAGGCAAGCATGGACACACAGAGACAGAGCTACCGCCACCAGAGCATACACAAGTCACATCACATTCATCTATTACAAGTTGTCCGCTGGTTCTTATACCAGCCAGTTACACACACGTCTACATTTGCAAGCACTGCGTAAGCTATACTCAGCCTTTTGACGCGCTCTAAGCCGCGTTGTCTTTCTCACAACCAGAGCTTTCCAACAAGCTCTTACACGCTTAATATGAGGAAGTATACGCGGAGATACGAAGCAGTTAGTAAGGCTCCTGTCTGGAGTCCGGAGTCTGGTCCGACGATGCCATCTTGCTAAGTCCGGACCTAGTGCTCGTCCTTACGACCTTCTACTCCTGTGTGGAGGGTCGATGCTGATCGTATGTAGGAATACTCTCAACATACTTTGTCTCCCAGCATGAGGGTTAGCGACGTCGTTGAGGTGTTGTGGTCTGCTGGGCGAGGGCGGCGGGGGCGTTGGAACGGCTCTGCGTCTCTAGGGGATGGCCGTTATGAGAAGAATGTTCTTGAGGGATGGGAGGTTTGCACCTACGGGTATCAGCCCAATTTAATTAGGGCAATCGCCTCCTGACTCTCCTGCGGCCTAGAGGTTCATGTGAGCATCCACGACGACCGTGAGTGGAGAAGGCGGCCTGGCGCTGCTCCCCGACCTGACGAGGTGGGTTCTATGCTGCCGCAGCTGGTGTGTGTGGACGTGGGTGGCGCTGGTGCCCCGGTTCTGCGCCTGCTATTGGAGACCGGCCTGGTGCGGTGCTGGCAGCTCAAGTTGTATGTGGGTGCTGAAGCTGATCCTGCATTGGCTGCCAGCTGGGATCAGGTGGCATGTGGCGCTCTGTCAGATGACATTTTCTAGGTTTTGCACCGCTCTTGGTGGAGCCCTGTGTTGTTGTGAACTGCGAGCGTGCATTTGACTGGCATGCACAGTGTGAGAATGCATATGGTCATGGGGTTGTGCAGTCTCTCGTCTGTATTGCGCCTGTGTATGGGTATAGTTCATGAAGATGATGCCGATAGACTACTTGTGGTGCTGTCTAAGCTATCGCTATCATCAGAATCGCTGTTGCTATCTAATTGAGTGTGCATGGTTTGCTGCGGAGTGAATTGCATGTCCCGATCCTCGTCCTCTGTGCATGCACTTTCTGAAGAGCTGGACACCATCGAGTTGCAATCGCTTGCATCCTTCTGTATGGACATGGGAGTGCCTGCAACAGATGCATAGCGAGAATGGCCATGCATATGTCTCTGTGTTGCTACCAAGCTTTGTTGCATGGCAGTTCAAACCTGTGGGGGTTTGTTGTCGCTGCGTCTGAAAGGGTTCATGCTGCGAGCTGCTGTCGACTCTATTCCTGCAGCTGATGCAACGGCAGCTGGTAGAGCAAAAATGTCCACCTCGTTTGCACTTGCATTGGTTCGTGCCGCAACCATTCTTCTTGCACCCGCATCCATGCAGCAGCAAGCTGCGTCGCTTCCTGGCCTCTGCCATGTTCTGCTCCGAGTCCATGTCAGCGGTGTACACACCCCTGTCAATGCTGTAACCATACTCGCTCAGGTCTGGCATGCGGAGTTCACTGGAGCATGCTTGCATCCACATGGCTACTACCCATTGACTGCGTTTGCAATGCAGGTGGAGAGCGTCCACTGTGGGCATTCTGTCTGTCTCTTTCCAAATCGTATGCCAGCTGCCATCATGGATGGCGACCAACCAGTTTCCAATTGCGACATGGGACTCTCGATCGCAGGTGAGGCCATTCACCTCCACAAACAGAGCATTAGCGTTGCTGGCTTTGAAGCATCTTTTGTGCTTCATGAAGTAAGCACAACCGAGCAATCGTAGTAGCATTGCTGTGTCGGAACTAGAGTCAGGATCCGCACATGCAGTTATGAACTCTGTGTTGTGCAGAAGGACCTCCTCCCAAAGGAAGACCTTGCTCATGGATGCTATGAAAGAGGTGTAATCGCACCCAGTCCCCGCGTAAAACTTTAACAGAAATTCAGCACGTCTGGGCTCAGGTATGAACCGCAGTTGAGCCATGTTGGTTGTGGCTGAGAGCAGGGTGTCGAGTTTGATAAATGCAGGGCGTACAGATGTAGTAGCTGAAGTTGCAAGCTGAATGTATACCGTCTTGCATGCTGCATGAGTTCCATGCCACTGTTCCAGCATGGCTAACCCAATCATTGTTGTGTCTGTGTCCGGACTGTAAATGAGGACAACTGATTCTGGTGATCGATGGGCGTGCACCCATACGCGGCTGTCGGCCTCAGCATGATTGCAAGTGTATGTAGTGCTAATGGAGTACTCAGGGCCATAGGGCGTCATTTGCGCCACCCGAGCCATGTCCTGCAAGTCTGGACGATCGCTTCCGCCGGCGACAATAAGACTCTGGCCATTGCGCAGGTAAGGTGCTGCAATTTCGGGAAGATGTTGTGTGATGAGATCGCAGAGCTGCCGCTTGCGTAGCCTGTCAGATAGCAGGCTGCGCCAGGCACGAGGTATTGGTGTGCATATGTAATGGCTCTGTCTGGGTTGGCGCGACTGCATCGCTGCCATCCCTTGTCTTTTGCAATGAGGTCTTGACGCCTGTAGCATGCGATGGATCGTCGAAGACAATGTGCAGTGACTGGAGTGCATGGCCAAAGAGTCTTGGCATAACAGCAGCCCGGAACAGGTGAGAGATATAGTCTCCTATGGTCATACAGCCAGGACCGGGTTGCATGTTGATCAAGAACATTCCTTCGCTGATCACGCATTGTGTGTCATGTGGGAATGTTCTTGATTGGCAATCTGGCACTGAGTCCGCGACCTTATTGAGGAACGAAGACTTGTTGCCCTTGCGCATTTGTCCTTCCAGTTCAAACAAAGCCTGCGGCACCTCCAAGTATCTTGCACGCAAGGTATCTGCTGACGTGTCTTGCATAGCAAGTTGCTTGAGCACCAAAGTCTGAGCAGTGTACATGCATGGTTCAGTACGATAGGCTGGACGAATGGCATGCAGAATGGTCTCACCGTGGCTTTGACAACTTTGTTGAGTGATCTTGCAGTGCGGTTGACGGGCTTTGGCTTTGCCATCGTCTTGAGGTTATGCCTGCGACCAACACGTGCAGCAGGAACACTAACCCCGAACCTCTGATTGCAGAATAGTTTCATGGAGTCCCTGCCAATATCGTAGTGGCGTGACAAGTCAGAGGTGACATTGTCGGATGCTGTCTCATGACTAATCAGATGTTGAAGTGAGGTGGGGCTCTCATTGACAAATGCGCCTGCAGTCTGGAGCACTGCAGTCATGGCATCCACTGTCTTCTGTGTTCTGTGTGCGTCGTCTGCACGTGCAACATGCCCAGGTCTCCGCCTCTTCAGCTCGGCGGGTGCCAGCTCTTCACGTAAGACCTGCAGACTCTCTGCGCGGTACGTAAGTATACTGTCTTTGCCCTCATCATGTCCGGAGTAGGGCGAGCTAATGAAGTCTTAAGATCGCGATTGATCAAGGTCTCATGAGCTTCGTCAATCGCCACATTGCTGCCTGTTCTGCCCTTAATTGATATTGTGAATGCTCCATTTTGCAGAGCAGCTAGTACGTCTGCAGGCCAGCCCAAGGTATCGGCTAGGTGTCCAACTACCAGTCTCTGATAATGTGGACGATCCCAAGCAAAGTACAAGGGTGCCAGTGTTTTGTACGCAGCCATTCTCAGAGTCCAGTTGCCGGTACGTATGGACGTGAACAGTGCGAAGTATGCTGCTGCGTCTCTTTGTGTGAATGGCCACCAGAAAGCCCATGTCATGTCTTTGTGTGAACGCTCCTGGCCATAATCCTGAAATGCATCCCAATGCTGCACCGCTAGAACAGGGTCAACGCTGCCGAAGGTGCCAGGCCAATCGGAAGGCAATTCCAGCCCCGTCGCCTGTGGGCTGTTGGCAAAACACTCAATTTGCCATCTGCTAATCGACTCCAGTCCCTCCAGAAGGAATGTGTGTGCACGCTTCCAGTTGTGACCTTCCACCAGCTGGTTGCGGGCAGAAGCAAGTGAGAACCCAGCAGCCAGTGCCATCGGTTCAAGGCCACAGTCGTACGCCACCTTGTACACCACTGGTGTGGTGTTGTATGATGCATGCCAATCTCCTGGGAAGGGCAAGAGCCATTGCCAGTACACAGGGTCCTGCTGCTTCAGCTGCTGCATCAGCGACCAAGTTTTCTGATCACCTCCCACCAGCAGGTTAGTGTCCACACCATCCAGCTGCAGCTTAGATTTTAGCTCCATTAGTGCAAGGCGCAAGTTGTCAGGCCTATCAGGGTTGTATGGCAGCAAGGGCAAGTAAACAACTCTGCTTTGGATGGGTTGTTGTGCCTGGTCTCGCACCATGCTTGTTTTCAAGTTGCATTGATGGTCTTCCTTAAAGTGCAGGCGCGACAACAATGTAGAGTGTAACTGACTCATGAAGGCATCCCACGCTGCCCCCTCCGCCTCTGTCTTATCAGTCACAAATTGTGGAGATGGGCGATGTCTCGGTGCAGAACCAGTTAGAGGAGGAGGAGGCGCCTGCACTGCAGGTGCTGCTAAGTTGCCTTCGGTGAGTGTTCTCCAACGAACAGGCTGCATAGCACATGTAAAGAGACTAAAGGGGGTGTGCCCCCTCCTCCCTTTAATCCCCTACCCCACCACCACCACCAGCCACGACGCGACCGCCGCCGCCGCCAGGGGAATCCGCCGGAGCAGAAGATCCCCTGGCTATGGCGGCCGCTGCGTTAGCAGCGCCGCCATACGGCTGATATCGACATGAGACTCATGTCTCATGTCGATATCAGTGTTACAATTAAGTAACACTACATTAGGGCCTTAACACTAGGTTAACGGCCCTAATATGGCTTAATAGACTGTATAATCCCGTTGGGACCCTTATTTAATCCTAAATAAGGGCGGGGAACCTCTATGGAGGTAGCACACCGTTACATTCCCCCCCACTTAGGTTTCAATGTCCTCATTGAAGGGTTAGCAAAGCCCCACCACGAGTAAAGAAACGAAAGCAGTGAGAGAACCAGGGCCGAAACGGTAAAGATGTCTGCCAGCACCCTTTTACCGTTCGCGTGTGGACACCGTACTCCAGTACCCCCGAAGAATCTTTTGGCAGTTGGTAAGATTCCTTTCGGGCTCCCATGTATTGTGTTCAACACCATACCCTTTCCATTTCACCAAGTAAGACGGCGCGCGTCCGCGCCGAGGCTTACGATGACTTAGGACTGCTTCCACCTCATACTCGAAAGTATCGTCGCCATCCACTGCAACGGGGGGTGGAGGAGGTTGAACCCGACCGTCAGAACGATACGGTTTCATTACACTCACGTGAAACACATTGTGAATGCGTATTGACTTTGGCAATTCCAAACGATACGCGTGAGTGCCGACCCGATCAATTACCTTGAAAGGGCCTATCCAGCGAGGGAAAAACTTGCGGGTACCCACTCCCTTAATGGATATGTTTTTGGTACTTAAAAGCACCGAACAGCCCACATCGTAGCTGGCCTCTCTACGATGCGCATCAGCATGGGCTTTTTGTCTGTCTTGCGCTGCGCGCAGACAGTCCTTTGCCAGCGCTAGCCTATCCTGCATGGCCGAAGCCATCTCGCGTGCTGCAGGTACGCGAGTTATGTCGGTAGCGGGCAACTTGATGTTCGCAGGACTTAGTGGATGCACTCCGTAGTTCAAGAAAAACGGAGTTTCCTGCACACTCTCTTGCCAAGCATTGTTAATCGCAAACTCAGCCATTGGGAGATAGATATCCCAGTCAGACTGGTTTGGACTCACATAATGCCGAATGGTTTCCTCAATCACTTGATTGGCGCGCTCTGTCTGACCATCCGTTTGTGGATGATAAGCTGTGCTCATGTTCTGCTGAATATGTAAGAAGCTGCATAGCGACTTCCAGAACTGAGACACAAATCGCGGATCGCGATCAGACACAAAGTTGCGAGGCAAACCATGCAACTTAAACACAGAGGCGACAAAAACCATCGCTAACTCACGGGAGCCTATTTCCGTGCGGCAAGGGACGATGTGAACCATTTTTGTTAAACGGTCCACAAAAACTGCAACCGCTGTGTGCCCAAATGCTGTCTCAGGGAGCTCAACAATCAGGTCCATACTCACACTTTCCCACTTGCCATCAGGAACAGGCAAAGGTCGCAGCAACCCAGCGGGTTTCTGACGTAACGGTTTGTCACGCTGACATTTGTCACACGTGTCAACATATTGCTTTACGTCAACAGGCAACGATGGCCACCAGTACAACTGTTGCGCTGCCTTAGTAGTCTTGCGACCCCCAAAGTGCCCAGCGTACGGTGGATCGTGTACTTCAGCTATGCATTTCATGCGCAACCCAGCATGGTTAGGTATCACCAAGCAGGCGCCCATATAATACAAGTTGTCTCGTTTGTTAAGCTGTTGCACATTCCCTTGCATCGAGAACCATGGGTCCAAAATATACCCCTGTAAAACAGCTTGTACAAACTCATCATTAGGAGGCAATGTACCTTGCGTCGCAAGCAAGTGCGCACGCATAACTGCCAACAATGACGGACAGCGACTCAAAGGATCTGCCACATTGGTTTTGCCCGGCCGGTATACCCATTCAAAAGTAAACCGCGACAGAAACTCATTCCAGCGAGCTTGCCTACGCGACAAGTTTAGCTGTGTTGAGAAGTACACCAATGGGTTGTGATCAGTCACTACTGTGAACTGAACTCCTTCCAAGTAGCATCGCCAAGTTTCAAGAGCATGCACTATACCCAGCAACTCTTGCTCAGTAGTAGTGTAATTCACCTCTGCTGGGATGAATTTTCTACTCTCATAAGCACATGGCCTGCTATCCTGTAGCAATACTGCACCACACCCTAGGGTGGAGGCATCGCTCACCACAGTGAAGCGCTTATCCCAATTTGGCAGTGCCAACACTGGTGCTGAGGTTAAAGCCAGCTTCACTTGTTGCATAGCAGCTTCCTGTGCTGCTGTCCAAGAGAATGGGGCATCTTTTCGCAATAGTTTTGTTAAGGGCATCACAGCCGTAGAGTACCCCATCATAAACTTGCGAAAATAGTTTGCCAACCCCAAGAATGATCGCAACTGATGGATATTCTTTGGTTGAGGCCAATCCTTTACCACTTGCACTTTGCGAGGGTCAGGTTTGACACCCGCACCACTCACAATATGCCCCAAGAATGGCAACTCTGTCTTGCCAAAGTCACACTTTGGCAAGTTGGCAAACAAGCGATGTGTTCGCAGTAAAGCAAACACCGCTTCCAGATGCTTTCTGTGCTCCTCTTTTGTTTTACTGAAGACAATGATGTCATCCAAGTAAACCATAACATGCTTGCCAAGCATGTTATCAAAGATCTTATTCATTTCCTTCTGAAACACCGCAGGTGCATTTGTCAATCCAAAAGGTAACACTTTGTATTGATAATGACCTGAAGGTGTTCTGAATGCTGTCTTGTAAACATCAGAAGGGTGAATACGGATTTGATGGTAACCGCTTGTCAAGTCTAGCGTACTGAAGTACGCATTACCCGACAGTTTATCAAACACATCATCAATCCGAGGTAACGGGTATCGATTCTTTACCGTAATCTTGTTTAGAGCACGATAATCTACACACATGCGCAATTTCCCATTCTTTTTTATCACAAACAAGATGGGTGCGCCAAAGGGTGAAGAACTCGGTTTAATCAATCCCTTTTCCAATAACTCTTTGATTTGAGTTTCCATTTCCCCCCTCTCATTGGGGCTCAGCCTATATATTGGCCGAAATGGAGGCTCACTATCAGGAATCAGTGGTATGGTGTGTCCGACACCTCGATCAGGGGGTAAGCCTGGCAACTCATCTGAGAATATGTCCTGATACTTTTCAATGATGTCTGCAACACCTGCCGTACTGCCTGGCACAAAGTCATCAGATGACGTTAAGTGCACAAGGAAAGCCGGTGTGTTTTTACGCAACGCACGCTTCACCTGAAGTGCACTGAGAAGCGCAGGGTCTGTTTGCTTGTGTTCCAAGCTATGCGACCCTTTTACAGACAACGTTACACGCTTACGACCCTTTTTCACTGTGCACAACCGTGCACCAGTATCCAAGCTCCGATACCAATGTAAAGAGACTAGAGGGGGTGTGCCCCCTCCTCCCTTTAATCCCCTACCCCAACACCACCACCAGCCACGACGCCACCGCCGCCGCCGCCAGGGGAATCCGCCGGAGCAGAAGATCCCCTGGCTATGGCGGCCGCTGCGTTAGCAGCGCCGCCATACGGCTGATATCGACATGAGACTCATGTCTCATGTCGATATCAGTGTTACAATTAAGTAACACTACATTAGGGCCTTAACACTAGGTTAACGGCCCTAATATGGCTTAATAGACTGTATAATCCCGTTGGGACCCTTATTTAATCCTAAATAAGGGCGGGGAACCTCTATGGAGGTAGCACACCGTTACAGCACAGCATGTCAACAACAAGAGTGTATGTACACACATAGGTATCATTGCATACTGCACCCACCTGCACTTGTGACGGGAATGCTGGCAGCTGCACATCGCATAAGGGTTGTGGAATGACCACTTGTGTGGTGGTGCAATGCAGGTCTTGGTCGAGACGGCCATTGAACCTGAGGGAATGTGAGCTTTTGCAGTCCCAATTGTCAATTGAGGCCAGCACAAAGTCCCCACTGTGAATATCCACAGGAGCTGGGTTGCTCAGCACTATGTTGGCCCTAGAAGATATGTGCCTGCGTGATGCAAAGCTCATGAAGTGAAAGCAGAAGGTACTGCATGCAATGACTGTGTTGGCGCTAACCGATTCAGGGTGGGCTTGCTGACACAAATGCTCAGGTGGTTGAGCAACTTCATTAACAGTGACGAATGGCTGAGGCCATCAGTCGCATCGGCCAGCGAGACATGCAGTTTGGAGTGCGCTTTGTTGTTGCGCATGTAGAGAGCAGAAGCAAACAGGTACGCTGACTGCACGCGCAAAGAGTGCACCCTTTGTGCGGGATTTGACGAGGTTGATGGCCTTTTCAGCAGGCTCCGGAGGCCACATAAGGCAGCAAACAGTTGCTCTACATCAGCACTCAAGGGCTTCAAGTCTTCATAGATCTTAAGCGTCCTCAAGTCCACAACACCGACTGCATTCAACTTGGCCCGCTGCCTAGTCTCCATTGTCATGAGCTTGGCAATGTGGTCCAGCACTTGATTGCTGAGCTCATGAACAGGTGCGTCCACGCTGGCCCCATGGGCTCAATTGCGCGTGACAGAGTCCTTGGTTGTCTGTACTCGCTGCATCAGGCAACTGATAGGGTCTGACCACACAACTAGCAGCAGAGAGCCCAATCGCCTACTTGAAGTGTGCACTCGCAACAGATCACCAAATACACTCTTACACAGGTTCATCAGGTGTCTCCTCTCGACACTAAAGACTGCTGCAACCTCACCCAGCAGTACACATGCATCTGCAGGAGTCAACTCGTCTGCGACATGCTTGGCAGCCAAGTCCAGAGGTGAGTTGCCAATTATAGCAGAAGCCCGCGCTCTCCATTTTGCAAGCAACTCTGGTGTTCGCGGCATGTATTGCGACTCGTGCCCCCCCTCACGAGAATTATTTGTCTGCTCAGATCTGGATGGAGTATATGGTGCTTGTCCTGCAGCAGCTTCCAAAGCATGGATCCTTCGTTTCAAGACCTCTATGTCTGCCTCAGCTTGTGACCGGCCAGCTGCAGAATTTTGCTGCAAGCACTCTGCTGCTGCTAGTTGTGACTCCAATACCACAACTCTAGCACTCAAACTCTGCGGCAGTAGGCAACATGGGTCAGCGAGTGACCTACAAGATGCATGCTGCACAATGGCTTGCCTGTTTGTCTGTCAGCAGCAAGTCACACTGGGTATGCCAATGTGCTTCGTTCTCTGCGTGTTGGTGCTTGCCCAGATCACAGTCCTCACCCAGTCTCCTTACCTGTTCCCGTAGATTGGTTACAACAATTGTATGCTGCGAGGCCTGCATTTGATGGGCCTCTATCAAGTCTTCTAGTTCCTGGCACTCCACTTTCAGTCAACACCTTCGCTTATTACAGGCGCTGGGGTTTTAAACAGCACTGGTGTTCTACGCAGCCAAGGCAGCGCACCGAACACACGACAGTCAAGGCATGAATCTCCGTGCGAAGCTTGTCCGCTTCTTCCTCGAAATGCTCAACCGTGTTATGCTGTTTCACTAAATGTTAGACTCATAGTTAAGACAGTACATAACAGCCATTGTTCTATCCATACATTGCAAGCAGCCACTGAGCATATACCCTAAGAAAGTACATGCAATCCCACCTCGCATGCAGCCTCTTCAAATTGCCTCTGCACATTGTTGTGATCCATCAATCCACCAATCCTGGAATGGTCTTCGCAAGCGTATTCATCATCATTGTGAAGAGGTGTGGAGTCTCGCGTCTCTGACACCCCTGACCCACTCACATGCGTGGGTCGCTCAGCTTGCAAATATTCCACTGATTCTATTTGAGATATGTACAATTGCAATTCTGCTAGTTGCGATTCCAACTCTATATTCCTATCAAGGCATGCACGTAGCTCGTTCCGAGTGCGCATGCAAGACCTGCATGTTCTCACACGCGTGCGCATTCCCACTGAAATGCCTGCACAAACCAACAAACATTACAATCAAGGCTTCTTCTGCTGTACATACGCGACGACAAGTATATGTTACATCAAGTGTTCATGAATAGCTGGATGGGAAGCGACGATTATACATAGGCACACCTGTGGTGCCTGTTGAGTACTGAGACCCTTGGCTGCTACCACCAACCAATCCCGGTACTGATCTACTACCCGGCTGGCCTAACCCTCTGGACACTCCATTCATGCTTGGTGCACTGGTGCCTGGACGGTTGCCCTGCTGCGAACACACAGGCCTCGCCACAGGCTGCACAGCTACATACTCCCCCTGCCAGCAGATGCATTGTGTCGCATAGTTGACCCCAACATAGTACATGTTCAGCAGTCAGAAGCTACTCACATCAGGCGTCTGGATGTACATGACATGGGGCTGCACTGGCGCTTGCAGGGGTAGAACAGGGGGGGACTCAGAGATCTGCTGCGTGGGGAAAGAATCAGAGCACATACCCCCCTCCTGCATGCTGGGCTGAACCGAATTGGGGGAAGGGGTGGTTGCTGGCACGGGCAGCGATGACTCTGGAGCACTCAGGCGCTCTGGTGCAGAAGTTGCAGTAGCTACAACGGCTGCAGGTGCACGCTCCACAAACTCGCCCTGCGCACAGTTACAAATACGTGAATAAATTCGCTAGGGGTGCGCACCCAGCATGAGCACATTTGTAGGTCAGGAACAGCACTTACCTCAACCTTGGTTAGCGAGTCATCGTCAGGATTGAGGCGCCACATCAGGCCATGCGTCAACGCATACAACTGCACAGTATACACAGACTGCAAGCTACTGAGCTTGCAGTCTCTACGCACCGTACCCCACATTGCATCCTGACGCTCCTTGCACCTTGCCAGAGACAGCTTCTGGGCAGTGGCGTGGGCCGTGCGTTTCTGGGCTGCGCTCAGCAGCTGCTTCGTGGCGCTGGCATGAGACTTCCGCTTGGTCTTCTTCTGATGCACAGGCGGCGCCGTCGCCACCTGCTCAAGCTCATCAACTGCCGGGACCTGCGACATCTAAACCTGACTACACCCCCCTCCCACCGCATTTGCAGGCTCAAGCACACCGCCGCCACCCTCAGCGTCAGCGTCGCCCATCCCGCCGCCGGCCAGGGCGCCAAAGTTTCACGAGTCACAGCGCCCCGGAAGCGCATCACTGTGAATGGCGGCTGGACCAGCTGACGAACACGATACCAAAAACGAGTCACAAAAACTGACCCAAATCTATACAACACCAGTCACTTGTTGGTCAGCGGCATATCACGCGGCTCGCAACTCGTCACACGAGATCGAGGCCACACACAGCACATATAGATCGCACGGCCACATCCAATGCTCACCAAAACAGGCCGCTGGGCTTTCCGGCTGTAATGGCAGTCGCGTTGGACTGACCAGTTCAGTCGGCGCGGCAGGACGCGACCTGCCTGTCGTGATGCGACCTGTGGGGCCGGCAGAGGTGCGGTATGCGCGCGTTGACCGGTATGGGCCTAAATTAGCCGGTCCTTGGGTGGTGGGGCCGGTGACCGACCTAAATCAGACCCCTGGGAAGATTCCCCAGCTGATGGGCGCCAGCTGCCGAGGACGTCAGCGTTCTTAAGTGGGGGGAATGTAACGGGAAGGTACATTAAGTTACCACAAATCGACCATAAAAGCACCAAGTCTTTTGTGGTCGAGTGGGCTGTGACAGTGTTAATCCTCACGCATGGTACTTATCGTTCTTATAATCACATGAGTGTGGCATGCACAATGTGCGGTGAATGTTATTGTTTAATAAGAGGAGTGGTATGGAGGGGTGTAAAGTGTGCAACCATGAATTATGGCGTTGCTTTTATGAATGATTGGACACACTGTGATGTTCTTACAAGATGCGTAATATGCACAGATTATGATGCATGCTTTGAAACATGCAACATGTTATTTAAACAATAATAAAAGCCATGTAGTGCCATTGCGTGGCGTCTGTCATTCATATTGTATGACGGTAACAATTAACGTTAATTGTTGTATTTATGGTATAATACATCATGGCAGCATGCCGTAAAACGGTAATTTTAGCAACTTACAAAACCAAGAATGCTTTAATTTATGAGAATGTTCGCGTGATGCATCTTGAATTATGTATATGCATAAACTCAGTATCAGCTTGGCTTTTGTACAATATATACACCTTTATTTATGTTAAGTGTATTTTAGCACATACGTGAGCCAATCAATAAGCACGCAAATGCACAATCTCTACTACTTTGCCTACATGTAGGCAAAGTGCACACGTTGCTTCATTGACATGAAGGCTTTTTAATAAAGCATGCACAAGTCATGACCTAAAGTGATTGTGCACACAACCCCTTATACCAATGATGAGACTTGATTTATAAATAAAACAACTTTGCGCAGCCGTAGTCAAGTGACAGAGAGACGACCATATGTACTTATCATGTTGAGTGGTGTAAGTTATTGTCATCATGAAATGGCCCATGGATCATGAGTCATAACTTGTAGATTGCTGTATCTCTGCAAATGCCCCCACCACCACTATCACAACACCCTCCGTTGATTTTGCTTTTTTTGGCGGGAGGGGGGGGGGGGGGGGGGG
>RHPI01001428.1:452269-487579 GCA_009103225.1 Chlorokybus atmophyticus | reverse complement strand
GGGGGGGGGGGCGGGGGTTTGTTACCCCCTTTTTCTAAACAAAATGCAGCCCTAACACAACACCCCTCATTGTTACTTTTGGGGGGGGGGGGGGCTTGTGAGGGGTTGTATGTCGCACAAACACGGTATGATTTGTGGAATATGACTCGTAAGTTTTGATGCCTGAGTTGTCTCACCTTGTAGCTCAACGACGACCACGGGTTTATTTCAGACGAGAACCGTTCGCACGGCGTCATGATGAAAGTCAACCGTTGCATCCGTTTTGCGCGTACCAAGGCGTCAGGTTCAATGTGCTGTACCCGTGCATTGCCTGTACGGGTACAGCACATTAAACGTGTGCAGAATGCAAACATACATTTGCCGCACATTACAGAAACAATGCGTACTGGCTCCCTGTAAGGAAAATCTGGGCAGTGTACACAACTGGCAGCACTAGACCTTGCATTTGGAACGACTGGACACTGTGCTGAGGTTTCGCGCCTCTAACCTTCCACACCACGGTTTGTTCGGACACTGAGACACACCACTGTCTCTAAGGCAGCGCCGCGGCCGACGTCGGCGGCGAAGGGGTGGACGGTGTTGGTGGGGTCGGCGGCATTGTCGCGCTAGGCATTCGTTTTTTCTCAATTGTTGACGCCTTGCTTGGGCAGACTCTGGGCTGACTCTGTGTGTGCTGCGCTGCTGGTTGAGGCACGGCGGCACCGGGGTGACGCCCCCCGCCTGCTAGGGGCGGCATGAATGCCCAGCCGCCCGCGGGGGCGGGCGAGAATGGGCACGTGCACTTGAATGGTGTAGCTAAGGAGGTGGTCGAGGATGTTGCCGCCCATCAGCCCGCCCCCACCGGCGGCAAGCTGGCTGCGACTGTTATCGCCGACGCCCCCGTGGTTGCCAATGGCCATGCTGACTCCAACAATGACGTGCCTGTCAAGCGCAAGGGCCTGCTAGGATTCTACGACTCCTTGTTCAACAAGCCTAAGAAGGTTCGTAAGGCCACGGTATTGTGAACAGCTGGCATTGTGTCTGTGCATTGCATTTCGTTGTGGTGTGCGGTGCTCTGCCGTGTGCTGCAGTGTATTTTGCACTGCTCAGCGCATGTAATGCAAATGCCGCCTTGCAGGAAAAGTCCAAGGCTGTGCCGTTCTTCCAGCTGTTTAGATATGCCGACAACACAGACAAGCTGCTGATGCTCCTGGGGTCCATCGGTGCCATTCTCGCTGGAGCAACCATGCCCTCATTTGCAATTCTCTTTGGTAGACTCTCCGACAGCTTTGGCAGTAACGCCCTAAAAGACGGAGTTGCGTGCTCCTCTCCGGAAGGCCAGGACACTTTGGGGAACCTCGTTCATGATGTCAACAAGGTCTGCGGCACGCATGCGCGCATGGGTGTGTGAGCATATGCGCGTATGGGTGAGCGCGTGGCGACGTGGGTGGGCGGGTTTAGTGATTGTGCGTGTGTGTTGTGTAGAGGACTTCGGGTGCAGCGCATGTGGACAGGCAACACCCATGCATGCATTGCAATTTTCAAGTGAGATTGATAATATAAACTGACAAATGGTTGCCTCCTTCAGTATGCCCTCATTCTATTCCTATTGGCGATTGTCACGTGGATTGTGTCGTACCTTGAAGTTGGCTTCTGGATGTTGACTGGCGAGCGTCAATCAGCAAGAATTCGACAAAAGTATTTACAGGTATTGCATTTATTGATTCTCTTTGGCAGGCAGAGTTTGCAATTGCATCATGTGCCAAGGGACAGAGTGTGCCTTGCGTTTTCCACTCAATTATAATCGTCAACCTTCGCAGGCTGTGCTTCGTCAAGATGTTGGGTACTTTGATACAGAGGTGAACACCGGTTCCCTCGTGAGCCACATAACTGGTGACACCATCACGATTCAAGATGGCCTAGGAGAAAAAGTAAGCATGCAGCAGTGTGCACTCTTGTTTCTGTCGGCACAACATGCATGGCCTCTTGCTCACAGTTGTTGGCTCACAGGTTGGAAACTTCCTGCATCATCTTACAACTTTTGTAACCGGCTACTCCGTCGGTTTTGTAAGTACTAGATAACAGTGTGCCACTGCCTCAGTAAGAGCCTCTTGACCCATGGTTTGTCAATGTCTGCAGATATACGCCTGGAAGTTGACATTTGTCATGATTGCGATTACTCCTCTCATAGCATTTGCTGGATCGATCATGGCTGTGGCTCTAACATCAAGTGCCAAGAAAGGACAGGTATGCGTGTACAGTGAGTAAGGTTGTCACAAAACTGCAACACAACTTACTTGCTGCCCACAGGAAGCATATGCGGAGGCAGGAGGTGTTGCGGAGCAGAGCATCAGCTGTATTCGCACAGTCAAGGCCTTTGGCGGTGAACAGAAAGCATGGCAGTCATACTCCGACGCTCTTGCAAAGTCTTTGCAGTCTGGCAAACGGAATGCTTGGCAGTCCGGTTTCGGCTTGGCGTTCACTTACTTCACGTTCTATGGTACTTGTGCGCTGGCTCTGTGGTATGGCTCCAAGTTGATCATTGATGATGGCCAAACCGGTGGAGACATCCTCGCCACCTTCTTTGCGGTCCTGATCGCTGGGTTTGGCATTGGGCAAGGCACCCCTCATCTTGGAAAGTTTGCTGCAGCCCAAGCTGCCGCATACAATGTGTTCCAGACTATTGAGCGACACGCCGTCATCGATGTGTCCGACCTTAGCGGGGAAACACCGGCAGCGGTTCGCGGCGAAGTCACCCTGACGAACATCAGGTTTGCGTACCCTTCGCGACCCGAACAGGTCATCTTCAACAACTTCAATCTGGTGGTCAAGCCGGGTGAAACTGTGGCTCTGGTCGGGGAGAGCGGCAGTGGCAAGGTGAGCTACCCCCTGCTTGTTATGACACAGTTGTCGCTCTGCTTGTAGTGGTTGAGTTAGTGAGTGAGTGAGTGACCCTCATGCAGAGCACGGTAGTAAGCTTGGTGGAGCGCTTCTATGACCCGCTCGAGGGCTCAGTTATGTTGGATGGAGTGGAGCTGAAGAGGTTGCAGTTAAAGTGGCTCCGGGAGCACATTGGTCTGGTCAGTCAAGAACCAGCGCTGTTTGCAACCACGATCCGCAAAAACATTGAGTTTGGCAAGCCTGCAGCCACTATGGACGAGATCATCTCAGCTTGCAAGTCAGCAAATGCGCATAACTTTATCTCCTCATTGCCAGACGGGTGAGTGGGTTTGCTCTTAAGAGCCTGCAACGAACACAACTCAACAGGTACTGACAATGAGTACTTCATGTGATAGGTATGAGACCCAGGTCGGTGAGCGTGGCGTGCAGCTGTCAGGAGGACAGAAGCAAAGGTAGGCAGATGGTTGATGGTTAGCTCTATGTTTATTTGTACACGTACAACCGTTGCCGAACAATCTCTGCTTGCAGGATTGCTATCGCTCGCGCCGTTTTGAAGGATCCACGCATCCTCCTGCTTGATGAAGCCACTTCAGCACTTGATACAGGTACACACACCAGCCAGCTAAGCACATGTGATCATATTACTTTCACATCACTAACAGGTGTTACACCTGACGTGCAGAGTCGGAGCGCGTTGTGCAAGAGGCCCTTGACAAGCTCATGGTGGGACGCACAACCATCGTCATCGCACACAGGCTGAGCACCATTCGCACGGCATCTCGTATCTGCGTCGTGCAGCGTGGCAGCATCATTGAGGAGGTATAAATACCATCTCAGGCAATCTTGAGACCAGGTCTGTAGGCGTGCGGGCTGACTGTGGATTTCCCATGTCGTGCCTCAGGGCACCCATCACGAGCTCATCTCCCGCCCAGACAGTGCTTACTCAGCGCTGGTGCGGTTGCAAGAGGCTTCTGCTGAAAAGAACCGAGCTGCTTTGGAAGCTGCTGAATCTGCAGCTCAGGTAGTCAACGTGCCAGGGGTGCTTGCACAACATGCGAAAATGGTGCCTCTTTGGTCATGACAATGATGCAGTCAATGTCTCACTGCTGCTGTGTCAATGCTCAGGAAGAGGCGAAGGTGTTGGCTGAACTGGACTCGCGCGGGCTGATAAAACGTGTGTCTGAATCTGGTTCCCAACAGTTGCACAGTACCGGCATTGTGCGGCGCAACTCTGCGCAAGCCGTGGAACCAGAACTTGAAGATCCTGTTAAGGGTATGGGTGAGCACCATTAGACCGCAGTCTTTGCATATGCACCATTACGTGATGCATGGTGTTTACCAACCTCCATGACAAACACTGATCAGTTGATGTAAACAGGTGCAACAGTACCACAGAAGAAGGGCTTCTTCGCTCGCTTCAAAAAGCAGGTTTGCACATGGACAATCACTGAGATACTGTATCTTCTTGTGTGTTGTGGAAGACTGATCCACCATTATGACAGAAAGCTGACGGGGTAGAGGAGGAGAAGAAGAAGAAGAAGTACGCTCCTGTCTCAGCCTGGAGAGTAGTGAAGATGAGTGAGCCAGAGTGGTGGCGCACCGCTCTGGGTGCTGCTGCGGCCGGTCTGAACGGCTGCATATACCCGGCGTTTGCAATTGTTTTTGCCCAGATCATCACAGTTTTCTATGAACCTCCCAATCAGCTGGCGGACGATGCGCGCTTCTGGTCGCTCATGTTTGTTGTGATTGCGGTGGCGTCGTTCAACGCCAACTTCTGGCAATTGTGGGGCTTCATCACCAGCGGCAGCTACTTGACGCGCCGAATCCGAGAGTTAGCCTTCAAAGCTGTTCTGCGCCAGGAAGTCGCCTGGTTTGATAGTGACAAGTAAGCCAACTGGTTTGTAATGTTGGCAGCTCATGTGAAAGTGCATGACTGGGAGGCAATGTTCATGCATCTGTGTGTTTGTATAATCTTGCAGCAACTCCAGTGGAGGTATCACGGGACGGTTGGAGTCCGACGCTGCCCTGGTCAAGGCGGTGCTTGGCGACAGGCTGGGTTTGTTCGTGCAGAACGTCACAACATTGATTGCCGGTATCATCATCGCCTTTATAACGGGCTGGCGGCTTGCCCTGGTGGTGCTCGCGATCTTCCCCCTCATTGCCATTGGAGGCTACCTGCAGATGGAGTTCTTCAAGGGCTTCACTGGTGAAGCGCAGAAACTACAGGAGAAGGCCAACGGGGTGCGTGTTCCAATCAGCATGCAATGACGCTTATGCATGAGCGTACGCGGGTTGACAAACAATCTGTGCAGGTTGCAAGCGAAGCTGTGGGCAACATCCGTACTGTGGCAGCATTCGGTGCAGAGGATAAGATGCTGGAGTTGTACTCGGAGCAGCTGAAGAAGCCCACCCAGGTAAACTCTATACGTAGTGCAAGTGTGCATGTGTTGTGTGCATGGTGTCCATTTGGCTTTTGCTAATGTCAACCAAACTTGTGCAGCTCGGCAGACGCAGATCTCACGTCTCTGGCATCGGTTTTGGCTACAGCCAGTTCATGATGTACTCTGCGTATTCGCTTGCGTTCTGGTTTGGAGGCATTATGGCCAAGCAGTGCCACATGACATTTGATGAGGTGCTGCGCACGTTCTTCGCCATCATCTTCAGCGCCCTCGGCGTCGGAGAGGCCTCCCAGCTTGCACCAGATGTCGCCAAGGTACCGTATTGTTGTCCATAACATCAATGATGCTACTACTGCTATTAGCGTGACGTAGTTGATATCAATACTAGTAGATGAACATTTTTCATGGTACTGGTAACAGCAGTGATTAACGACCTTGGTAGTGTGGATGGCAATAGGAAAGAAGCAACCAGGACTGATTACGAGCAGATGCTTACCGTACTCGTTTTGCGTTTTCTCAGGGTCAAGCTGCTATGGAGAGCACGTTTGACATTGTTGATCGTCAGCCCGCCATGGACATGGATGACCCCAACGGAGTCAAATTACCCCACATCCAAGGCAACATCGACCTCAAGAACGTCACCTTTGTCTACCCATCCCGGCCCAACGCGATTGTCTTCCGCAACCTATCGCTGTCGGTTAAGGCCGGCGAGTCGATCGCTCTGGTCGGAGAATCCGGGTCAGGTAAGTCTACCGTCGTTAGCCTGGTGGAGCGCTTCTACGACCCCGTTGATGGTGAAGTCCTCCTTGATGGTGTGAACATAAAGACCTTCAACCTGCGTTGGCTGCGCATGAACATTGGGCTTGTCTCTCAGGTCAGATTACAAGGCAGATCCGTAAGCTTCTCATGCCTCTGTCACT
Source organism: Chlorokybus atmophyticus (assembly GCA_009103225.1). Lineage (NCBI taxonomy): Eukaryota > Viridiplantae > Streptophyta > Chlorokybophyceae > Chlorokybales > Chlorokybaceae > Chlorokybus > Chlorokybus atmophyticus. The sequence continues at coordinate 481,380 of RHPI01001428.1, read as the reverse complement.
TCCTTCCCGCATCCGCTCTCACAACTCTTTTGTTTTCGTTCAGGAGCCCGTGTTGTTTGCTACAACCATTCGGCAAAACATCTTGTATGGAAGGGAGGACGCCACTCAGCACGAGGTGGAGGCAGCTTCAAGGGCTGCGAATGCGCATGACTTCATCTCGCGCCTGCCCAACGGCTATGACACCCATGTAAGCCCCTCACTTGTCTGAAACAGTTCTGTATGGTAGTTTACTGCTTTCCTTCTCAACGTGGTTGTTGTTGCCAGGTCGGTGAGAGGGGTGTTCAGATGTCCGGTGGCCAGAAACAAAGGTAATAACACTGCAGTAGCCTCCTGGTTGAACTGCCGTGTAAACAGGGGCTGACTCTGTGGTAAATCAGAATTGCCATAGCACGTGCTGTCATCAAAGACCCTCGCATATTACTCTTGGACGAAGCAACTTCAGCATTGGACACAGAGTCAGAGGCCATTGTTCAGGAGGTGAGGCACTGAGAAATACGCTTACTATATCACTGTTTTCCACAGTAGTATACACCTCCGTCGTTGGTAATGACGCTCATTTCAATGGCAGGCTCTTGACCGTCTCATGGTTGGGCGCACTACAGTGGTTGTGGCGCATCGCTTGTCAACAATCAGACACTGCAACCGCATAGCCGTTGTACAGCGCGGCGTCATCATTGAGGAGGGCACGCACGAGGAACTCATTTCAAGGCCGAACGGCGCCTTCGCTGCTCTCGCTCGTGCTCGCAAGGATGTCACGTAAACTGATTGGGAGTGTCATTTCACCTTCATTGATTGTATACGGGGTTATCTACGTGTGCTATACATAAAATGCGCACCTAATCAAGCGCACAATTCTGCATTGTAAAGGCGCTACCCGCTCGACAAGGTGCCCTTGACAGCGAATGTCGAGGCGCATCTGTTGCTGGCTACGGGTAGTTGCTGTAGGTTAGTGCTAGCTATGAGGATGCCGTGTACTGTTGTTACATTGGTAGAACTTTCTTACTCTATCTGTTAACCAACAAATGGTGCATTTGCCTGTACACGCATTCAAACCGTGCCTTGCATGGTGCCCTTTCTGAGAGGTCTGCCCTTGTGAATGCCTCGCATGGGCGTGGACCGCTACTGGCGATCTTTTATGTGGATCTGTGGCAACGCACCAGAAAGAACTGGTGTCCTGTCATATACGACGCTTTGGATAACTTGGGAGCATTGGCTGAACAGTGCACAACCCTTGCTGTGCTGCTGTGCCGAGTTGTCAACTCCTTTGTCAACGCCACATATAGCTAAGCGCTAACACAACAGTTAGGCAACAGGCAGCAACCAAAGAGGCAACTCAAGTTGCTATCCTCTGCTTGTAGCGATTGAAATTGCAACCAGCTCAGCTATAGCGCGACAGTTTCCCCTCGCTAGCTGGGAACTGCACATGGGTCTGGTCTTGCTGCCTTTTTGTTTCCAACTCACGCGTGTGCAACGCCCTTGTTGCTCAGGTCTGCTTGCTAGCTGCCTGCTACTTGACTGCACACCCCGCCTTCACCCACGCACAAGCACGTAGCTAGCGCCAGCACATAGCCATGCATGCCCATGCCCTTGCCCTTGTCTTCATAATTGTCCTTGTTTACCCATTGCTGCTGTGAGTGTGTGTGTGCTTGCGCTTGGGCGTGTGTTGCGTGGTTGCCACCTTGCATCCGTATCACTGGAAAGCCTATGTGCCTTGTGCAGGTCTGTACATGACTTGCCCGCTGCAGACGGGGCGGCGCTGGCGTCGGAGGCGGATGTCACCATGGTTGCGGCGTCGGTGTCTAGCTGACTTGTACTTGTGTTGGTGGCGCAGTGCAGATGACATTGCACGCGTGTTTGCTGGGGTGCTGTGTGTGTTAGGCACGGTCAGGTTGTTAGCGGACTTTGGCATGCTGTGGTAATGATAGCGGGTGAGTGTACGACTAATACTAAAGCAAACACTGCTACTAATGCAAACCCTCCCACATTCTGTGAAGTTGTTACGACATTGAGACTGTTGACACGAAGCAGCTGAGCAAGCTGCTATCTGTCCTTACCATGGTCAGTTGGTAACATAGACAGAGGAAAAGTTCAATTGCTCGAGCCAAGGTCGTAGTGCAAGAAATACTACTTGTTAACATCAATATTCATGCGCGAAACCGCATGTTGTCGAAACAGGTCAAAAGTGACTTAGTGTCGAAACCCATGCAGACAATCAAATTGTGAGCATTAGCTGCACATGCATACTACGGAAGTGATTTCTGTATTTCAACATATAGCCCGTCATCACACAAAAAAGCACTGCACAAAGTCAGCAGTATTATCAACACCCACTACCTACCATCACACGAGTACCGACAAGCACGTGAGCCCGCCATCCCCTTTATGGAACTCCGATATATCCACTGCAACAGCGCGCTTGCCCTTAAGAGATTGATAAACGGCGGCTGTGTCGGGCGAGTACGCGGCGGGGTAGAACACCGTGTCGTCGACAACCAGCGCGTTGGCCCCGCCCGCGTCCGGCACAAGCACGCTCTCGTACTCCCGCCCACCGGATAAAGCCATCTGACGCAAAGCCTCAAACATCTCGAGTGCGCCAGGGGAGTCCTCCACGAGGAGCGTGTTGCCTTCCACCCACGTCATGACTGCCGGATACAACATTAACGCGGTTGCCATTGTGATGTACGGATGCGTGCGCGAGAGCGTACAGGTGCTGGAGTGTTGAATGAAAAACGTATGCATCGGCGCTTGAGTTACTACCTTACTGATTGAGTGACAAAGTGAGTGAGCGGGTGAGTAAATGAGTATAGGATCGAAGGACTGACCAAATGCAAGTGAGTGATTGCATGAATGAGTAACAACTACTTCATGCCTGATTTGAGGTGGAGTCCTGTCAATACGGGTATGGTGAAGACTGGGATGTCAGGGAAAGCGGCCTGCAACGCAGCGATGCCCTCGTGATTTGTTCGTCTGCAACCAGTAAGGTTATTTGCTTGTGGTCTAGAAAGAAGTGTTGAACAAGAAGGGCTGGTTACTGAGCATCAAAGCCACTTGTCTACTGCTTACAAGTGGTATCCATTTAACGGCAAGCATGCACGCACAACCACAGGTGCACGCAAGTTGCATATGCATGCGCTCACTCCCACATGCACACGGACACATACCCACGACACACATGCGTGGACAAGCGCTCACCCATGCATATGCACACACTGTACCTGCTCCTGCCAACAAAGATGTGTTCATCAGTGACCAGCACGTCCCCTCCATCAATGCAAGCTGGCGGCTTCGCCTCGTATATCCTCAACCCGCAGTGCTTTAGCGCCTCTTTCACGTCCGCCTCCTCGCCTTGCCGCTCCCGAGCACCCTATTGGTTGATTGCACTGCTGAGACCCAACAGCACTCCTCAAAACAACATACCCAACGACATCACACACGACACACACCGGCCGCGCGATCATTGCCCTGTCCCCGATAACCACCGCCGTGTCCTCCACGAAACTGCAGTCGGGGAAGCGATCGTCTGCGGGAAGCTCGATGATCTTCGGGACCTTTTCTGCAAAAGCACGCTTGTTGAGACAACACACACGCATGAGAATACACGTACACATACACATACACAGTCATATACACATACAAGTACACGCATGTGTTCAAGGTACGCTTATGAGACAACATGTGTGCGTGCACGTGTACGCGCGCATGTGTACTCGCGTGTGCCCATGGACGTACACATGCGCAACACACCTAAACACACACTTACAAACACCCGCAGCAACACGAACAACACGCACGTTGCAGGCACTTGACGTATGCCGCGTGCTGTTTGACGGCGTTTTCGTAATCAATAACGGCGGAGTCGTCGAACTTCAGGCAGTGCGCGAACGAGGACGGGACGCCCCTCACAACAGCCGCGGAAGCGGAGCGCGTTCTAATTGACCCCGCATGTGTTTTCGATTGCATCGTGTTTGTTGTGTTGGTTTGTGCCACGCAGCGATGGGAAGCGACGGCGACACGTAAGGGGGACCGCGTGCCGAGGAGTAAGGACATGCCGCGGAAGGAGGAGTGAGCCAAAGCGGCAGCCATGTTGGGTGGGTGGTTGTTGGTGTTGGGTTGTTGGGTAAGGGTTGGGTAAGTGGCACTTTCGGCCGATCTATTTATTCACGCTGACGACATGTCTTCATGCGACGAGCGGTCTCCTCATAAGTGGCAATGCACTGCAGACATGCGGTACATGGTATAAGAGCACACAACATGCAAAGCTCAATCCAACAACGAGCTCTACAACAGAGCTGACAAGTACACCCAGTAGCTAACTGTCATTGCTGCATGCATGACGGAGTGGAATGCGTACACGCCTTGGCACACACGCACATTGTTCTGCACTCACGCCTGCAGTTACAACTGCTGCCGTAAGTACTGTTGTTGTTCGTGCGGAAGCACTCTTGTGTGTGCGTGTGCATGTGCATGTGCATGTGATCGTGTGTGTGTGTGTGTGTGTGTGCCTATGTCTGTTACTATCGGCATGTGGTGCAAAGGACAACCACACCGAAAAAAAATCTAAACCTAGGCGACCATCGAGAATGCGCAAGCTTGCACATGTGCATTCTCGTGCTGACACTCGACTCAGCCATCCCCAAACATGCCTTTCAAACAACAACCTCTTCATGTCAAAAGTTGCCATGAACGAAAGAACAGCAGCAAGGCTTTGAAAGCTCTCACAACCAAGCAGTAACGGTCTGCTGCTCAACGGCAGCACACAGTAACCACCGAGCTCGCACGACACTGCCCTCGGGCGAGTTGGTGCATTGCATATGCACTTGCCCAAAAGACGACGACGACGACGACGCGCATGCGCCACCACCCCTCGCCGCCGCCGCCGCCGCCGGCGAGCCCGCCAACCAGTTAGTCAGCCAAGCAATGCGACTCTGCAGGCGCCAAAGTGCAAAAATGGATGCAAAAACAACTCAGCAGTGAGCTGTGTGCTGCTGCGTCGCGGCCGAGAACTACCGGTTAACACACTGTAGGAACCGGTGTACGGACCATCGAGCACGGCTGTATACGACTGGCGTTGTATGTTGCGTTACACAGGTCCGCGACACGACTCTGACCGGCGCGCGCAGCACTCTGCTTTATCATTTGTTTCTCCATTATTGTGCAGTCTTCGTTGGTGTGGACTTACTCTCTCCAATCTGGTCGCCAGGCTTTTTTCCCTTTCTCTTCAATCACCATCCATCTCAGTCCTTGTCGGACCGCGGCGGTGTTGGTTGTTGTCGGCGGCGGCGTTCTTGTACACACTCGCCGACGTTAAACGACACCGACGGCGGTGCGTGCGTGAGTGTTTGGCTGACATCGGCTTGTTGAAGTTGGCTGAAGCATTGAAGGCAGGTGCACACATGGCGTGCACGTCCTCCTGCTACTCTCGTGCATGCGATTTGCTTCGCACACACGCGCCGCCATTGAATCAATTTATCATGCGTGTGCACGTGCAAGTATGCATGCAGACAAGTCCTGTACGCACGCAGCAATTGACCATGACTGCTGATGTATATTGCACTTGTCTGAACTAGCAGACAGAAAGCCACAACCGACAGCTCATGTGTGGAATAACAAGTCCACATAGTGACCTGCTGCCCGCACACAATCTGCATGCATGCAGCAGTCAAACCCTCACCCAATCAATCTGACTCGCAAAGTGGATGTCGTGTCGCGTTCACTTTGTAAAATCTGCTTCTTTATTTGTCCGTGCTTCAACTACTCTAATCAGGACTCCTCTCTTAAACGACTGAGGCTACCAAAGGCCACCAAGTAGCAAGCAATCAAAGCTGAATCACTCCTGCACGGACCGGTTGCCATGGAGAGAAGCGGCGGCGCTGTCATCGACGGGGACTCCACAGAGACAGTAGAGTCCCCTGCAGGGTCTGGTCTCAATGATGATGATATCAGAATGTTTCAGCGTTCGGACAGCATCAGTCGGACGAGCGCCGAAGCCCGCCTCGACGAGCTGCGACGCCGACTGCAGGTGTGATCAACTTCCTCGTGACAACGCTTGATGCGAGTGCACAAATGTGAATGCGTATGTGTGCGTGTGTGTGCGCGTGTGTTGTGTAGATCAAGGAAGGGAGGCCGTTGGTGGTGACTGGGATCGGCGCGGGAGCGTGGGGAAGCGTGTTCATCGCGTTGTTGCAGGAAAGGTGCTGCATGTGGGCATACGCGAGAGTTGGTCGTCTGCATGGGCGCATGTGTGCGTGTAGGATATGTGTCAGGTGCTGTTGTGCATGCGCATGCATGTGCGCGCGTGCGCGTATATGCGTACGTGCGCGCGCCACCACGTGCGCAAGGCATGCGTGTGCAGTGAGTTCTTGTTGTGACAGTTGCCCAACCTTGTACTCGCGCAGGTATGGGCATCTCCGTGACAAGATCGACGTTCGCATATGGCGAAGGCCAGGCAAAGCTCTCGACAAGAGCACTGCAGAGAAACTCTTCCAGGCACGTGCTATGTGCGTCCCTTCATCACAGTTGTTGTTGTTGTCATTGTTGTTGTGCCTCACTCGCATCACATAGCTTAGAAGGCACTTTCCGTCCGAGTCTATTGCGTATGCTGTATGCATCTGTGTTGAAGTGTGTGTGCACACGCGCACACGCACTTTGTTTTCACACGCAGATCATCAACAGCAGGGAAGACGTCATGCGGCGCCTGCAACAAAGCCTCGCATATTTCAAGTGAGTGCTGCATTGTTACATGTTTGTCTATACTTGTTCAAGACGGACCCTCACCGTGACTCATATGTGGTGTTTCATACACATATGCAGGTACGTGGATGCGCGGCTGGGTGACCGACAGCTGTTCCCGGAAGAAGTCCTCCGCGACGGGTTCTGCCAGAACATGCTGGAGACACCCATGACACCGCTGAAGGTATGCACGCGCATGTGTGCGCAAGCACACGCACGCGCATGCACGCGTACATATGCGTGCGCGTGCTTGCGTGTCGTTCATGCACCCACACCCACATGCGTGCGCGCACAAGTTTGTGCATGTGTGCGTGTGTGCGTGTGTGCGCGTGCGTGCATGTGTGCGTGTGTGCGTGCATGTGTGCGTGTGTGCGTGTGCGTGTGTGTGTGCGTGTGCATGTGTGCGTGTACATACACTTAAACATCCGCGGCTAAGCACTCGCCCGTGCACGCACACGCACGCACGCACGCACGTGCGCATGGCCAATTTGAGATAGTTGTAGTAGTCCAACGTACTCCCCCCCCCCCGGCAGGTGGTCACCTCCCTCCCCGCCGCCTGTTGGGACGCCGACCTCCTGATCAACTCCCTCCCCTCCCCCGCCACCCGCGCCGTCTTCTCCGAGATCGGCCAGATCTGGCGCGAGCGGTCGAAGCCGCCCGCCGTGATCGTGTCGCTGTCGAAGGGGGTCGAGGCAGCGCTGGAACCGCACCCGCATATCATCACGCCGACGACGATTATTGGGAAAGAGACGGGGGTGCCGGAGGTGGGGAGGGGGGGGTGAGGGGGGTGATGGTGTGCGTGTGCGTGTGCGTGTGCGTGTGTGTGCGTGTGCGTGCGTGTGGGTGGGTGGGTGGGTGGGTCATCTTGCAGTATGCGTGCGCGCGCAGGCACGCACACGTGCACATGCACACCTACACGTGCGCACGCGCGCACGCGCACGCGCATGTCTCTGTATGCGCAAATGTGCCTGTGTGCGCCTGACTGTGTTATGTCACTTGCGCACATGGGCCTGACTTCAAGCCTGTGCCTGCGTGTTGATCGTACGCAGGAGAATTTGTTGTACTTGGGCGGGCCCAACATAGCCAGCGAGGTGTACGCGCGTGAGTACGCGAACGCGAGGATCTGCGGGGCGGACAAGTGGAGGTCCACCCTCGCGGCCTTTCTAAAAGACCCCAACTTCATGGTGTGGGACAACAAAGACCTGGTCACCCATGAGGTGAGCACTATTTCTCGTGCCTTGTAACTGCGATCATGGAGTTGGTAAAGCACACGGACGCGCGTACACACACTCATGCACACATGCTTGATGCGCGCACGCACGCACGCAGGCACACACAGACTGCAGCACTGTCTTCCACGCTTGAGGATTAGGTTGATGGTCTTGATTGTGCAAACACAACGAATTTCTACTTGCTCATCAGCGTGTTGCATGCAGATGATGGGAGGTTTGAAGAACGTGTACGCGATCGGTGCGGGCATAGTAGCCGCCGTCACCAACGACAGCGCGACGAGCAAGTCCGTGTACTTCTCGCATTGCACGTCGGAGATGGTCTTCATCACGCACCTACTCTCACCAGGTGGGCACAGCAACACACACACATGTGTGGTACAGTGTACACGTACATTGCGTTGTGTGCTAACAGTTAGTCTCATCATGTGATGAAAGAGCCTGAAGTGGTGGCGGGGCCGTTAATGGCGGACATATACGTGACGCTGCTGAAAGGTCGAAACGCCTGGTATGTACACAAAACTGGTGACCAATTGATGGTATGTCCACATACCCACATACCCACATGACTGACTTTACAACCCACACCCACACCCAACCTTTCCATTGCAGGTACGGCGTTCAGATCGGCAGTGGTGCGTTGAGTCTTGACGACGGCGACATGGTGAAGGGCAAGGGTCTTATCCAGGGCGTGTCGGCGGTGGCGGCCTTCCACAGCGTCCTGAGCGACAAGCGCGTGCGCGTCGATGAGGACGACACCGATGATGATAACAACCACCAACACCACGAGGGCACGCAGCCAATCAGCTACCTGCCGATACTGCAGACTCTATACGACATATTGCACTCGCGGTGAGTATAGAGTCATGATGCAATGGTACACTCCAACGTGTGTGTGGGTGGTGTGTGGGGGGCCACACGCGCGACTGTATAGAACCTTGTTGACACTAACACAACAACATTGAACAGGAAATGCAAGCCCGCACAGCTGTTGACGACGCTGAGGCAGGCTTCGGACCCGCGCGAGCGCATGCAGCTTGGAAGCAAGAGGCGATGGTACCTGCCCAAGCTGCTGGAAGTGCCAGACGTTTAGGGTGTAGAACGCCAATGGCATGTATGTATGAAGAAGTTGTGGCGCTAGCACTGAAACCATTGGTGAAATGCATGAAAGGTGGCGGAGTAGGTCTTGCGTGTCCATGCTGACGTTGCGATCGGCCTCACTCCTCTCATCTTTGAGTACTTCCAACTGGAGCGGTGTGGCAGCTGTAGCATGCAACTTGGTGATGCACTGCCATGTCTGTTATGCTGGAATGCAATTGTGTTTTGGCTGGTGGTTCGGCACTCTTGCAGCACCGGACAGTGCATGTGTTGATCTCTTATCGGTTGGTTGTAGTCTACAACTGCGAACATGGTGCAGTTCCAGGTCCGACATGAGGCACTTCAACCAATAAGTGACAGATTGGTGGCTGATGAACTGCAACAGCTCACGCAGCCTACAGTGTCTGTGTTGTTGGGTCTGTGACATGTGTACACCTGTATGATGGTGCTTGGCCTTCTGCATGTTGGTCCCTGTCGGCAGTGGTGCATGCAACGGGAGGCATGCATGTGTGTGGATGCACAGTGGTTGGTGCAAGTCATCCACTCTCCATGGCATCAATCTGCAGTGTCGATGTGTCCAAATTCATTTAACATTAGCCACCATACAACCGTAAATATTTGCAAGGCAGGCCAAGCAGGAAAAGCGCAATGGCGCATCGATATTGCACAGTGCAGTAGCAGAAGCTGCACACACGAATGCTTGCCGCAGCACACAAGAGACCCTCAGTGTTATCATTATAGCAATGTTGTTGAGCACCAATGGCTAGGACATATGTCTGGCGTATATAAACAAGGATAGTGGGGAATCTCACTGCTGGGCGAAGTACGCATCAAAGAAGGGCTTGTAGGCGTCGCGCAGGTAGTACAAGTGCTCGTACTTCTTGTAAGCAGCGCCTTTGTCTCCGCAGCGGAAGAAGATGACATCCCCGTATGCCGTCTGTAGCAGAAAGTGCAGTCAGCCACGTAGCCATGCACATGATACTGTGCTATGCTGACATATGCAAAGCGGTGCAGGTTGATGTGTGCATGAGACACAGCATTCTACTATGTAAACTAGCTGCGAGTGCTGTACCACTTCATGTGTGTTGACATCGAAGCACACCCAGTCGAATGAGATCTCCTCGCCATACACAATTACGCGCGGCCATGTCATCTTCACGCGGGGGTTGCTGCACATGTAGATTCACTCAGTGACATCACTGCCTGGCTAACAATATCTACACACGCAGACCACTGCTGAATGTGACAATCCTGTTGAGCTTTCTTTGCGCTTTGTGCAAATCAAATGCTCTCATGTACTTTAACTGCATTGTCACATACCTGAGCAAAGCCCACCAGGAGTTCTCGTACGCAGTACCAACACCCCGTCCATCCCAATAACCCTTGAGCCCTGTTTCTGAAGGCGTGCCAGAAATGCCGTTCTTGTTGCCAACAGTGTCATACAGACTGTCCTGTTGTGTCAGCATACCTGAGTCAGCCGTTATTACACGCACTCACTGCGATTCTGACCTGGCAGTGTACACAGGATGGATGCGTCGCATGCAACATCCTTAATGACAAGGGATCCCCCCCCCACCCCACGCCCCCACCCANGGGGGGGGGGGGGGGGGGGGGGGGGGGGGGGGGGGGGGGGGGGGGGGGGGGGGGGGGGGGGGGGGGGGGGGGGGGGGGGGGGGGGGGGGGGGGGGGGGGGGGGGGGGGGGGGGGGGGGGGGGGGGGGGGGGGGGGGGGGGGGGGGGGGGGGGGGGGGGGGGGGGGGGGGGGGGGGGGGGGGGGGGGGGGGGGGGGGGGGGGGGGGGGGGGGGGGGGGGGGGGGGGGGGGGGGGGGGGGGGGGGGGGGGGGGGGGGGGGGGGGGGGGGGGGGGGGGGGGGGGGGGGGGGGTGGTCCCCGGTGTGCATCGGCACGCCCAATGAAGTGGTCACAACACGCATGTGTACCTTTGTGAAGTACTTCAGGTCGTCCGTGTATTCATTGGTCAACACGGTAATGCCGCTGTACTCCTCTTCGACCCCGTCAATCTCAAACATCTGGTTGGCCTTAGCACCATCACGAAGGGCCTGCAATAAATGATTTGATATAAGTGACGTATCAGCGCACATTTCTTGAGAACTAGCACAACTGACATGACAAAAGTCGGAGTATCAAGATATGATGAACGGCATGATTGCGCAGCAGAATCAATAATGCCAGAATGCAATATGCAGCCGCCAAAGTATGTTTCTGGATGTGTCTAAGTACGTGACGCAGGACTGGACATAGCAAAAAAATGCAGCAACTGCTCCCATGAAAAGGAAGCTAATAAACACGTGCGTTTGCAGACCTATCTAGTGCTTGCCAATGCTAGCAAGTACAGGACAATATTCATGAATAGCAAAACAGAACTTTGATAGTTGCAACATATTGTAAGCCCTGTTACGGATGATATGCCCCATATGTTTGCTGCTTGCCTGGCAATGCGCAAGCCACCAGAGCTTGTTTTCCTCGGCGATAGTGGCCTCTTCATACTCTGCACGGATGTCTGCAAGCTTGCGATCGCGCTGGGTGCGACGGTACATGCGAATGCCCTCGATGCGCAGAGCATCCTCAACAATGCGCGGCGGGTACCTAGTGCTCTCTAGGGTTCCAAAGTCAACGCTGAACTCCTTGTCGTTTAACGAGTCCGGAATGACTTTGTCTGTGTTGGCGAAAATCTTGCCAAAGTTGCCCTGTTGACAACATGTCAGCAAACTACATGAGTGCTTGGGATACGGTAATGTATTCCGTCGCCATGATTCCCATGCTGTGCAGACACAACGAGCAAGGCATGAAATCACAACGCTTGTCTTGTTATGCTGGCACAAACGTGACATGCACGCATGGCTAGATGTTCACATGGCTAGGCTGCGGAGAAAGGCAATGCGCACATGTCAGGCAGCTTGTTGGCTTAACGACACGCATGCGCCAAAACTGCCGACGCTTGCGTGTCATGGTGACCATGCGGCAGACACAGGCTACGGTTGTCCGCCCGTGGGCGGTAGAGCATTGCATTTGCCGTCGGTGACAGACATGTACTTAATGCTGCATTGCAGACCAAATGTACTAGTTGGCACAACTGTCTGCAGGTACACGCACACTCGACCTTGAGGCTGGTGTAGTAGTTGGCGGGGAAGTTGGCATACTGGGCGAGGTACTCTTCAGTGGCCTTGACCTCCGCGTCAGTGTAAGAGTAACCCATGTCCCCTCTTCGCAGCCACGTCCACAACCAGCAGCTGCACTTCCACTACCAGACAACCCCCTCCTTCAACGCCGCCGCCGTCGCAAACACTGTGACTATGTCTCTCACCATGCACTAGCGCAGAGCGCTGGCAAGATGCACGCAAGCGAGCACTGCATCTTGCTGCCCGGCCCCGTCTGCACCCGTCTTCCTACAGCGCGCGCCTTCGGCATCGCGCACTCCAATCTCCGGCGACGCAGCTTTGTAAGCCTGGTTGTTTAACGATACGTAATACGGGCAGCAACAACCGGTCACATTTTCTCGATCAGTTGCAAAATGCGAGCTGACATAACCACGATACATTCGGTCAAAGGCTGGCCATTGTGTCATTGCCGCCGGCAACTTGCCGGTCCGCAGCGCGACCGGGCCAATTCGGCGCAGCGTAATCGTAAGCGTCACGCAGATTCCGACGAGGGCGTAAGTACGTAGCGCGTGACGGCGACGTTTGGAATCCGCCGCGCTGAGGAAAGCAACGCATTGACGTGGCGCTAGGTTCAGAGTTAAGAATGGAGAGTGGGGCGTTCAGTGTCTTAATGGCCTCCAAACGGCATGTCGTTAAGGCACTGAGGCGAGCATGCTCTCTGCTCACCTGTGTGCTGCAGTGGCTAGGCTCGTCAATGTGGTCGGCGGCGGCGGAGGGTGTGAGGAGGCGGGGAATTTGTTCAATGGCATGTACACTCGACAGTACACGTGCTTGAACGTTTCAGCAGGGATCAAAGCATGGTTTGAAACATCTTGCACCCGACACAACTTGCGTCCAACTCAATCTAGCATAGTACACATAAACTGTTTCAACATAATAAGTGTCAACCGAATACGGTTGATTGTTAGATGGTGAATGTCACTGTTGTCTCAACTTTGCAGCTGTATCCTAGCGTAGTTCAACTGAATTAGGTTGTTCTGTTAAGCCTACGTGGGGTAGACAATCATTGGTAGGTGAACTTGGCTGCTCATTATGTCGGCAGCTGCTGTTGCAAACAGGGCGCCAGACCCACTGGCCCAACTGTCTTCTGTCCAAGTCGCTCAGGTAATCGATCCTTCAAATCCTTCGGAGTGCTGCATGGCCACTCAGTTTGTTTGAAGCAGTTCTTGGCAAGTTTCACGCTTGTACACTTGCAATGAATTCCTGAATTACATGCAGTAGCCCTGTAACCGTGTTGAGCCTGTCAATTGCATGCAGTTGACGTCTTTGTATAAACAGGACTTTGACTCGCTCACTGCCCTGCCTGTTGAACTTCAGACAGGCATTCATGGTGATGACTACGGTAAGCTTTGAGCATGCTGCGCTACGTGAGTAATAGGTTTCGCTGCAAGCAGTCAATCTTACAAAGTTGTCTGCTGGCAGAGTTTGGTGACCTTGCAGCTTATAGCACGCCACTGCTTCTCGAGGATGCAGCGGCAATTGTCAAGCTGGTATGTGACATGGCCAACGTTGTGTGATGCAGCTAGATGGTGTGGTGGTACTGACGGTGGTGGAGAGCAGGAGCAATGCATTAAGCAGGGAACATCCCTGCTGGCCACCCTTTACACGCATCGCAGCTGTTCAAGAGCCATCCCACAAGTAAGTATACAGCTATTGGACTCAGCAAAACAATTTCTCCACCTTCTGGTTGGCAACGCAGCTGTAAGTCATGACATCTGCCGCAGATGGACAGTATGAATGCGGCTCAGCAGCAAGAGATGTACAGCACAACCTTTCAGGTAGGCTGCCGTGTTTGCCGTGTATCATGCTGTAGTGATGTTGTCTTCATGGCGCTTGCCAGATGTTCCCTGATCATTCTACTTGCTGCCAGGTGCTGGATGCAGATATGCGTTGCTTGAGCGACTTGAACCTGTTCAAAGAGGATGCCACCACACAAGTGTGCAGCAGCCTGAAACAGCTCGGCCGTCCGGACAAGTATGCAAGCATGTTCTAGTATCCTGGCAGCAGCCGGGACTGACAGATGGTCTGCCACCAGGCGCCTTCTCACGGCCTCGCCAAAGCACCTCATGACGGTGTTGGCAACATTGGACACGCTGATCCGGCTGGATGTAATGAAGAACTTGCGCACAAGTTTAGTGAACGACTTCTCGTGGTACAAGCGCACCACTCAGCACGTTACAGGTAGGCTTGTCCATTTGACTTGTGATGCGTTGCTGAGCTACAAGCATTGGCTCTTTTCAACCATTGCACAGATTCATAGATTCCTGGTGTGCCCTCTGAACAGTTGTGCAAGGTCTCAGGTGGGGATGAGCTCGCAGAAGCACTGAACCAGCTACATTTCTTCCTCATTGACCGCTGGAGTATACTGCACAACCTCCAAACAGAGGTCGACAGGGTTACCACGTATGTGACCACAAGAATTGCACTCAGCCAGAACCTGTCATCACATGACCCAGTCACCAACCTATATTGTGGGCAGCTGTGAAGAGGCCATCGCTATCTTACTGGGCTTCTGCATGGAGATGCTGGAGACAGGACGCGCCCTGCTGTATCAACAGCGCCACATGCTGCTGAGATGCTTGCCATTGCTGCTGGTGCTGTTGCTACCAAGGTCGGCACACAAAGTAGTCAAGTTGGAATGCAGTCCAAGCATACCCACAGTCTCACTAATATTACTTCTGCACTAGGGAGCGTGATGCAGAGCAAGTCATAAAGACCAGAAAGTTGAAGTTGGAGAAGTATCTCAGGTAAGCTACACTTGTGCTAGGCACTACTGTGCGCACTGATGGTGCATGCACAGAGCCAACAGCGCTTGGCGTATATATGGCAGGGTTGTGAGGAAGAACCCTGCTATTGCTGTGTATGCGGATATGCACATGGCGCCCGCAACCTTGCTGCCGCTTTCGCCCTTCTTTGTCAAGCTGCAGAAGGAAGGAAAGCTTGATGCAGCAGCGGTTTCCGAGATGAATGATTCAGCTCTAGCAGAGTGTGCACGAAACTATGAGCTCCTGCCTCACATGCTCAATCTGTCGCAAGCCCATGACGACTTTGTGGCACGCTTTGGGGCTGTTAGTGCGCGCGCTGAGGCTGCACAGAGCTCCGGCCAAGATGTATCTGTTGAAGATGCGACCACAGTGTTTGCTGTGGTAAGTTCATTCAATCATTGTGCAGCTGCTCTGAGGTTGGAAGCAACGTTGTCACAGTGGAGTGGTTTTGGGCCTGCAGGTGTTGGAGGGCATTGGTTTGCTGAATGATTGGTCCGGCCGAGTGATTGAGCAGTGCGCCTGGAAATATGCAAGACCAGCTGCCACAACCGCAGAGGGAACCGGCTCAACAGAATACACGGTTCCGGCTAACGCAACCATCTATGAAAGAGTCATTCGGTACAACTATCAGCCTGCAGAGAAAAAGGCTCTCACGGAAGTCATCGGGTTCATTAAAGGCGTGTCTGCTCTAATGTTGCGGTCATCCACTTTTCTGCAGCCAATATTACAGCAGGTATAGACAGTTGATTGACGTTGGCTGCTGTTACTTATGCTTATCATGCTGCGTTGATAGGCGGTACATCAAGAGGAGCAGCAGTTCTTACAGAACACCTTGGCCAACATGATACGAAGTATAGGAAAGAAAAAGAAACGAGAGATCCACTGGTACTGATGAATCTGCCTACGCATCGTGTCCCTACATTATGCATGCACAGGAGTTCACATCTCAGCACGTTTTGAGACACTACTTGACTATGCATGTGGAGCATGCTACACCAAGTCACTAATGACAGTGATTGTTTGCAGCATGCTCCTGTCCATGCGAGCCAGCTCAGCGGACTGGTTGCAGAAAGCAGAGCCGCCAGAGTTGACAAAGAAGGCCAAGTCCGGAGATCCATACTCATTCAATGCACGTGCATGCGCGCCAACACAAGCGCAGCTGCAGTGCATACAACATTTGCTCTCTGAGCTGCTGGCTGGTGCCGCCAACCAGAAAACAGGCTTCTTTGAAATCAAGGAGTTCTCCACCAACAAGCTCAGGAAGCTGGAGGACTTCTATCACATGTCTTTCTTCTTTGAGCCTGTCCTGGACTATCAAGCCATCGTGCAAGCATCCTCGGACTTGTCCAACCTGTGGTATAGGGAGTTCTACCTGGATATAGAGAACACCATCCAGTTTCCCATCCACATGTCGCTGCCATGGCTTCTGATAGACCATGTCATCACATCCGGTGATCCTTCATTGGTGGAGCACACCTTGCTGTTGTTTGACATCTACAACGATGCCTCCGACCGCGCGCTCACTGACCTGCAACAGCGGTTCTTGTATGATGAAGTGGAGGCGGAGGTTGACCTCTGCTTTGAGCAGCTGATCTTCAAGCTCAGCGAGCATATGTTCACTCATGCCAAGATGCACGCCGCCCATGCGCAGCTCGATGATGAGTTCCGGGGTCAGGTAATCCTGTCTTACGTGTTCTTGTGGACATAACTTCTGAGACAAATCCTTTCTGAGATTGCATTCTTGCTGTTGCGCACAGGTAGAAAGCGTTGTGAAACTTTCATTGGCACCCAAGCGCTACGCTGCGCTTATTCATCAGCGGTTTGACCTGTTGGGCAGGTCCATTGATATGTCGAGCCTGCTCACACACAGGCTGAACCGCTTGTTTTGTAACAATGTGGAGTACATCATCGAAAGGTTCGAGGCTGGCAGTTTGACAAGCGTTTTAGAGTTGCAAAGCCTCCTGCGAGCGCTGCATGCAGCACACAAGCAGCTGCTACAAGACCTGCCCTTAGACAGCTGGGACGCCCTCATGTCTGAAACTAGAGACCCCTTATCTGAAGTGATGGCCGATGCTGCAGGACGCTTAGCAACGCAGGTACCTTTGCAAAACCCATCGCGCGGTTTGGTCTTGTCATCAGCATGTCTTTTGCCCAATTTATTGCTGTGCTTTGATTGTGTGACTGCTGTTTTCCTCAGTATCCATCAATACAGCTGATGTTGATCAGCATCATCACCTCAACCATGCTTTTCAATCTTGACAGTGTGTATTCTTGCAGGTGGTGCAGGAGCTTTGCAGCGACATCTTGCCTAACTTCATCTACAATGCTACTACGCAGCGCTTCGTGCCAGGAGTGCGCCAGCCGGTGGACCTCTCTCATAGACCAGCACCTCCACAACTCCCGAAGCCGTCTTTCCTATATGGTAGCCGCTCGTTGAATGCTGTCTTTCACCGATGGGCGGAGCTGCAATCGCAGCACTTTGGCGCGAGTCACTTGGAAGCGTGCATCAGCCTGATCAAAGATGGGAACCTCACTTGGCTCTGCCAGGAACTTCTCACCCATCTTGACAACCAGCTGCAGTACTTTGTGCCATATGCTTCGGAGCTTATGACAGGTGACCATACCGGTATCTGCAGTCAACTGCAAGTTGTGCTTGCATGCATTGCAGACACTTTGGCTTTGAAGTGAAGTCCATGTCACATGCAGGCATGCCACAGAACGTTTTTCTCCCTCTTTACGATTATGGTGTTGTTGGCTGCATTGGCTACTTCCAAGCTCAGCTCCAGCACTTGCTAGAGTATCCAGCGTTATACACTGAAGTCATGCAATGCTTGAGGGAGATGGGCAACCTGCTGGCATTATTTGCTCTGCTGGACTCAGTCGCGGTACGTAACATACAATGATGTAGTGTGAGCAGCGACTGTCGTGGATGGTAGCTGATGAGTATCGTGTGTCTTGCAGCGAACCGAAGAGCTCAGTACATTCATCCAGAACGCCTCCCTGTTTGGCATCTCTTGCACTGAGGATGGCATCAGGCGCACAGGCGGAGAACCTTTGCAGTCCCTGGCTGCCAGTTCATACAGCACTGTACATAACACTGCTGGCAACCTGAGCTCCACAGTGGCATCTGCAGGTAAAGCTTATCACATGCAGGCATCATTGCTGTGTTTACACTCTTGGATGCAAGGGACATAGTCAGTTGACGTCCATTGCAGGCAGTGTATATGAGGCAGCAGCGCAGTCTAGTTCTTTGTTGTGCGCTGTGCTCCACCACACGCATAAGCAGCTGGCTGCGGTGCGCACCACATGGGCACCACCGGCATCATTAAGCCAAATCACGGACACGTATGGCTCAAGGGCTTTTCATCGGCTGTGGAGCGCCTTGCAGTTTGTAAGTCTCCTCACTTCTTGCCACATTGTGATCGTGTGGCTCACCACTCACTGGCCCACTTCATGCAGGTATACTGTTCGGGACCTGCTGCTGGCAGTCCAACCAACCAGGATTGGTTCGGTGATGGCTTCCAGTGGTTTGGCTGTGTCGCCATGCATCTACTGGACCAGCAAGGCATGTTTGAGCTGTTCGACTTCTCGTACCATGTGTTGAGGGTTGAAGAGGCCACTCGCAACACTGTGCCACTTGATGAGGTGATGACTTCCTCCTGTGCAACTGGCATAACGCGTCTGAACAGTAGCATGGCATAGCCGCGTAAGCTATGCATTCTGTACATATGTTTCAAACTTGCCTCTTGAACAGGCAACACAGGCTTTTTTACAAACAGCACGGCAAGTACAGAGGCAGAACACGCAAGTGTTTGGTATGTTGCGCGCGCATTGGCCGCATCCTGCGAAGCCTGCCAGCATTGTTGATGTCAATGGAGCCATCTCTCAGCTACCACTAATGTACCCTGGTAAGCCTTCTGTTCAAGGTCACACGCCACGTGCTGTGCATGTGAGTGCTCCCCGATACCTCTTCATGGCCTTGGTTGCATGCTGATGTGTTGCACTCAATTATGTTGTATCTGACCAAGAGCCTGTGCAGAGGTAACTGGGCAGTTGTAGTAGAGTTGGAATATCTGACTACTTGAAGCACGCGTATATCGTCCATTGGTTGCCAAGTGCATATGTGCTCTGTGCAGGGTGTGGTTAGCAATGGAATGGGTTACTAGCAGGGAAGTTGTGCCCTCATCGTAGATATGTACGCACAGAGACCCTGTGACTGATACGAGATCTATCATCCGTCTCGTCTCGAGAGTGGGAGTCCCCCCCCTCCCCCCCAGGAAAAGGTCCTGGTCAACAATCCCTATTGGTTGTCGTCCTGGCCGAGGACGGTTACCCAACCCTTTGCCTGGAGACGGACACATACAGACAGTCGATGCTATCACGTTGACACAAATAGACACACACAGAGCCATATACCTACATGCATGCCAGCACCAGGCATCACCATACAATGGCTCAGCCTGACACTTGCAGTAACCAACAAGCAGGTTGATGGCAGCAGAACGGGTGCTGTGGCCTTCTTGTTGCTAGTTGTGTTGGTTGTGGGAAAATCTTCAATCCTGGCGGCGAGCGCCATGGACACGTGCTTGAATGACGGCGTTTGTCGGCATCAACCCCAACAACGCCATCGTCTGCAGCAAGCATGCATACAAGCATACATGCAAGCATACATGCAAGCACGTGCGCGTTGACCATCTACAGGCAGAGCACCCGTTACCCAGCATTGGTACACAACGATTTCACCACACGTGCAACACTTCACTTCCCTTGTGACACAACATGCCAATACACAAACATGACACAAGAGTCTCTAACACCAATACCCTCCACCGATCGCAGTCAACTCCAACCGCACGCTTAAAAGCGTGCGGTTGGAGTTTTAAGCGTAAAAACCTTGCGTAGAAGACGGTTGAGAACGTGAGTGGGTGGGTGGGTGATGACGTCACACCTCATGTTCATACCCCATATTACAACAGGATGGGGACGTTACAATGGGGATGCGTGCGTGTATTCGTGCTATTCATAAGCAACAAATTGATGGCATGTACCATGATCACCTCTGTGCAAGCAACTCATAAGTGCCTTAAAAGGTTCATGTTGCGCAAGGCTTGTAAGCTTAACGGCTGAGTTTATCAGCGAACCTCTTTAATTCCGCACACGCTTAAGGAGCTGATCTCCCATATAGTCATTATGTCAACATAGTAGCATGGGAGTGAGCATGACTTGCATGTCAGGCATGACATTGTGGCACATTCACATATATTATATGTGTACATTTTTTGTCTTATACGAGTTTTGCACATAAATGCCATTGAACGAAGAGTTCTTTGCTTAAACGCAGTCCATACTTTAACTTGTTATCATTGTAACAACGATAACACGTTAAAGTATATACCGCATTCTTTTCTTCAAGTCTATTATTCATGCCGTATTTAAATATATTGATTGAACGCAGATGTTAAGGGTCTGGTCTAGTCCAAAGTCATGCCTTAAACTAGGTTAAGTCAACATTGATAACAAAACTCTAACTCTGTTAATCCGTGCTTAGTTGATTGCTACTATGTCTGCTGCTACTGTATTTATTGCACTGCTTGTTATCACGTGGGAGTACAATAGCATTAAATGAGTCTTATGCTAGCTGAGCGCGGCTATCATGAGCATGCGTGGTGCGACTGTGTGTGCGTAATTGTAAACCATTGATGCCCCATCTCTCCCTGCTCCGTGTGTGCTTGGTTTTGCTACGTTTATTAGCCTAGGTATAAGCACACCCAACTATCAAAGTATGCTTTGCGCAACTCTTGATCTTGTTATGAGTAGATTTTACATTGTGCGTCGTATGAGAGACCTGGTAATCATGGTCACATAAACCTTCATTTTCAGATGTATTTACATCAAGCCAACATTGATTTAACATGAATATGCATGCGGCCAAACAAGCATCAAAGTGCGGTGGCCTTTTGAGTTAATGTTGTGTTTTGCACATTACATGCTATCTAATATCTCGCAACTCACACAAGACAATGCACCCAATTTTATCAATAAATAAGAACTTGACTTTTCAGGAAAATGCGCTAATTTAAATGCAAGGCATTATCAAATCTGCGATACAATTAGATTTATTGTCCGTCTCGACAAGCTTGTCACGTTACTGCAATAGTAATAGATTTATCATATGCATTATTCAATTGGGTCAGCGCGCAAAATATCTTTGTAAAAGTCATACAAACATGACATGCTTATATTGACATGATTTTGATAGTTCAGCATGCCAAGTTTATGTGATTTACAATACAACATTCAATTAGGTGGATGAGCCATTATTACTATATCATAATGTGTTATACATTTTGCTTTATACACTATAGGCATAGTTTACAGAGTATATATGCTGCATAAAATAAGCATTACTTTCAAATAAAAATACTTTTTCATGCAAAGGCTTATGAATGACGGATTTGCATATATCAAGTTGCAATATACGGCATGTGCAACATCATATATAATCATTGCTTTTGTATGTGAAGCATCGCATGCTTGCATTTTTGCGTATTGCAACATTTGTGTGGTAACTTATTATGATAATAAGATGGAGCAACTGATTCGTAAGAAGATCTTTGCTTCAACGCGCAATGATTATACATTGCGTCACGGTGTAACGTTGTGTTTGTATTTATGCATAAATGTGACATGTAGTTTAAGACAGGATTACAACTGCAACTCACACTGACATGTGCGCTTTAACGTGCCGTTTATGTACATCTGCAGGCAGCCATTCAATTGTATCTCAGCAAGCATGGTGACCGCGTACTATCAGTATATGTCAATGGTGCGGCTATTCTACTAGAGTGGCAAATTCAAGGGATGGAGCTGTTTATACATGTGGTCAATCAGCCGCAGCATGCGCACTCATAGCCGGGTTGGATCATCTCACCTCCCGGTTACGCGATTGCGCAGTTTTTTGTTAATGACAATGTGACGTTTCTGGCACACAACGCTGATAATCATGTATGGCAATAGTAGTCTTGAACCCAACACCCAACATGAGTTTGTACTCCGCAATTCTTGTTATGGTTTGGGATTTGAAGAAAGATGATAATCTTTCTTTTCAACCTGCATGCTGCATATGCCTTATGCCTTATGGCGTCACTGCAGTTCACAACTGCGTAAACACGACAACGAAGATAGTGCAGCTGCTTTAAGCAATGCCTATGCCACATTGCCCGGTTCATTAGCTGCTTCGATCACTCCCGTTGCATATCATGTTACAGACGTTAGGAAGCTTTGAGTGACACTCTGTTGGGGGGGAGGAAGCAGAGGGGACGTTTTTGCTTGGATATTTTGCATATTAAATATTATATATATATATACATAAATATAAAATTATATTATATAATAAACTTTATTTAACAAGCAGAAGTAAGATCGTTTTTACCACTTGTAGCTCACGCGTGTTATGGCACATGCCTCTCGTTATAGCGTTATAGCGAGCCAAGGTGTTGGTGTGAATGAAAAAAACAAAGCCTCATCACCTGATGAAGCTGATGAATGCATCAGCTTCATCAGGTGATGAGCCACTTAAAGGATTCTGTCCGGTGCCAGCTGGCAGAATTGTCCGTGCGCGCATGATTCCCTCGACGACCTCTCTCAACACCGCGAGCCACCAGCGGCCGCGAGGAGGTTACGGCTCTGGGCCGGCTCTTGACACGTAACTCGTAGCTCCATTGTAACTCGAAAAGCGCATCAAGGTTGATCGCGCCATGCAATTCGCTTTCACCAACACGCGCTTGGGCATCGCTGCCGAGAGCGACACCGAGTTACGGCATCCGGACGAGAGTAAACGTCTGGCGGCAGACTTTGCTCCAGCGGAGGCCTACATTGCCAGCTGGCGGTCTGTATGGCATGCGGCGAAGCCGGCGGTAGCTCGCGCTTCCTTGCGGAGAGGCTTGCTGCGGACGTATTGCTGCTGAGGCGCGTGCTGTCAGCTTGCTGAGGTGCGGTCAAGTTGTAGATTTGCATGTAATTGCCGGGCGGCCCCTTGCGGCTTGTGGCACGATTCTTCTTGTCCATGCTCTGGTCAGCGGGTCTAAGTCACTCCAGCTGGGAGTTGTTTCACCATGCAACATGTATTCTGCTGTTGTCAATGGCTTGCGCCCTGACGTTGCGCTTGAAGTCCTGAGCAATGCACTGCATCAAGCACGGTGTAGGGTGTCAGTTGGAAGTTTCGGCTGACATGTCTGTTGAACAGCTGCAAGCTCAATTTCATATTCATGGCTGTTGCCTGCGGCACTGCACATACCTGCGTTCTTGCTAAGAGTGCCTCGTGACAGCTCACTGAGCTGGGAACGCGTTCTTCCGGGATGGCTGCATCCATCTGCTCTGTCTCAAGGTACGTTGTCCCACTGCAGCTGCCAACATGGTGTTGAGGGAGTAGCTATGCTGGCACGTTCCTTTGTACACAAAAAACTTCTGTGGAATTACAAGTAGTTTGTCGTGTAGTCATGACAATTCGCAATTGGTCGACAACACACAACTGCTTGCGTGTTGTCTGTCAATTCAGCATTGCACAACCAAAATGCCTCTTGAGTGACCTGGTGAAAGAATTGTGTGTGCCACCAAAGACACACGACACGCCTTCAAGCAAACTTGCATGCACGGTTGCCCCTGGTCTGCATTGCAAGCAAGGGAGAATGCTTTGGTTGCAAGCAACCAATCTCGGTTTCCTGCAGACTCGCCCTGCAAACTCCAGGCGTGTCTGCGGGGCCCTCCAAGCCTGCAAAGCAGGTGTGTCATGTGCAAAACCTGCATGCCTGTGTCGTGTGCTGCTTGCTAGTCGTCTGCAGCTGGCAATCCATGTCAATCAGGTAATGTTTGGTTGTCAGGCCTCCAGCGCCATTCGGGGTGGCTTGCGAGGGAAACCCACAACCGTCGAGCAGTGTTGTCGATGGCCATGCACTCAGCAACAGAGCCGAGTCCAAAGGTATGATGCTTGAAGCCTACTGACAGTGAACTGAATGACGCTTCTCTGGCTTGCAGTGAGAATATTACTGTGGTTGGCAGGGTGCCAGTGCAGTGTGTTGCTTCAGACAGGACGCCGGCAGTGTTGAACGACACAGACGTGATCGTGACAGATGGAGCGACCACTTCCACTGTGTCAGCTCCCGGACAGTTTGTTGTGCAGTTTGACAACAGCAGTGTAAAAAAGGGAACAGTCGTGACCATACAAGCCGCAGACCAGGCCAACCTTCTCCGCGATGTCACGCAAGCTTTTACAAGTTTGAACCTCACGTACGCATGGGCTGTGGGTTATGCTTGGTGACCAACCCAAGATGGTTATTCTATCGAATTGAGTACTGGGTGCTTCCCTTTGGACATGTCGTTTTGCTAACCTGCTGGTGTTTCCCATACGGCAGAGTGCTCAACGCAGAGATTAGGACAGAAGGCGACCGCGTTGTGGACATCTTTCTCGTCGCAGATAAGGGCAAGCAGATTGATGAGAACGAATGGCCTCGCATAAGGGATGAGTTGCGGTCCTCTGTTGGCCTCGCGCATCAAGCAGCCAATGTGATTGACGTAGACGAGGAGCTTGAGGACCAGGTACTTGTGGTGCTAAGTGGTTTTCCATGTGATAGCATCTGTAGGCTTCATTCCACAGGAGTTGGAGTTCATGGTTCTCACAATGCATATCAACATGTAGCCTTGTACGAGTGCAGATTCCTCACACGCTAGCAGTTCATGATTTTCTTTTGTGTATAGGCTGCTTCTCACAACTTGATTGGTTCCGTTCCGCAGAAAGCTTTCTTGGCTCAGATCTTGGATGACGTGATTGCAGAACACGGACCTGAAGGGTTGTTGGACAAGGTGGGCTTATGTTTGCCACTTTGCACAGCCGGGTACTGTAGGAGCTTTGTGTTGGCCACTTTGCACATTGCACATTGCAAAACAGAAGTTCCAACCATTTCTGTCAACATAAAGCAGGCTGGCTGATGACGTTGTCTTGCGAAGGTGATGCATTTGCGGGATGGGTTTGCTTCTATGCGACAGCAGGAAGACCCTCGAGCGCGAGCATCGCTGCTGCGCTTCATTGAGAAGATGGATGTTGATACGGTACAGCTCAGTCAAGCTGTCCTGCATGCAGTTGCAGTCATGTGTGCCAGCTTTGTGCCCGCATACTGTGCCTGTGCTGCTTGCGTGCATGGTCTGTTACCTTTTACCACGTGCTGAGAACTGTAACACAACATGTACACAAGGTTTGGGGCAGCTGCCGTTTCGGGGGTGGTTCAATGTAGATACTTTGTTGGCGCTGCCAGTAGAACCAACACCAGCGGATTCAGTGTTGCTGGTTGGCAATTACAGTTCCTTCGTTGTAGTGGTGTGTCTTGGTATGAGTATGATAATGGCTGGTGTTGCTGTGATTACTAGTTACGTTGTACATTGTTGACAGCTATATTAGGCCTATCATTATTATTGTAAATACGTTGTCATAGTTGCTGTCGGTACTACTACTAGTACTGTTTCGCCGCTGGCCATGCAGGTTTGTTTGTTGTATGTCCTTACGTTTATTTTAATAATCTGCAGATCACTGCCGTGGTGCGCTCGTTCTACTGCTATTCATCGTTGTTGAACATTGCTGAAGAGTCCTACTTGCATCGAAAGCGGAGGCAGCAGGTGAGAACACTTTCTGCAAGTGCACCCTTGCATTTATGTTGGCAAACAGCTGGCTGGCTGTAAGGCGCATAGATTAACACCAAGAACTCTCTACAGGTGCGCGACAGCAATGTTACGGATCCGCTCTGGTATGCTTCCTTTGACGACACATACCGCCGAATGAAGTCAAAGGGGGTGAAGGCCGAAGATATTGTGACTCTGTTTGGAAAAGCAGAGGTATGCAACTGATTTGTATCAGTAGCGCACACTTGATTGGTACACATATGCCACAGGTAGCATTCGGTGCGTCTGCTTACTTGCCTTGGCGTGCAGTACATGCCAGTCTTTACAGCCCATCCAACAGAAGCAAGGCGTCGCGTCATACTGCAGTGTCTGCACCGCATATTTGAGTTCACCGAGAAGCGGGAAGACCCTCGGTTGAGCGAGGTGGCACGCCAGGGCGTGGTTGAGGCAATCAGAGGAGAGGTTGAGATTCTGTGGAAGACAGATGAGATGCGGTCCAGACGGCCAACAGTTGTTGAGGAGATCCAGACGGGGTTGAACTACTTCAGACTCAGTTTATTCGATGCCGTGTGCACAACGTACGCCTACGCTGATAGCAGTCTCATGCGCGTGTATGGCGAAGAGTTGAAGGCGCTGAACAACGGCGTGCCTGTCACCGTGCCCAGCTTTATTCAGTTTGGGTCATGGATTGGTGGAGATCGCGACGGCAATCCGTATGTCACACCTGAAACAACCGAGCTTGCGGCCTTGCTACAGAGCCGTCTCATCCTTGCAGAGTACATCCGCCGCGTGCGCGCAGCCACAAACGTGCTCACGCACTCCAGCCTCATCAGCCCCGTGAGTTCCATCCTGATGGATAGCTTGTCAGGAGATGAGGAGATCATCAAGAATATCCCAGCCTTCCAACAAGATCCGGATCTGTTCGCCACAGAGCCGTACCGCAAGAAGCTGCGCGTGATGCGACACCGGCTAGAGCAGATGATCCGCATTGTGAACAACCAGCTGAAGTTGATAGCGGCTCAGCAGTCCTTTGCGCGGGAGGACATTCTGGTGGACATTGAGTTCAACCTTGATGACATTCCCGGTCTGGACCCAAAAGAGAATGCATACGAGTCTGTTTCAGAGTTCCTTAGGGACCTGCGTGCCATCCGGGAATCCCTGATTGCAGATAACAACTATCGCCTTGCCCTCACTAAGGTCAATGATCTGCTGCGGCTCGGGGAGACCTTCGGCTTCCATCTCATGGCGCTTGATATCAGGCAGGAGTCCACGACACACAGCGAGGCTGTTGCAGAGTTGTTGAGCTCTGAGCAGCTGGGCGTCTGCGACAATTACGCTGACTTGTCAGATGATGAACGCCTTGAATTGCTTGCTGAGCAGATTGAGATGTCGCCTCTGTCGCGCGAACGCGTGGAACAGATCCTGGCATCCGTCAGCGAGTCCACAAGGCTTGTGCTCAACACCTTTGTGAGCGTCGGTAACAACTTGGAGATTATCGGGCGAGAGGCGGTTGCGTCGTATGTCATCTCCATGACCAAGCAGGCCAGCAATGTCATGGAAGTGCTGTTCCTGTCCTGGCTCGTTGCACGCAACTTGCTGGGTGTGCGAGAGGACGGCACGTTCTACGCCCAATACCATGTGACGCCACTTTTCGAGACCATCCCCGACTTGGCGGCGATGCCCAGGGCCCTTCGTCTGTTGATGAACAACGGCACATATCGCAAATACCTTGCGGCTGTGGGTAATGTACAGGAGGTCATGCTTGGGTACTCAGACTCATGTAAAGACGGCGGCATCATCAGCAGCGCCACCAGCCTGTACCAGGCTCAGCAGGTGATCATGGCACTGTGCAAAGAAGAGGGACTGCGGCCCCGCATCTTCCATGGTCGAGGCGGCACGTTTGGTCGCGGCGCCGGACCCACGCATCAGAGCATCATGGGTCAACCCCCGGGCAGCGTGGACGGTACCATCAAGTTCACTGAGCAGGGAGAAGTCATCACCTACCGATACGGCAATGCTGAGACCGCCGTCTATGAGTTGACTGTAGGCGTTACTGCCCTGCTGAAGGCCAGTTTGAAGCAGACGCAGTTGCTGTCTGAGGACAACCCTGCGCACATGGAGATTCTCAAGCACATGGCCGCTGCTGGAGAGAAGGCGTACCGAGAGCTTACCGACCAAACAGAGGGCTTTTATGACTTTTTCTATGAAGCAACAGTTGTTGAGGAGATTGGCCTCATGAACATCGGCAGCCGTCCAGCCCGCAGAAAGGCTGCTGTGCGCGACAAGTCTTCGCTGAGAGCTATCCCGTGGGTTTTTGGCTGGGCCCAGAGTCGCGCAGTTATCCCCGCGTGGTATGGCGTGGGTAGCGCCATCCTCGGCTACACCGAGAACAACCCGGACCGCATCCTCGAGCTCCAGAAGATGTACCGCGACTGGCCTTTCTTCCGCAACTTCCTGAGCAACGTGCAGATGTCCCTGTACAAGGCGGACATGGAGATCTGTCGCGAGTATGCGCGCCTCTGCAAGGACCGCATCACGCAGCAGCTGGTGTTTGATCTCATGAAGGAGGAGTACCTCCGCACCAAGTCGCAGCTGCTGATGGTTACGCAGCTCAGCAGTCTACTCGAAGACAACCCTGCCCTTGAGCAGTCCCTCGACTCTCGTAACCGCTACCTTGACCCGTTGAACCACATCCAGGTCATCCTCCTGGGCAGGCGTCGCGACATGACTCTAGAGGAGGCCGAGCGACAACAGTGGGAAATGCCGCTGCTGAGATCTATCAAGGCCATCGCCAGCAACATGCGCAACACTGGCTAGCTGGCTTCCTGGTCGTGATGCTAGATGCTCCCCAATTACAGAATCGCCCAACCTGCCAGGCCAAGCGGATAGCTGTGCCTGTTGCTGATGGTGTGAACCAACCCCCGGTTGATGTTGTTTGTACTGGGTTGGTAGGAACAGTGTGATATTTGATGACAGGTAAGGTTGTGGTAGTTTGCCAAGGATAGCAGGGCACAGTACCAATAACTAGAGCTGGGTTGTACATCATAAGAGATATCTTAATCCTGACGGGATGTTGCTTTCATTGCGACAACGAGGTCGTCGCAGCTGTTTGTGCACATGAGCTTTGCTCTCTTTTACAAATGTGTTGCACTTCAAGTGCGTGTTCTCTGAATCGCATATAACACTTTCTCCGCATATAAGTAAGCTGTGCATAGCTCTGCCTTGGCCCCCATGTAATCATATGACTGCATGCTTGTCTTGCCTGTCTTGCCTATTGCCATTTATTTTGGGGTTTGCGACGTGCTTTGAGTGTTATGCATGATGATCTCAAAGCGTGGCAGGCCCTGCAATATTTTGCACAAGATGAATAAGGCGTGGCGGCCACCATAGCTGCGCCATTTGCACAAGCACAGTGCCGCATATACCCCCCCCCCCCCCCCCCCCC
>RHPI01001428.1:436123-452062 GCA_009103225.1 Chlorokybus atmophyticus | reverse complement strand
CGCCCCCCCCCTTCCCTCACCCCTCGCCCTAGTGCTGCTTGTCTACCGTGAGTCCAACCAAGGCGCTGGCCTCTCACTCCCCCTGTTGCTCAGGTCTGGTCGCTAGCCCTTTGCTTACAACACTGCCCTGCAACTTCCCTGCCCACCTCACCGCCTTCAACACCGCACTCACTAGGCAAAGCACATAGTTAAGCAAGCTCCTGCCCTTGTCTCAACAGTTCTGCCTGCCTGCCTGCTGCGTGCGCTTGAGTGTTTCTGTGCTTGTGGGTCGTGTGGTTGTACCTTTGCATCGTTACTTCTTGAAAGCCTATGTACATATGTCCAGGATAAGCGCGAGGCAGTTGTAGGCATGCATTACGCACACAAGCGCATACCAAACCACATGCAAGCACGCTTAAGCGCATCACCAAAGGGCTAGAATTCACTTGTTGTTCCTACTCAATGCGCCACACTATTCGATAGTGTACGGCATAGAGGGAGGTCTAGGGCCTAGACCTCCCTGTATGCTGCAGGCGTTGTGACTGGTTGTTGTGTAGCCGCTGCCAGCGGACGTGTGGCGGCGGCCGTCGCCGGCGTGGCTCAGTCAATTGTTGTCGCCGTCCTGGTCACCGTCGTCTGTTGCTTTGAGGGGTTCGTGCGTCTAGCCCGTCATCAAGTCGCCTATGCGTTGCAGCGTAGGCCATGGCACTTATGGAGCGAGGAGCGGTTGTGGCGGCGATGCCGGGGTGGACATCAGTGGCGCCAGGAGTCCTGGTCAGAACGCCCCACCCGACCGAGGCAGACGTGGCACTAGCGTAGAGTAGGGTGGTGCCCGTGCGTGATGTATGTGATGCATGTGTGATAGGCATTGTAGCTGCGCTGACAGCTTAACGCTTGCATGTCAATGTGTTAGACTTTGGTTGCTGCTGTGGTGACCACAAGACCCTGACACCCGCGCCTCTGCTGCGCAAGTGGTACACCTGGTCCTTCGTTGCCTTGCCCTGCCTGCCTGCCTGCGTGCCTATTGCTTGTGCATTGGATTAGCTTAGGTCTACCTAGCTTTGCAGTTCTGTTGAGCGCTGCTCTGGCTCCCTGCATTTGTCTCGTTGCTTTGCCATTGTGCACTGCTGTGTACTTCGCCTGTTCTTGTGCGGACTGCTTCGCTTTCACATGCACGCATCTTGCCCTCTTGAGCTCTATTTGTCTAGGTGTTGTTGCTGTTCCGCCTGTGAGTGCAGACTGTGAACAATGCCATCGATGCATACAGCATAGTCGCATTTGTTAGGCGAAGCTGGCAAACTTTTATGAACACGTTCAACATAGCTACTCATGTCACTAGACCTTACAAGACATATCGCAGATCACGAAACATCAACTTCTTCTGTGGTATGCACAGGTACACACTTTCAGCGGACAGCCTACCGCTCAACCACACATTGCTGCGTCTGCTGAACAACAAAGTCACTTGTTGGAAAAGACACAAGCTGCTTGCGCACACTGCTTCAACACTTGCCACGACAAGTTTGACGCAGTCATCGCAATATACACCTAAGAAGGTGAAGCGGGTTTTGTGTCATTTTGTTCCAGGTACGGCTGTCGCCTATCTTCTGCTGTGAACACACGTTGCAGCAGGCTCGCCACAACACTCGCACCCCGGTGTGGTGATGAAGACGACAAAGGAGAAGATGCTGCTGAAAAGGGGCTTGATGTGGGCGATGCATCCGGGCTTGACGTCCCTCCCGTCAATGGCCGCTTCTCGGTGACTGTCTTTGCGTTCTTCTTCTGTCTCTTGCTATTGAGGGGTCTCAGGTTGGGATACAGATCGCGCGCCATCTCCATGCCCTTCCACTGCACGCCCGCTGAGGTTGTCGCCGCGTGCGCTTTCTTCTTGTCACGTTGCTGGTTGCTATCGTTTTGCTCTTCAACATCAACAGCAGCGGAGTCCCAATCGTCATTCGTCGGCGACGCTCGCATCACGGCCAGCGCGTTCAACGAGAGCGGTATATCCCCCCTTTGAGCCCCCTGTCAGAAAAGCTCGCTCACAACTTATGCACCAGCAGCCAGGGTTGTATGTCACAACTTGTGAACTCAACATTTGTGCTTCTTGATGACAAATACATGCAGAATCGCTACTATCAATGAGTCTCTCCTCATCCAGGAGTTGGCTGACTTGTAAGTACGTACCTACCTGCCCGTGGCGCGCATGAGCATCCTTGCGCGCCTTGTGGCCGTGCTTGCGGTGTGCTGCCGCGCGCTTGTGCCGCCACGCAACACACACGCAGACCGCCGCCAGCACCACGCATGCAGATGCCGCGGATATTAGTATTATCTTCCAAGACGCAAACGGTGCGTCCGGCCTGTAAATTGGTAAACCGGGACCGCGAGCTGAACACAAACTGCAAGTTAATCAAAAGGAATACACAAGATGATAGTCATGACCTTCGATTGTAAAAAGGGACACATGTATGAGGCAAATGGCTGCCATGTGCGCAAGCGGTTATTTATATGCCTCAACTTTACGGATTGCAACGCATGATTATCGAGTCTTACTTAACCCTTTCTGCGTACCACAATCGGCAGGGGGAAGTGTGTCTTGAGACAACGCTGCGACGCCGCCAAATTCGCATCCGTGAGGCCCTTGCTCCTTGTGGCCTTTGTAGTAGATGTCGAACGCGCGGTCTGCATTTGGCCGCACATGTGCTGCGTCACATGACAACTGCGCTGCATCGCACGAGACGCCACCTGTGTGCAAGGTACTTGTCAAACACTGACGAAAGCGACTTCATTAATGGTCACCGACTCAACAGTACACTGCAACATGCGAGACACAATAAGCAGCAGGTGCGCAGCTGGACTGATAAGGCTAGAATAAAATTGATTATCAGCTGATCTATTCGGAAACTCTGTAGCAGTGGTAAGATCACAAAGACTCTAACGCAGTTGTAAAAAGCTACCAGAAAGTGGTAGGAGCGAGAGCAAAAAGAAAAAAGCTACTATTACCAAGCCCAATGCCGCAGTCGTGCCACTGCAAACGCGGTATCATGAAGCACTTGAATGCACTACGGATGATGTGCTATCTTGTGTAGTCACATTCTCCGTGACCTTGGATCAACTGCACGCACGCACTGGCACAACTGTTTTTACCTTCATTGCAAGCCCAATGGAGGGCGTTGCAAAGGTCGTGCGTGGTCGCATCTGTCTTCGCACGGCACACCGCACGCGAAGCATTTCCGACAGCACCCGCAGCAGCCGCATCAAACCCGAAGCAGGACTCGAGCTCGTTGGGATCAGACACGCGAAGGTCCTCACGCTGGTAGACCCGGACCCAGTCCACCTCGAGGCGGGGCCGGGTCCAGGACCACGCATCAAAGGGGCCGGGACCCATGAGGAAGTTGCCACCAACGGCCAGGTTGACGAGCAGATGGAAGCGCCGGTCGAAGGGAGCGGCCTTCGCGCCGTTGTAATGGTCGACCATTGTTTGCGGGTTGTTGAATGAGCGGTCGAGACTCTCGCGGTGGTATGGCACGCCATCCACGTACCATACAAGCTCCTTCTCACCCCACTCCAGCGCAAACTCATGAAAGTCCTGTCGTAAGAGCCCTCAGGTGAGACTGTCTGGTTGTTAAATACACCATTGTGAGCATTGACACTGCGTGAATGCTATGCTTACCTGAGAGAAATCTGTGATGCACTGGAATGACGTGGGTCCTGAGCCGCTTCCCTCTTGATTTGGCCATTGGTCCCCATACCATATTGTCCCCTGAACCCTGTCCACCTCCTGACCCCTGCGCTCAACCCAACATTCACACTCCCATTCCACACTTAAAACAGGCATGCGCAAGATCACATGCCGTGCACACTCATGTACATTCACGTGAACGTGCACGGAAACACACGCACACACCAACCTCATCTCAAGTATATCAACCTCCCCGCTGGCAGCCCAGCCGCCATACTCCCAGTCGGAGGGCAGCATCCAGATGGCGGGCCAGAGGCCGCGCCCCGACGGCACCCTCGCCCGCACCGCCACCCTCCCGTGCAGCCACGAGGACGCCGCCGCTCCCCCCTGCAGCGTGCGCACCCGTGCCGACGTGTACCGCCTTTGATGACGAGCACCAAGTTAAGCGGGTGAGAAGCTGAGACAGAAGTGACAGCTGATTCTTACCTAATTGCAAGGCAGTCTTGTTTGTCTTTGCTTGTGCAGTCTGCCAGGCTACCGGTGTAAAACTCATTGATGGCATGGAGGACCAGATTCCCCTGCATGCATCAACCAACAAGCGTCACAGAGTGTTGTTGTAAGCATGCTTGTATAAGTGTAACTATGACCTGAACACCTTACATTACTTATGTACAGGTTTTCCTTGCGGGCTGTGTAGCACTGCTTCTCTCCATTTCCACCTCCATGGCAATCCACCTGCGCAAGGTCAACCCATACATTCAAGAATACTCTACAGTTGCAACACAAAACGCTTAGTGCCGTAATGCAGATATTTCCCAGTAGCCAAACCCCAAGAAGCAGTAACTGATATATGTTGACGGTTTTGCTTTGCTAGATAGCGTAGTGCATTGGTCTGTAATTGTAGATACTGAGAAGTACAAGCACACCAAGGTTGGTGTGCTTGTAATTCACACCACCCATGGTAGGCTTGCTGCTTCTTTTTATCCTTCTCTTCTCGACAGTAACAAACTGACAACATGATCAACATCAAGTCTCATACTGGAAAGGCAGTATTACAACGGGAGCATCATGCAGCGGTGAGTGCAACTATGCCCGCAGCAATGGCGACATGCACACAAGAGCACATCATACACAGTCACAAATCAGCTGGGCATTCAGTCAAGCATAACATTTCCTGCCCACTAACTACCTCCCCCTCACCTCCACGTCCCACTTGCTGAGGTCAAGAGCGTCCCCGTCGAACTCGTCGCTCCAAACCAGCTTCCATGGGCACTCGCCTTTGCCCGCTGTGGCTGCCTGCGGCCCTAAAACCTCAGCCAGCAGCAGCAACCATGCCGCCGCTGTCGGCAGCCGCCACAGGGCGCCGCGTGGCACCGCCATCTGCGGAATAGCAGGAGCTAGGCAGTGCCTTCTCAGACTGTGTCTCAGTGCCTGGCACTGTTCAACGAGCACATGGTCGAGTGCTCAGCCCTCTGACTGCAAGTATAAGTCATTGAATCACAAGGTACAGTGAAGTCCTGCATACCTTGTAGTTTAAAGAGTAAACTTGTAGGTACTAACATTCAAGCGGCCTTCACTACAAGGCTCGCATGTGCATGTAGACAATTATGGCATACGGTCACAAGACTTAAAGTGCGATGACGTACATGTGTGGGATTAATGCTGCGTGATTACATAAATGTGTATAATGTATGAAACCCATTATGCAGTTGTGAAAGCTGTGAAGTTTATAGCCTTAACCAATAAAGTAGTATTGCGCTCTGTCTTCAGGCCTGAAAAAAACATTATCAAGTTATCTCGTAATCATGTGCTCGATATACAAGCATTAATGTATGCTTGTAGATGTTCAAAACTAAGATGCGTCTTAAAAGAAGAGTTGCACGAAATTGAAACTTGGTTCCTTTAAGGGCTCTCCCAACGCTATCGGTATCGTGTGTGTTTTTGATCAACACGCACAAAGTTGTCGTGCATGTCATAATCAGCATGCTTGCGTTTCTTCGTTTACGCTGTCGCACGTGCATCAACCCCATAAAATTGCGATGTGCAGCAATGGTACGGTGATGTACAACATATACATAGCACCGCACAGCACCGTATCCTACTCACACGCCTTGCTGCCGTTGCCTGTTGTTGCTGCGCTCCTCCGACCATGTCGTGCTCTGCACTGCTCCCACCGCTCTTTACCATAGCACTGCTTGCAACATGTTGATTGGTTGTTGCTAGCCTACTGCCTGCTGCTGCCTCACGCCTTTCCGCCCCATTTGCACGCACTTAGACAATGTACATAGCTTTAGCCTTGCATTGCCCCTGTTATAATAAAGTCCTTACTGTGCTTGTTCAAAAAAGCACAGATGTGTGCTTTGCTATATTAGCTGCTATTTTGCTATTGGTAATGCATCTGGGCTTCAGAAAAGCCTACATGTTGAGTCTTCGCGCTTCCGTGACTCCCGTTGTTGCAATCCAACCGGATCCATGCAACGAACTAATACTTGCAGGCAACCATATTGCACATTACTGCCATATATAACACACAAGAGTTGCATGTTGCAAACTCAGCAGTATAGCAAAGGTAACCATGCACAAGCAAAGCAAGCCAGCCAGCCAGCCAGCACACATAATTACGTGGGGGCCAAGACAGAGTTACACCTACTCGGTGAGTAACAACGATGTGGTGGTGCTAACACCACCGCAACTAGACGTAGAGACCCTCAAGCTAATGCAGTAGCAGGTTGTGACAAGCAAGCAACACACTGTTATGTGCTTGGAGTAGCACACGCAAAACGTTTGCGTGACGTGTGCTCAGCATGTACCACCCTTGCGCTGAGTGTATAAGAGACAGTATGCTACATTAGTAGCATATGGAAAAGAAGAGGGTCCCCCAGCATCAGCAACAACAAGCAAGGATACCAGCAAGCGCACGGCACATCATCACGCACAACAAACAGTTTAAATGGGGACACAAACCCTAGCGCTAAGGAGGCTGGCTAGCTAAGTGCACGCCAGCAAGTTGAGGATGCGGATAGCATGCAAGGTGTCACGCACATGCAGCCTAGGTCCTGGGTGTAATTGAGCTTGCCCATGTTGTCTTGTTGTCTTGCCAAATGTATGCGTGGGTGTGCATGACTGTGCACCACCTACCGAACTCTACATTATATGCAACGCATGTGCCTTGTGCTGAGTGTGGCAGCACAGCACAGCAGTGGCAGCACAGCAAACACCACACTCAGCACAAGGCACATGCAATATTTCATACCACCAGGCTACTCCTAACTGCTACCTAATGCACTAACCCCTACCCCTTTAGTTCACACAAGCATGCATGTTGTAAAATATTGTGCATTGCTTTGCACGGGATGAAAATTCTTGGTAGTCACTACGTGTATAGGATATGTAAAGTGCTGTGTGAGACACACGCATACATATGCAACATGCACATGCATACTACCGTGTAGTATCAACGTTCATAGTCTGCAATTGATCAAGCTGATACACGTGTGATGCATTGCAGCAGGTGCGAGGCAGGCTATTTGCCTGGCATTGCCTGCGCAACCACCCCTGCTTCGATGAGCCGCGCAGCAATGCAAGTTGATGCTGGTATTACTTGGGGAGTGACCCTGTCACAGCTGAGACTGTGCCCGCGTTCACAGTGGTACGGAGTTCAACCCAGCAGAACCATAGCTTGTACAGTAAATGCGGAAGGCAATGGGTGCAACACTTGGCAAACCGCAGAAAGCAATGCGGGTTAGGGTAAGGGCCGTGCAGATTGCGCTGTGTTGACTTTTTGTGCAGAGCACGTGATACACAAGTGTCATGCACAATACGCGGACGTGACATGCTTGTTGACTTGCTGACGCAAAACGCACATGTCGGGCTCCAGGACATATGCAACACTGTCACAATTGAATTGATCACCAATGACAGTTACTATGTCTGACCATACCAGGCTGCTACATGCACGCCATTCAGTGACGACATGTGCGTGCCGTTCAACTGACTGCTGCTGTTGCCCCTCGATGGAGGCCCATGACTCAGCTGGCCATTGCTGAGGGTATGTGGCAAGGGCGGCACAGGGTGGCCGCTACCTGACATCATGCCGTTGGCCTGCGGTTGAGGCGGCTGCGGGGTAGGGGGCGATGGTGATGGGGGAGAGAGCTGTTGCGCGACCTGCTGGTGATGCCGCTGCTGCATCATGGCACGCACCTGTCGCAACCCCTCGTCATGTATGCGAGCGAGTGTTTCCAGCTCCTGGAGGGAGAGCTGATCCAGGCCAGCACCATATAGAGGAGCGTGCCGCGCCATCTCCTCCTGCAGTGACTGCTCTAGGGTTTGGATGTAGTCTTGATGCGCATGCAGCTTGGACTCCATGCCGTCAATGTAGGCCTCGCATCGCTGAACTTGCTGCTCTTTCTCACGCAGGCCGCCTTCGCTTTGGCCAACTTCGTCCCTCAGGCGCCTGACCTCATTCTCCAGGCTGAGCCGAACCTCCTCACGACCCACATTCTCAGATGCAAACCGCTTCAACTCCTCGTCAAACCTTTTGCGAGCAGCTTCTGCGGATTTTAGACGCTCAGCGAGCACGTGCTTCTCCTTCATGACGCGTTTAAGCTCTTCGCGCTTGCGGTTCTTTAATTGGGCAAGCTGTGTCTCGGCTTCTCGCAGCCGTTGCGTAACCTCACGCAGCGCTTTTGCCGATTTGGCGGCTTCCTCCTCTCTTTCCGCTCGCACCCACTCTAGTTGCCCGTCCATGTCCCTGATGCGTTCTGAAGCTTCTCGCCGCTCTCGTGCCGCAGTATCCAGCAGAGTTTTGTTCTCCGCCTGCAAGCAACACACAGTTGCATTCAGATGCACTGTCATGCCAGCTGTAATGCCTGCATGTGCAAATGGGCGTGTACATACCTTCAATCTTGCAACATTGGCTTCGGCTTCAGAAACGTGCAGAGATATGGAAGCTGCTTCTCGCGTCAGGCGCTGGATATTCACAGAGGCATCCGCCCGAGTATGAGCCAGTGCATCTGCTGTTGCTGCTAGTGTCTGCGCTAGGGCATCCCTGCTAAGAAGTGCTCCCTGCACAGCCTCACGCATCAACGCTAGAACAGGCCCTGCTATGCCATCCTCATCTTGCACAAGGAAGGCGAGGATCTCCATGCCCAGCTCAGCTTCATTGTGCAGCATCTGCAGCTGTTGAGGAGTTGCAGCTCCTTCCAAACAGCGCGTGACCTTGTCCACCAAACCATGAAGGATCCGGTCGCGACATGCATCACTGCTGTACAGCTTGAAGAGCACCACATACAGGCTGCGCACAAACTCACGCACTCGAGGCTCAACAGATTGCGCCAGAACCTCTGCCAACCGCAACACAGCTGGAAAGTCGTAGTCCTGGAGTTGATGGTACTGCTGATGAATGTGCTGGTAATGATGTTGATGCTGTGCCCTGCGCCGTTCCAGCACCATTACAATCGTCTGCTCATCCAGAC
This sequence comes from Chlorokybus atmophyticus, assembly GCA_009103225.1. Lineage (NCBI taxonomy): Eukaryota > Viridiplantae > Streptophyta > Chlorokybophyceae > Chlorokybales > Chlorokybaceae > Chlorokybus > Chlorokybus atmophyticus. The sequence goes on along the minus strand of RHPI01001428.1, from coordinate 442,930 downwards.
CACCATGTGCAACAGCAGCCTCAAACACACGCTCTGCTTCGCGTTGGGTATGGGGCGGTGCAGCATCCGCAGCCATCAGATCCAGAAGCATGGCCACGTCCGACACCCTCTCAAACCTGTGGCTATTCAAATCCTGTTCTTGCTCATTCTCCAATGCTGACCCATCAGCCTCAATCTCCCTGAGCATGGCTTGTGCGACTTCCCAAGGTGGCGTGCACAAGGCGAAGCCAACAACTGCAAGGACTCTTACGGAACCACCTGTTCTCTTGAGCTGTGTGCGAACAGCGCGCACCATCGCGGTGCGTGTGCTGCGGTCGGCGGCAGCTGCAGCACGCAGCAGCAAGGCAATGACAGCTGCAAGCTCCGCCTCTGACTCGTACCAAGGAAGAACCTCCAAAGCTGTTGTTAGCGCAATGGTGTCTGCACCGGCACCCTGGGAGAAGCCGGGCAGCGGACCTGGTGGCAGATGCAGCTGTGCTAGGGAGCACAGCAGTGTCATGCGCAGCGGCAAGTCGCCAGGAGAAGCTGCATGCATCCGCTCTAGCAAGGCGCCGGCTACGGCTGGATGCTCCAGCGGGTCCACCAGTTTAGGCACCAAGGCAGCAATGTCCCTTTGCAGGTGTGTAGGCGCACTGGCGAGAATGGCTGCAACTTTGCTGGCTGATTGAGGCCGTCGCCGGGGCTCAGAGCAGCCAACTGCAGAGGGCATGGGTGCTACCCCGTTGTCCAATGCTCTCAGGGAATCGACTATCAACCCCAACAACTCATCTGGTTGTTCAGGCCAACGTGGCAGCGTCTGCAGTGCATACAACCACTCAGTTGAGATACACAAGCTGGGCATAGCGATTTTCCAGACCGCCCGACATCACAAACAATCAAGCTGGCCAACACGATTGCTGAACATGGTGCAGCAATGTGAAATGGTACCGCTCGTGGTATGACCAAACAAGCATCCAGAAAGCAGGCTGACAACAGACTCACCTTGCCAGATGGAGAATGCAAGTGATCACCACCAGGTGCCATGCTGTGTGACTGTGATGAGCGGGCTGGTGGTGGCGGTGGCAATGGCGGAGGAAGTGCATTAGAAGTTGAGCTTGTGACAGCAGACGCATCGCCACGTACTCGCATGCAATCCACGCCTGTGGGCAGGTAGGGCAGGCTGGTGGCATCGGAGCGCATTGCATCGTTGCTACTGCTGCAGGTGTCACTGTTGCGACTGATGCGTGCTGCGTCGCAATAATCATGCGTGCTGGTGGTACTGCTACTGCGTACGCGTGCTTGAGGGTGCTCTCTGGTTGCTTGGCTGGATGCGCTAGGGGACCTTGCATCCTCTGCTGCCGGGGCTGTGCGCTTTGTACAACACTCTAACATAATGTCGAGAAGCAGGTCAACTATAGCCTGCTGCAGAACCTTAACGCCCATCAACAAGTGCATAACACTTGGCGAAGTGTCTTCCTCCACGTCCAGTGGCAGCTCATCATCGTCCTCCTCTGACAGATGCAGGCCGCTACCAGATCTGCTTGGCGTGACAGTTGGAAGAAGCAGCCGCCGTACGCGAGCTGGGTCATCCAGATACACACGCAAGCCTGCAAGGAAAGCTGCTACAGCGCCAGCGTCCATCAGCAACCGCTCACGCAAAGCAGCCTGCAGCTGTGATGGGTCCAACAAAGCAGGTGCACCATCCTGTTCCCCACTGTAACCTCCGAGACTGAACCCAGCCCGTGCCAGCAAGCTGCGGAAAATCTCCTGAGGCTCATTGAGGTCCTCATGCAGGTCATCCTCACTGTCGTCTTCCTCACTGTCATCATCCAGCAACTCCTCAGGGTCAGTGCTAAGCACGTCTGGCTCATCGTCAGAAGACCCCGCGAGCCCATCCAGATCTGCAAAGTCGAACCATGGGCAGCAATCCAGCACCTCACACGTGAACACCACTGTGTCACGAACAAGGAAGCCAGCGTCTGCTTCCAACAGGTCTGACACCTTCATAAATTGCAAAACGCTGTTGTTCCACGTGCGCGTGCAGATAGAGGACTCCTTCCAAGCAGTCCGCTCTGGATGCCGCTGGTTGACCACAGCAATGCGGTATCGCACCCAGTAGTTCTTGTCCAGCTGATTGTCCGGAAGTCCGGCATTGCCGTCGCTTTCCAAATAGATGCAGAGCGTGTCAAAGGACTCATATACACCAATGCGCAGCTCACAAGAGCCAGCAGCCAGGAAGTACTTGCTGAAAATTTTGCGGGTTTCCATGATGTCCTTAAAGGCCATGAAGTTCTCAACACGCCAGGTGAAGCACTGCTCCCCAAAGGCGCTTGTGTCCTTGAGGGTCAGAACTTCTGCAGTTTCCTTCAGTATTAGTACTTCTGCTGAGAAAACACAGGCGTCGTTGACCAGAAAACCCGCATCTTGATCAAAGAGACTGGTCAGTGTGACGAACTCGCGCCAGCCCCAGTCTTTCGCAGCTTTGGAGTATCTGTTCTGAGACTCTTTGCTGACAGATCGCTCTTCGGCCTTTTGGTTAACCACGGACAGCTTATGACTCACAAAACAGCTCCACTCTTTCTCCGATGCGCGCGGATCTGTTACCTCCAGAAACATGGAGAGATGGCAAGGTGGCTGTGACTGCCCTCGTGGGTACACAATCAGCCTACAGTCTCTGCCACCAACTTGAAACCTTCTGCTTTTAATGCAGAGACCAGTAATCTTGCGCTTCTTCAGCAAGTCCTTCAACTTAGTGAAGTTATCAATGCGCCACACAAACTTGCCCTGATAAATCTCGCCGCCATGCTTCTTGGATGTTGGTGCTCGTGGAATGTGGCCACTTAGTGTCTTTGACGTGCTGCTATGCTCCCTTATAATATGGAAGGAAGCGCAAAACACAGCTGTACCGTCTTCCGCCAAATAACCGGACTCAGCTGCCAGGAAGTCTGACATCTTCATGTAGTCGTTCCAGCCCAAACTGGTGTTGTCACCACTCTTGTTGTCAGCGGCAAACCGGCCATACGAATCTCGATGCATGTGGTTCTTTCCACCCTAGCAAAGTCCGTTAGTCAGTAGCGCATAGATAATAAGCTGAAACGCTTTCTGATGCACAAGGCTGTATTGATTAGAGACCAGCAAGTGAACGCTGTATTCAGTAGACTACTAAACGCAACAAGCACCAAAACGCACCTGGTTCAGAACCGACATTCGGAACAGGCACCAACAGCTCCGCTCATTGGCACTACCATTGGCAGAGACTTGTGATGACTTATCCGTATCCTTGCTTTCCAAACACATTGAGAGGTACTCCACAGATGACACGGAGGACTGATAGACGCTCAGCCGAAGATTACATTCGCCTGCAGGAAATACTGGGCTCATGATCTTCTGCGTCTTGATCATCTCCTTAAACAGTGGTAAATTGTGGACGCGCCATGTAAACTTGCCACCCAAGGACTCACTGGGTACTGTGTTGCTGGTCGCAACTCCTAAGCCGCTGCTTGATGGTTCAGGTTCACGAGAAAACTGAATAGACTCGTGCAACAGCAATATCTCCGCGGTAATCAGCAGCCCATCGTTCACAAGAAACCCAGAGCGTGCATCCAGCAATGCTGAAGCCGGAGTGAAGTCGCACCACCCATGTGATTTCTTTTTTCCCGAAAATCTGTGCCAACTGTCCCGCTGTATTGACTTGCTATCATCTCTCTGGTTGACTATGCACAGGCGGTAGCTGGCAAAACAATCCCACTTAGCAGAAGCGCCTCGAGGATCGGTTACTTGTAGGTATACTGAAAGATACCCCGGCAATGCCTGGGAATCACCGCGCGGATACACCAGCAACCTGCAGCCGACCATCATTACATAACCGTAGGAAACGTGTACCAGACCCACAATGCCATTACTCGTGTTTGGCACTCAATACTGCGCAACGCAAAGTGTGGTGTCCATGCATTAGTTTCCACGACCTTGTACCAGGGTGTCGTGCAGCATGTCATATTGTGCACAAAGTGAGCTACGAGTTGACAGTGGACAAAAAAAGAGCAGTGCTGGTGAGTTCTCATTAATCAGCTTGGATGGCAACACCTCTAGCGACCTGTCAAGTCGTACTGCGTCACATGCAAACACCTACAACATACTTACTGCTGTTCTAAGAAACACATCACAGGACAGTCCAAGAACAATCAACATTGCCTATGCGTCTCAAGCATGGCATGCAAGCTCAGATCATGCAACTGAATTGAAACATGCACTGACTGCGCACCAACAAACATCCATTAGCAACATGCACATGATGATAGCTAGTGCAGAGCTTGATCACCAATTAGGCGTTGCTACGGGTATGTTGAGAACAAACTGTGCTGTTTGCAAGCGGACAATTGCGGCAACCACAGAGCGTCCTTTCTATTGTAATATGGGAGACAGTTAACCTGACATGAAAGGGTTGCAAGAATAAACAACCCTATTCTGTCGTGAGGTTGCATGCACGCAATTAAGAACATTGATCGCTTTGCACAAGCACGTTGAGCGTGTACTATGCTGAGTTCAGTCGACAACACTTTACGCTTGAATTGCATAAGATGCATCGTCCAGGCACACCCAATCCATCTGACATGTGTTGTGTTGACCATACCGGCAGTCGTAGCCTCCGACTGCAAAGTAGCGGCTCCATAGCGCTCGGGCCTTCACCCTGGAAAACCCAGCAAGAGTCCAGCGGCAAACGGCGGAGTGATCTCCCCGCTGCTCAACCATGACAGCCTCCTCCCTGCCATCACGGAGCTCCTCGGCAGCGTCACCTCCGCCTGCGCTGCCACGCACCTCCTCCATCGCTTCCCCGCCGACGGCGGTGCTGCCTCCGCTGGTCTGCATCACGACATGCTCCACCTCAAGCCAATGCCGCCGCAGGATAGGAGGCTATCAATAATTTCCTGTCACGTCCTCTCCAGCAGGTATGCGCCATAGCGCTTCTCCTAAGCAACGACGACCACCATGTAGACTCCACCGCCGCCGCCTGGGCAAACCCTAGCAGGGCAGCTGAGCAGCGCTTTGATTCAGTGATTGACTCACTCGTTAGCAAAGGGTCCTTGCAAATGTGATTCAACCAATAGATTTCACAAGCTTAGTACATGCAAGCTGAACGACTCAACAAACTGGATCATTGGTTTAGCACCCGACCGACTCACAAAACTTACTAAGTAAATTGAACTTGGTCGCCTGCGCGGTTAGACAAGCCTCCCAGTCTCGTTAGGTGCTGCAAATGCGACTGTGATAAACCGCAAATGCAAGGCACAAACTCGGTGGGACCCAGCCAAATCCGGTCGGACTCTAACGGACATGATGTCCGGGGAAAACGCTACGCAGCGGTTAGATGTGACCGAGGTGCGCCGCCATGTCAGCTAAAGGCTTTGGCGATCACCATGCAGAGGTCTTTCTCCGCTGGTCCGGTGGGCGGCGGCGGTTGTGGTGGTGTTGGCGAGTGTCGTGGTCACTGACCACTGGGATTAGGTCGTTACGCAGTTGAGGTGCTATGTCTTCCGAGGACGAGCGCGAAGGAGAGGAGGAGCAGCAGGAGTTGGACCTCAGCATTCCGGATGTGGTCACCAAGTACAAAGTTGCTGCTGAGATTGCCAACAGTAAGTGTGCATTCGCTAACTGTCCGTCTTCGCTGCTTGTGCGGAATTCAGCAGCCGCACCTTCTTGCAGTTAGTGAATTCGCCAACTACGTAGCAGATCAAGTTGATGCAATGCGGTTCCTGAATTTGCTGATGAGGTTGGTGCAGGCACCATCAGCATGCGCGGGCAGGCTGGCTGCCATGTTAAGCTTGTCGTGCTTGACATTGCGATCCAAAAGGCTTTTGGGTGTGGGTTTGCACTTGGCAGGCAGTGCTTCTTTTGTAAGAAATGCGACTAGCTGTCGCAATGTACGTGCTTTTGGTCCATGAGGTCGGCAACCTGGCAACATTAGAAGTAGGTGTTTGTTCGTTTCCTGTACGAGTTTGTTTGAGTTTTTAGCTACTTGGGTTGACCAGGAGCTGGCCACTACACGGCAACACTAGCAGTAGCTACTTGTTCGCTTCCTCCTACGCAAATTTGAGTTCTTGGCTGCCAGGGTTGGCCAGTACAGTGGCTTTGCTAAGACGCATGGTGCACTTCCAGCGGATGAAATACTCGCGTCACAGTGGATGACCACCTTGTTGTGATGCAGAGGCTTTGGCAGCCGTGATTGCGGAATGCAAAGCAGGCGCAAAGGTTGTTGATCTGTGCGACAAAGGAGACGCCTCAGTCAACCAGTAAGTGCATGCGTACGGCATGCAATTTTGGTCAGCGTATCACAGCTCACCTTGGGCTGCAAATGTTGGGCTGCAAGCAACTTTGTGGCATGCACTGGTTCCGCATGATGGCAGAGCTGCTCTGGTTAGTAGATCATGCAGAGACGAGGCACCTACTGCCGATGGGTGTGCTCTCTGCACGCTGTTTTCTATTGCACGCGGCTGCAGTTGTAGGTCTCAACACGCAGCTTGTCGCTATGTATCACCCATGTGACAAAAGCATTCCTTGGCCCTTGCATGGTGCTGCGATGGCCGTTGTTGTACACCTGCTTTGGAAATTGCTAACCTTCGTTAATGAACTGTTGCTCGGAACAGGCAATTGGGAAGCGTATTCAACAAGGCCGTTAAAGGAAAGAAAATCGACAAGGGCATTGCTTTCCCAACATGTGTTTCGCTGAACAACTGCGTTTGCCACTTTTCTCCCAATGTTGCAGACGAGACCACCGTGCAAACCAACGATGTGGTGAAGATGTGCGTGATATGTTGTGGTGACTTGGGGGGG
>RHPI01001428.1:378055-433587 GCA_009103225.1 Chlorokybus atmophyticus | reverse complement strand
CCCGCCTAATAATCAAGCAGGTGTACTGCCAACACTTACAAACAACACAGCAAATTTACAAAAAAACTGACAGGGAGTGCAATCATGCACTTAAATTCTTGAGATCAACAAGCAATTGAAATGCATGCATCAAGGCTAAATGCACAGGGTATGTCGCTAGCAGTTGTAGATATGCCTGACATCACTCAACCGCGTGCCAACCAGCGTGCAAGCACATTGCAACACAACCACCAGGCTACACACACTGTTTGTTCCAACCTCACTACACTACACTACACTAGTCTAGACCTCCCCGTAAGGCATGCAGGTATGCATCACACTGAAGCAAAAGGTACCTAATGAAGATCCACACGGGTGCCACAAATGATGGGCTGCGATGCCCTGCATGACACAAGTGAAGCCCTGTGTGAAAAACTGTTGATGCACTCATGTTTTGTTGAGCGAACTAACCGCTTGACAGTTGCCTAACGGGTTGTATGGCACGTCTCCAATTCGCAACACCTTGACACCAGTTGCAAGACGACCAGAAGGTGCATAAGCCCATGTTCAGACTTGCTTCCAACCTTGCGCATGTCTCATCATGCATGTCTACAGAGGCCATGTCAGCTGATCGCGACCAGCAGGTGACACAACAACTAGTCAACACCAGCCAACTGTCGCACAAAGTTGCTTTCTCTCACTCGATGTCTGTTTCAAGCAACGAGAGTGCCGCTGGCGCAGTGTGGGCACGCCCTCATACCGGTGTTCCCGGGAAAGCGCAGGCCCGGCACCTCCCCGATGCAGTACGGGCAGGACACGTACTTGGTCGAGTATGGCGAGGGCCCTGACGCCTGCTCCATGCAACTCTCCCCGCACCTGTCACGTTGTTCTGATAATCTCATGCATCCCAAAGCAGTCATCGTCACTCGTGAGCAGCGGTACAACAACCCCAACGCACCTTGCGTACGGGTCCTGATGAGAACGGCGCTGCCAAAAGTCGCCTGATGATACCTGCCAACCGTATATACACACGATCAAGAAACTTGCTACTGTCTCTATGTCAACTGCAGACGTTGTTAACATCTGGATAGCAATTGCCAACAAACAACCACGCGTGGCTGTCTTACTCTGACAAGTACCCCAGTTCCAAGTTACTCAACTAGAATGGACAATTGCATGTCTCATTCAAAACTAAACCACCAATGAAGGCACAACAGAAACCAGATTCCCCAGCTCACCTGCACAGGGTGGCGTCCGCGTCCGCCACAGTTGGAGCAAACCACGCGTCCTGTCCCCTCGCACGCACGGCACACGGACCCTTCGCGCGGCCCAAACAGTCCACGCACGTACCCGCGTTGACTTGAGTTGCCGCCCTCGCCCGCAAACCGCCTCCACAGACGCTCGAGGTGCTGCAGCGGGTTGGAGATGGTGGTGGGGTTGTTGGTGGGTGTGCTGGGTGTGCCTTGATGGAAAAAGGAGGAGAACTTCTCTGCTATGATCTGCAAGACGCATGCACGCGCAGAGAGTTGAGAAGTCAGTCAATGCGTGTTGGGACTTGGGGGGCTGAAAGGAGTGGAGGTACTGGTTACACTACTGTACTGCTGGCTTGCAATGAGCAGCATGGCTGCATGGCAATGAGGAGCAGAAGGAGGAGGAGGAGGAGTTGATAACGATTATCTTGTGTATGTGAGGGGGATGATAAGGTGGTGCTTCTGAACCAAACCTGTTGAGGGGGCAGGCGGACAGGGCGGACGTCCAGGCCTTCCTTGGGCGGCGGCAGCGGGGCGTCATCGCCGCCGTCGTCCGCCATTAGTCCTCATCGTGGGCTCCAGCTAGACATGACGACAACACCTTAACAACGCTCTCAACCACGCCGACGCCGCCGACGCCGCCGACAATGAAGCTGGTGTCGTGGTCTGCCGCATTGGCCAGCGGCGGCGGCGGCAGCGGCGGAAATGGTGGAGGTGCTGGGCATAGACGGCGGTGGCACCAAGACTGTGTGCGTCCGCCTGCAAGTTCGTGATGACGGCGGCGAGGGCGGCGTGGCGTGGGAGGTGGTTGGGCGAGGCGTCACCGGCTGCTCGAATGTCAACAGCGTGGGCGGTAAGTGTCGCACACCTGCACTGCCAGCTGACACACTCACTAGATGCCAATGACTCGCTCAATGCTCAATGCTCTTTATGGTGATGATCACTCCATGTGATGGCGGCTCCAGACTGCAGAGTCTACACTGCATGCATTCAAGCAATGACTCACTGCCAATCACTGCCATCTTGTGTGCGTGTGCGCGTCTGTACGAAGAATGTGCTGCATATGCTGCATGCATCAGTGTGAGGCTCGCTATTGGATGGTGCGTTGGCGCGTGCGTGCGTGTACTAGATCTCGGTATTGAGTACTCGGAGGTGCAGCTTGGTGGTCAACATGACAGAACACATGCACAGTACTCTGTCTCATGCACGCATGCAGCACAATGTCATTGAGCCCAACACCACAATCAGACACTGCATATGCAAGAGCATATGCGTGTGTCAGTGCACTGCATGTTTTCATCAATCATATGGAGGTGCCTGTGCATGCTTCATAACCGCCTAGATTGCTTCCAAAATTGACACCCACACCCTCCGCTACGTGCATGTGCAGCGGAAGCGGCGTGTGCGGCGCTGCAAAGAGCCATACGGCTTGCAATGCGGAGAACAGATGGAGAGGCAGAAGAGCAGGATGAGCAGGGCGAGCAGCGGCAGGAGGGACTGAGAGAGGGGGAAGAGGGGGAGCTGCCACTGATTGAGGGCGTCGCGGCGGTGGGGGCAGGCTTGGCGGGTGTTGACAGACCAGGAGATGATGAGAGGGTCAAAGGCTGGCTCAGGTGCAAGCAGCGTGTGTATGTTTGTCACGCAAACGCCCAAGTGCGTGTGCGTGCACATACGCGTGCATACCTGTGCGTACCAAAAAACCAAGGCTGCTGCTGATGTGTGCGTGTGGGAATGTATGATTATGTAGAGTTAGCTCGGTCTCGTCGTTGTGCTGATGCTTGTGTGCTGTGTGCAGGCCGTTGTTCCGTGACCCGGCGCCGTTGTTCTCTATTCACAATGATGCGCTGGCTGCTCTGGCAGCAGGCACGGAGGGCCGGCTGCCCAATGCATGCGTGCTCATTGCCGGCACGGGCACCGTGGCCCTGGGTGTGGGCAAGGATGGCTCCCGCGCGAGGGCCTCCGGCTGGGGGCCGGGATTTGGTGACGCTGGGAGGTTAGCTTTGCATGCGTGACACCCACGTCCCAGGCATTGTAACATGAGTAATGTCTGTCCAGTGGGTACGCACTGGGGAACGCAGCATTGGAGGCAGTGGCAAGGGCACATGATGGCAGGGGCCGACCGGCAGAGAGACTCACACGAGCGGTGCTGTCGGAGCTGGGATTGGAGAAACCTGAAGACTTGATAGGGTAACTCACAGCACGCGCACGCACGCACACACGCATTCGCGCAAGCACAACCTTTGTGGAGGGCGCTTGTATCACTACTTTTTAAAACTTCGTACAGCTGGCGGTATGCAGACACGTCCTGGGCGAGGGTAGCGGCACTGGCACCAGTTGTTTTGGCACTTTGCAACGATGGAGGGGGTGATGCGGAAGCTCAAAACATTGCGGAGGATGGCGCTCGAGAGCTTGCGACAAGCGCCAAGGCTGTGGCGCTACGGCTCGGGCTTGGCGAAGAGGGTGAGAGTACTGTACCTAGTGGTAGGTTGGTAGGATCTATATGTGGGTGTCCTGAATGGTGGCGTGTGTGCAGGGGAGTTCCCACTTGTGCTTGAAGGAGGGTTGCTCGCGCAGGGCGGGAAAATGGCTCGGATGGTGACATTTGAGCTCCAACATATGGTTCCACGCGCTCGCATTGTGCATCCCAAAGCAAGTGTTGGGAATGTTTGCCTAATCTGTTGGAAGAGTGCTGTGGTGTGAGGACGTATCGCTGACTTGCAATCTACTCAGGTGGAAGCCGCTGTGGGCGCTGCACTTCTGGCGTACAATCAGCTTACAGCCGCTGGGTAGCACTATTACCAAAACCGGAACAAGCAAAGAACCCTTGCCCCTGGATTATCAGATCAGGGGCTGGGGCTGCTATACATGATCAATGCACAGTACTGTGCCGCACAGCACAGTACAGTTTATTTCCGCAATTGCAGTACTGAAGCGTAATAGCGTTGCAAGTACAATGCAGATGCACAACACTGCTTACTTATGGGTTGCAAGCTGCCCAGCTGTGGAGGTCCCATCAGTCTCAAGGATCTTTCAATCCCTCATTTCTTCAAGAATACCTCATTCTGGAGTGAACATAATTGCGCCTTGCAGAAAGCTGTGTGCTTCCATGAGTGCCTGTAATGCCTGAGCTGCTACTGATGGCGGAAGCAATGGTTTGCCACATATGGACACCTCCGTAACCACCAGGCCACACTCACAGCAAACCAACACATGCACAAAGGTGGACGCTGTTGCCACGCTTTTGCTGTGATATGTGCACACGCAATGAGACACTCATCACACAAGTGACATGCATTGACATACATGCAACCGGACAGGTAAAGAGATGCTGCAGCATGCCGTCTCAATACAGGGTGTGTTACAAGCATGCGTTCGCACATCACTTGTTGATTTCTGCAGGTAGCGGGCGGTTGAAGCCACCTGCACACGATGACAAGGTAAGCGGTCGATTGTCATGCATGCATGCATATCAACAGAGGCACCAAAGTTACCTCTGCGGTTCATGTATTGCCGTGCCTGACGCTTGCTTGTTATCTTTGTTGCAGACTGGTTTGCTCCCTCCACATGGTGCCCCTGAGCATACCACACGTTGGTAAAAACCCCAACACTCCAACCAGACAGAGCTGGCAGCAGTTTGTGGAAGCGTCATTACCTTGGTAGTGTCGAAACCTTTTGGAATCCCAAATATCTTCATCAACTTCGCTTCCTCCTCCGGGTCCATTTCAACGAGTTGGGACTTCAATTCATCTTGAGAGGCAGTTGCACCTGCACCGGAAGCTGGTGGCGGCCCGGCTCCATCTGCAGACTGAACACCACAAAGAGTGTGAGGTTTGGATGTTGAAGCAATTCTGTACGAAACAGTTACAAGCAAAAACGCGTACTCTTGGAGGCGGGGGCGGCAGGTTGGCGGATGCGACTTGTCTTGAGAGCTTGGCCGGTGACAGCGAGCGACTAAGAGCGCGACGCTTCACAGCGGGGGATGCCGATCGGCTGTCTGCTGCCTTGCGCTTGGGTGGTGGGGATGCGCTGGGTGTGTGCGTGCGGCGTGAGCGATTGGCAACTGGAGACAATGACCTCTCACGCCGCCGTTTGCGTACATCTGCCATGAATCAACTGGCATTGAGCCCAGCACAACCGTGCAGTCAACCTGGCCACGCAGACAGCACCATGCAGCATGCGCATGAAGCAAATTTGCACATTGCTCGTGCAAGGCATGCGTGAGCACTCCAACTCTGCACACACCTGGAGAGTCTGACCCCCGGTCCCGTCTGCGGCGCTCCCGATCACCATCACCGTCGTCGCGCCGTTTGTGACGCTCTCTCTCCCTGTCTCTGTCCCTATCCCTGGCTCTGTCTCTATCTCTATCTTTATCCCTACCCCTGTCTCTTTCCCTTTCCCTATCCCTAACCCTATCCCGGTCTCGCTCCCGTTCTCTGTCTTTGTCTCGATCTTTATCTCTATCCCTGTCTCGGCCTCTATCCCTGTCGCGATCCTTTTCTTTGTCTCTGTCTTTGCGGCTGTCTGAAACAACCATAACGAGCTTTGATCAGAATGCAATGATCAATGCAATGGGAAACTTGAGCAGCGACGCAAGCAACACCAAACTGCCTTTGCAAGGGCACATAGCGCGCCAGCATGTCATTTTTGTTGCCAGCCGATTGCACCCACAAATGGGCGGCTGAACACCGCCCGTTAATGGCTGCATGCCTCTGGAACCATGTGAAGTTGTTCAGTTGTTAATTCGAGGACGGACCCCAATTGCCATCGGAGCAGCGGAGCACAGTCGCTCACAAAAATGCACTGGGACTCAGCATGACAAGTGCAAAACCTCCTTAACGACGCATCTAGTACACCGCCAAGGTGAAATATCTAAGGAACAACCATGTTATACACTGACAGAGCAGCCAACACACGCAAATGGTAAGGCTCATTCAGACGCAGTCACTGCTCAGCCTTTGCCCCTCAACTCCACATTACCTGGTCTGGGCGATGGCGAAGACGAGCGTGCCATGCAGAAGAGGCGGTTCTCACAATGACAGCGCCGCCCACCCCGCAACGGCCTCCGCAAACAACTCCGCCGGCGCCACCGCCACCGCCAACAACCCAGCCAGTGATCGCAGAGGTAGGGTTAGCAACTGATTAGGGTTGGGTTCTATCACCGATATTAAAGCCAACAAGTATTCAGATAACAACGACGATATCGGCCTTATGTGAGTGAGGGAAAAACTCACGGTGCAGACAAATGCAACGCAAATTGTGCAACAACATTCACTCTCAGTCACATCATCACGTGGAAGGGGAGAGAGATTCGGCTAGTGGTGGCGGTGGCGGCGGCGGCGGCGGTGGTGGTGGAGGCGATGTCGCTGGCTCGGTACGGAACCACCTCCACATACTTCGGGTCTCGTGCAAGCGTTGTTCGACTGTCCGATGGTCGCCCGAGGCGGAGCAGAAAACGATGCCTGCAGTCTCTGAGATCACTGTGACAAACAGGGGTGCAGCTAGCTGTAGATTGGCGTTAGGGTTTGAGCTTGGTGGTTTACAGGCGGTGGCTTCCGGGCTTGGTCGCCGCCGCCGCCACCGCATCCTCGTTTGGGGAAAGGCCGAGACGTGGCACACATGGGCAAGCAAAGTAGCAGCAAGCACAGCGCCAGCACAAGCGCAAGCACGAGCACGAGCACAAGCACAGGTACCAGCACCAGTGCAAGCGCCAGGTGGGGGCGGTCGCGAAAGCATGAGCTCACGGATGTGCACTGGGATCCTGATCTTCTCAAGCAGGCGCTACCAGCAACTTCTATTGTTGAACACCGGTTCAAAAAGTGCAGGTGTGGCATGTAACGGCACATATTGTACGTTTGCGTTTGAACAGCAGCTGTCACAGGCGCTTTCACATCCACGTCACAGCTTGGTGCGTGGTACTTTAGGTATTCTCATGACTGAAGCTGCAAAGCAACCATGCCAAATTGTCTGCGAAGGCAGATTGTTAAGACGCGCATCTTAGTAGGCCACCGAATAGAGATTCGCACATACTCGCATATGTGTGTTGTGCATATTGAGGTATGTGCCCTTACGCACACATATGCAAGCACAGGCAGACAAGCGTGTGTGAGCCTGCGCGCGTGCCTGGTGGCAGTGCATGCGCGCATGCGCCTGTGTCTGTAGTTGCGTTTGTTCTCTCGCAGACTCGTACATGTGTGAACACATGTGCGAGTTTGTTTGTGAGAGAGTCTGGCTGCAATGCAACGCACGCGCGCACACATACGCACATACACACACTCAATTGCCGCTGCGAACATGCGGTGCTAATCACTACCTGCACTATTGGTGTTGATTGTGCACCGCATCAAACAAAATAGTCACAGCATACATTGTGTGACGCGCTGTTACATATGCAGTTATGACTCTTATTATTTGCGGATGCGAGACGGCGTGCATCTTGCAATTGATGTGTACCTTCCTGGCGATGAGCAGCATCCGGGAAGCGTGTTGCAGCCTGTGCCATGTATACTACAACAGGTTGGTTTGGACATCACTTTGAAGCATAGTCTTTCCCAAGAAACATCATCCGCTGTTGTACCTGAGCTGTACTTTGTTATGCTTTCGTTTTGCTAAATACCATACTAATACAGACTCGCTACATGAGGGCAATGAGGCTTCGGTGGCCCTTGAGCAAGCGGTATAGCGGAAGGTAATATCGCGGGATCTTGGTGTAGTAACTTGTGTGGACAACAGTATCAAAATGTTCAGTTACATTGCGAGGGCAACAGTACGAAATGCCCATAAAACCAAACATGTTTTTGATCGGTTCAGGCCCGTTGACGTCATCAATATGGTGTACAAACAAGCTATGCTGGGTGCGGGATATGCAGTTGTTGTCGTTGACGTCCGCGGAACAGGTGCAAGCTTCGGCAGATGGCAGCGGTGCGTGCATTGCGTGCACACACTGCATGCATGCCTATGCAATAGCTGAAGCTGCATTACACTGCATGCATGTTTGCCGCTCACCCGTTTTTCAAGCAATGCAACTGTGTTGCAGTATGGTGAACTGGAAAGCCCATCTTACAGCTCATTGTTTTCATGTCTAGTCCGTGGCAGGAGTCGGAAGCATACGATAGTGTGGAGGTCATAGATTGGATTGTTTCGCAGCCATGGAGCAATGGCAGCGTGGGTTTGTGGGGTAAGGCAGCTGCTGCTGCTGTTCCATCTGCGATGCACGCTTCGCGCTTATTGATGTATCAACAGGCATCAGCTATGATGGAACAGCAGCCTACAGCACTGTTGCGCAGCAGCACCCTGCTGTTAAAGCATGTGCTCCAATGTTCATGTTTTGGGTACGCAACCATGTTGTCATCCAGCACATTGTTGGTAGTGCAATCGGGTGTGCATGGGATGCTGAAACTTGTGAATATGTAGGATATGTTTGCGGACATTGCTCATGGTGGCATTGTGTTGAAAAGCTTCCTCGAAGCATGGACGGTTAGTGTACCTGTCATCGAGATGGTTCCGCGTGAGCGTGTGCTTTGGTCATTAGCTAATGTCACAAGAGTATTTCATAACGAAGTTCGTTATAGAATACTCTTGTGAGCTGCATGTAAAATTGATGCGGGATTGTTGAGTCTGGTATTATTTGCAGGCCATTTGCATTGCTATGGACATGAATGACCTCTCCCTGCTGCCTTACAACCCGAAGTTGATGTCTATGGTGGTCAAGGGTGTGGCGCGCATTAAGTCCAGACAAGGCTTGCCCATGCACGTGAGGGACGCTCCCTCGCATGAGCTTCTTGGGAGGATGAGCATAAGCGTGGACTCGTCATCAGGCTTAATGTCTTCTCTTCCCGGATTGTCCATACACTCCAACGCCATGTACGCCACTGCTCGCGAGGCCAACCGCAGGTTGAGCTTGGACTCGGCTTATATCACATCGCCACACAATGGTGGAGCGTTGGCCGACGGCCATCAAGCAGTACGCAGGTTGAGTCTGGACCCGGCTCAGTTGGCTTCCCCTCCTCACAGCCAAACGAGCACTGCTGTTGATACGCCGCCAACGGCGAGGTGGAGTGTAGAGCCCTCTCTGGACTCTCCGTCGGACAGTTTGGCGAGCACTGCGGCCACAACACCCTCGATGGTGCATGTGGATGGCACATACAGCACAGCGGGTTCAACTCTTGGTCCACCCGAGCGCAGCAGTTCTCCAGTTTTGCGCCAGGAGTACGCTCGCAATCGACATGAACCAAATCTGGCAGTACACGGCAACGGTGTATCTCACAGCGACGGGAATGGATTCCATCACCAAACACAAGTGCACAGCACCCCGGTTCGCGTCCACCTCAGCGCTCCAACAGCTGCAGACAAGTTGAGACGCTCATCTAGAAGGTAGGAGCCATTTATCTACTTTCTGCGTGTGTGTATCTACCTGTTGTCGTTGTTACGTTGGAGATGGTCTGCTCATTGGAGATTTGCTGTGGCAGGCAAATTGTGTCTGCAGCCGTGCAAGAACACTTGAACAACTACAATGCTGCAGAAGATGGCGAGGTGATGGAGTTTGCCGACGACATCTCACCGCAGGTAAGCTGCAGTAAGGGCAGTTGTGTCTTGGCTGACAAGAGCGGCAATGTCAGCTTCATGTTGTCCCTCGCAGGCTGGGGTCTGCGCTTGTACTACAAGCCCTTTCAACCTTGCACCTGCAGTAGCAGCCAGCAATGTTCCAATGTATTACTACTCAGCATGGTTGGACTGCACTGCCACGGTGAGAAAAACTTGTGCTGGTGTACTTTTCTCTACGTGCACCCACAGCTGCATCGCATGGAAGCGTGGTCTGTGATGTATGCCCACAGTACAAATTATTGGTACAGGCAGCTATATTGGCGTTCCGCAACGCTGCTCCTCATGGCTCACGCCTGATTATTGGTCCGTGGAATCACGGCGGCTTTCAGCATGTACCATTGATCGCAAAAACCGAAAAGCACAGGTGCAGTCCTTATCAGCTTCATGTTTTTCTATAAGTCATGTTCATGCGCATGAGCTGTGTCACACATCTGTGCACATGATCACCAGATTGTCAGCAGTTTACCGTATCTTGGCACCTAGTTCTGTTACACAACTTGACTGGCGTATTCCAGGTTTGATCATGCCCGCAACATTGTCCTCTTCTTCAACAATTTTATGAGACAGCATGAGGTGATCAACGAGCAGCCGCGCGTGTCGTATTTCGTCCTAGGGGCATCTATTTGGCGGCATGGTGACACATGGCCTCCACCGGGCGTTACACAGAAGACTTTCTTCTTGCACGCAGGTATGACGAGGCATTGGATGTCGAAGTGCATAAGTTGCAGGCGAAGAAGATGCCCACCTTTTGAGTGTAGTCTAGCATACAATCTGATATTGGTATTGTAGTGTATTACTGTCATCGTAACGCAACTGCACTGTTGCGTAGCTCTTGGACATGCAAGTCTTCCTGAGAGGGGCACACTCATCCACGCAAACGCGCTACGTTCAGGTGGTGGCTTGTCTACCACTCTGCCGAGTGTTGGCATCGATACTCATCACGTCAAATACCATCTGCACCCGGAGGGTCACTCGCGATGGGACTCCATGACGAACGTGGACGCCTTCATCAAGTACCGCAAGCTGGACTGCTGCGGCCATCTCACATACACCAGCGAGCCCCTCGCTCATGACCTGGAGCTCACTGGCCATGCTGTTGCAGAACTCTTTGTCGCTTCCAGCGATTCGGATGCTGAGTTATTTGTGTACATACAGGTGTGTGTCTGCACCATGCACTTGTGATAGCTTGTGTCATGCACCTATTTGCAAGTAAGTGCGCTTACTTACTGGTATGGACATGAACAGGAGGTAGACTTGGCGGACAATGTAACATATATAACAGAGGGCTGCTTCAAGGCGTCCCATCGCAAAGAGTCCACGCCACAAGGGCGCCGTGCTTACACGCAGCTGAAGGACTTGCCTTGGCACAGTTATGAGCGCGCAGATGCACAGCCACTCAGGCTTGGAGAGCCTGAGCTTGTCCGTTTCTCGCTTATGCCAATAGCATATCGCTTTGCGCAAGGCAGAAGGATACGAGTTGCAATTGGCGGCGCAGATACAAAGCATTTCAGATGCGACACGTCCAAGCCTCGCACACTTTGGATTCACTGCCGAGCAGACTTGCCTTCTCGCATCGTATTTCCTGTGTTGGAAGAGCCATGATGTCTGGGGACTGCAGGCGGCTGCAGACTTCAGGTAGGTTGATTGAGTTTTGTACCCAATAGGTTTCTGTGTGCTGCAATACTGCACCTAGATTGAAGAATTGTACAGAACAAGCAGGAGGTTACCAATGATTTGGCAGCGTAGCGTTATCCGAAGCATTGTGGATTGACTAAAGTTCAATATCGGCTTATTGCAAAAGGTGATTGCAACCTTTTTCTCAACACCCTTGACATCAAATCATTGCAGTCAATCATTCCTTGAACCGTTCTATGACAAATGTGAAACACTGAAGTCACCAAACTATAGGCCTGGGAACCAACCATTATGCTAGGTAACTACTTTTGTTAAGAGAATGTTCTTTGACAGTTATTATCCATTGATCCATTTATATAGCCAAATCTGCTGCGAAAACAATATTTTTTGTTGATTACAAGCAGAGTCATAATGGGGTAACTAACCAAACATACCTCATCATAAGCAGAGTCATAATGGGGTTGGTCACAGTGTCATAGCTGTTCCATATCGACGCACAAGTCTTGATAGCGTTGATATCAAGCAGCTCAAAGCTCTGTTGGCTCAATTTGGTCGAGTCAATTGACCTTTAATGATCACAAACCTGCAGCAAATGCTGTTTAAAGCATATATTGTGCGTGCGTGCGTGTGTGCATGCGTGCGTGCGTACGTGTGTGTGTGTGTGTGTGTGTGTGTGTGTGTGTGTGTGTGTGTGTGTGTGTGTGTGTGTGTGTGTGTGTGTGTGTGTGTGTGTGTGTGTGTGTGTGTGTGTGTGTGTGTGTGTGTGTGTGTGTGTGTGTGTGTGTGTGTGTGTGTGTGTGTGTGTGTGTGTGTGTGTGTGTGTGTGTGTGTGTGTGTGTGTGTGTGTGTGTGTGTGTGTGTGTGTGTGTGTGTGTGTGTGTGTGTGTGTGTGTGTGTGTGTGTGTGTGTGTGTGTGTGTGTGTGTGTGTGTGTGTGTGTGTGTGTGTGTGTGTGTGTGTGTGTGTGTGTGTGTGTGTGTGTGTGTGTGTGTGTGTGTGTGTGTGTGTGTGTGTGTGTGTGTGTGTGTGTGTGTGTGTGTGTGTGTGTGTGTGTGTGTGTGTGTGTGTGTGTGTGTGTGTGTGTGTGTGTGTGTGTGTGTGTGTGTGTGTGTGTGTGTGTGTGTGTGTGTGTGTGTGTGTGTGTGTGTGTGTGTGTGTGTGTGTGTGTGTGTGTGTGTGTGTGTGTGTGTGTGTGTGTGTGTGTGTGTGTGTGTGTGTGTGTGTGTGTGTGTGTGTGTGTGTGTGTGTGTGTGTGTGTGTGTGTGTGTGTGTGTGTGTGTGTGTGTGTGTGTGTGTGTGTGTGTGTGTGTGTGTGTGTGTGTGTGTGTGTGTGTGTGTGTGTGTGTGTGTGTGTGTGTGTGTGTGTGTGTGTGTGTGTGTGTGTGTGTGTGTGTGTGTGTGTGTGTGTGTGTGTGTGTGTGTGTGTGTGTGTGTGTGTGTGTGTGTGTGTGTGTGTGTGTGTGTGTNATGTAAAGAAGATTTAAATTATGTTTACACAAATATATATGTACAAATATATACTCTACATACTCACAGAAATATATATATATATTTATACTTATAAAGAATATATATGCATATATATGTGTATATATGTGTCCATATACATACAAATGTATACTCTATTCACATACATATGTATACATAGTCATAAACTATGTATATACATACAAATGTATACTCTATTCACATAAATGTAATATATATATATATATATATATATACACACATACAATATATATACATACAAATGTATACTCTATATTCACATATATACATATATATACACATACATATGTTTATTCAATAACTAGGTTGGTATACGTATATGTGTGTGTGTATACATATATATATATATATATATATATACATATATGATACGATATATGATATTGCACAAGTACAACATACAAGTTTTATGGATATACATGCGACATTCAATAATTTTGTTCCGGTTTTTGTTCATTATTTGATCGTTTGTATCAAGCTTGGTCATAAATGAGGCTTTTTGGTCAGTTATCACAAAACATTGCTATATCACGAATAACCATTATTGTTACAATAATGGTCATCTCTTTGTTAAATGAAGCCAAAAGCTGGTTGGTTCCTAGCCCTACTACACATCCTCTCTCATACCACATGGTGGGCAAGGGTGGGCGCAAACCCACAGGTGTGTTGGATATGCGGTTATTTCAGCACCCATCAGTGGGACTGTATACCAAGCTGTATTCCAAGTTTGCCAGCATTTACAGCTATTTGATATGCACAAATGGGAAATTCCAAGCACCTCATCCAGACTCTGATCTGTGAAAGCATTGTAAATAAGGTGTGGCATGGTCTCAATGCTTCCGTTTGTATGGGTTATGCACTTTCAAGTATGACTTCATGACAACCAACAGTACGCTGCTCAAGAAGATGCATGTGAGGGTCGTAGCAAATGACAGTTGTTGTACGCAGCCTGTTTACAAGCGATGAGTTGTGGTATGGCCGTTCATGCAAATATATGTATCATGCCATTATGCGTGCATCAGCTTGGTGAGGGAGCACGCGAGTGCCCTCTTGTATTGTGCATGAGCTGCTTGCATGACTGACTCTAATGTGGCATAGTGGGGTGTTTTGTAAGCACCGTCTATGGTCTGAAACAGTCATTGAGTCAACTTTACAGCCTCTGTGCCCGTTGTGAGTGTCGTTCAGGACATTGCTAGCCCTAACCCTAAAGCACAAAGCGTATGCAGGCCGGACAGCCGCAGTGTTTAGTTGCCCCAAGGCAACTGCCTCATTGTGGCGCTTATGTATAGGTGAGGCGCGTTGTTGCTGCTTCCTTGCATCCTTGCCCGAGCTGCTGAGGGGCCCAGCCAGCTATTGTCCTTACATGCCTTCGCACTGCACGCTGCTTGCTTATATGCTTGCATAACCATAACTATAACACTAACTTGCACCCTGGCTGCACCACACTACCGCGCTTCAAGCCATTGAGTTGTTAACGGTTGTTGGTTGTGTGTCAGTCGATCAGTCCGACTGGCATACATTTCTGCTTGTGTAAGTGTCCCGCCGCGGACTTGCAAAGTTTTAATAACCGCTTCTACTGTTACAGGAAGGTACATTAAATTACCATAAATTGACCATAAAAGCACCAAGTCTTTTATGGTCGAGTGGGCTGTGACATTGGTATCGGAGCTTGAGACCCGGGTTCGATTCCTGCATTGCACACGAATTCCGTGGTCGTTGTTTCTCGATCCAGTATTATCGTAAATGGTTATTTCATAAGTGCCATCATCGATGGGTTGCAACTTGCCTAATGGACAATCGTGCCGGCGTTCAGTTGGCGCGGCAGGGCGCGACCTGCCGCTCGCGATGCGACCTGTGGGGCCGGCAGCGGTGCGCTATGCGCGCGTTGACCAATATGGGTCTAAATTGGCCGGTCCTTGGGCGGTGGGGCCGGTGACCGACCCTAATCAGACCCCTGGAATGATTCCCCAGCTGATGGGAGCCAGCTGCCGAGGACGTCAGCGTTCTTAAGTGGGGGGAATGTAACGGGAGGTACATTAAATTACCGCACAAATCGACCATAAAAGCATCAAGTCTTTTGTGGTCGAGTGGGCTGTGACATTAGGGTTAGCGCGGGTCGCGCCCTGCCGCGCCGACTGAACGCCGGCACGACTGCCATTAGGCAAGTCGCAACCCATCAATGATGGCACTTATGAAATGACCATTTACGATGTTACTCGATCGAGAAACAACGACCACGGAATTCGTGTGCAAGGCAGGAATCGAACCCGGGTCTCAAGCTCCGATAACCAATGTCACAGCCCACTCGACCATAACAGACTTGGTGCTTTTATGGTCAATTGTGTGGTAATCTAATGTACCTCCCGTTACATATAAGGTGATGTACATCAAATGCGCAATGCATAGGACATGTAATGAACATGCCAGGAGCGTAGCATGACACGGCCACCATCATTAAGAGCGTTTCACGTTAATCAGCGGGCTACACATTGTGTTGTTAACTTTTTCCCAATGCCGCCCTACAAAAATTGTTGCGAAAAGGGATATAGTATGATGTTGCCAACTTTGAATGCCTACACCGAACCAGTGTAGTATGCACTTGATCATTGCGCACATTGTTATTTCATGTGGATTTGGCATGGAGATACGAGCACACTCAATACTGTGTGCTCACGAAGTTGATTGTAACAGTTCGTGATTTTCATGGCCATTTTAGGCCTTATTTGTGAGGTATCATGTTGTTCTTGACTTGTGGCGGGTATCGGCGAGTTGCGAGTCTGCCGCAGACATCGACCGGTCCAGGGCCCGTCTGGAAGATGCCAAATGGAGGGCCAGTCGAGAAGGGCTCGACCAGATTTCTGGAAGGGCCTGGCGCCAAGTAGTATAACTTGACCATATGAGCAGCAAATGAGGAGATCTTTGGTGTGTCGGAAAGGTCTAGAAGTGTACTACAGATTTTTGCAAGAATATCTTAGCTTATGGAGCCGTCTAGCGCTAGAATCGTCTAGACAGTAGCATGTGCAGACTGGTAGGTATAAAAGTGACATTCTACAATTTGCAATACAACCTTTAGCTCCCTAGTTTGTTGTGTGCAAGCTTGGTGGTGGTTAGCAGGGATTGCTAGCGAGTGTCACTGGTGTGTGCTTGCTTGTGTGACGATCCAAGGCGCTACACAAGTCGGTGTGTAGCCGCGAGCGCATGCGCGTGCGTATGCGAGTGGCGGGGCGCGCGTGTGTGCTTGGCAGAGGGGGCAAGGTTCCGGTGTGAGTACTGTGCCTTGGTGAGAGGGTTGTTGATTGGACCAACTCACAGGTGGCAAGGCACGAGCACCGTCACATTGATGATGGGTGAGCAAACTACCTCGTCAAGGTCAATAGCATCAGTGATGCTGCCATCCCTTGCGGTATGTCTTGCAATCATGAAACAGCCGCAGGTAGATGAGCAGCAACAACAAGCCTTGTTATTGTTTGGCGAACAAGAACAGCCTGAGATGTTGTGCTATTTGCACAATGTCATGTGCGCCGGTGGCGCAACGCAGTGGCAAAAAGTTAAGGGTTCCAAAACGACTATACAAGTAAAGCCATTTTTTTTCGCCCAAGACTATGTTGCGACCCAAACATACAATCTTCATCCAATTATGCTAATAGGACTCACATGTGGTTGCAATTAACCGATCATGCCTGAACTCGATGTATGCGAGAGTTGGCGGCAACAATGGTAAGTGGTGAGAGTTAATGCTTCACTACTACTACGCTGATTGTAACAGGCCCTTACCTACTCCATTGCTAAGCCTCCCCACAACTTATGGCGACAAGGGACTTGTCCCTCTTGTAGTTACTAAAGTTGTTTGTGAACAAAGCTTGATCTTGAATGGTTGAATACGGTATGTGTGCCACACATCAGTGACCGCTTTTATATTGTGACTTGTGTGGATGTAACTTTGTTGATATTCATCCCATTGCATCATAACGACAATGATTATATCATATCATATTTACTCATTAAGGGTAGCCACAAATGATTACACTTAAAGATGAATTTGTAATGCGATGTTGTTGAGTTATGATTAATTATGCACATAAATCACAAGTTCAAAAACTTTAGCGTTATACGAAGCTCTTACGCATTACACCGTGTTCATACAAAGAGGCTCTTACAACCCCCAACCCCCCCCCCCCCCCCCNGGGGGGGGGGGGGGGGGGGTCTATCCGCACAAATCGATTTAAAACAAATAATAATAAACAAATAATCATCTTTTTAAACTACGTATCTTCAACCATTACCAATGTCAAAATATATCTTGATATTATCTTATTACCATTCTAACAATGAATGTCAAGAGGAAACAATAATGCATAAGAAATGTAATGTGAATATCAATATATAGCAAGCAGTATCTCACTGCTTCTTGTCAAAGCATCTTAAGTTTCATAGTGCACGAAATCTATACACGCGTTGGTCACTGACATACATATGCATGTGGCCCACAATAACTTGTTTTAGTAAAACAACTTGTGTACTTAAAGGAATCACGCAAGTTCATTACAATCAAATCACATTACAATTAACTTCTCCAATTAAGGGTTTTGCCATAACTGTGACATATATGCAGATTGAAGTTCATGCTGTGTGTGTGTGTGTGTGTGTGTGTGTGTGTGTGTGTGTGTGTGTGTGTNGAGAGAGAGAGAGAGAGAGAGAGAGAGAGAGAGAGAGAGAGAGATGCATGAACTTCAATAGACGTAAGCACAACCGTATGACTGACTGACTGACACACATACATACATGTCGCAGTTATGGCAAAGCCCTTAAGCCTCTCCGTCAGAGGCTCTCTTGAGGGCTTTGCCATAACTGTAAGCAGCGGGGGTGCACCCTCCTCCCTTTAATCCCCTACCCCAACACCGCCACCAGCCACGACGCCGCTACCGCCGCCGCCAGGGCAATTGCCGAAGCAGAAGATCCCCTGGCTATGGCGGCCGCTTTGTTAGCAGCACCGCCATGCGGCTGATATCGACATGAGACTCATGTCACATGTCGATATCAGAGTTACAGATAAGTAACATTACATTAAGGCCTTAACATAGCTTAACGGCCTTAATATGGCTTAATAGGCTGTATAATCCCGTTGCGACCCTTATTTGATCTTAAATAAAGGCGGGGAACCTCTATGGAGAAAGCACACCGTTACATTCCCCCCCACTTGGGTTTCAATGTCCTCATTGAAGGGTTAGCAAAACCCCACCACGAGTAAAGGAACAAAAGTAGTAAGAAAATCAGGGCCGAAACGGTAAAGATGTCTGCCAGCACCCTTTTACCGCCCGCGTGTGGACACAGTACTCCAGTACCCCCGACAAATCTCCTGGCAGTTGGTAAGATTCCTTTCGGGCTCCCATGTATTGTGCTCAACACCATGGTACCATACCCTTTCCATTTCACCAAGTAAGACGGCGCGTGCCGCGTCGAGGCTTACGATGACTCGGGATTACTTCCACCTCATACTCGAAAGTATCGTCGCCATCCACTGCAACGGGGGGTGGAGGAGGTTGAACCCGACTGTCAGAACGATACGGTTTTAGTACACTCACATGAAACACATTGTGAATGCGTATCAATTTTGACAAGTCCAAACGATACGCGTGAGTGCCGACGCGATCAATCACTTTAAACGGGCCTATCCAGCGAGGGAAAAACTTGCGGGTACCCACTCCCTTGATGGATATGTTTTTGGTGCTGCGAAGCACCGAACAGCCCACAGTCGTAGTTGGCCTCTCTACGATGCGCATCAGCATGGGCTTTTTGTCTGTCTTGCGCCGCGCGCAGACAGTCCTTTGCCAACGCTAACCTATCCTGCATGGCCGAAGCCATCTCGCGCGCTGCAGGTACGCAAGTTATGTCGGCAGCGGGCAACTTAATGTTTGCAGGACTTAGTGGATGCTCCATAATCTAAGAAAAACGGGGTATCCTGCACACTCTCTTGCCATGCATTGTTAATCGTGAACAGAACATCAGCCATTAAGAGATAAACATCCCAATCAGATTGGTTCGGACTCACATTATGCCGGATGGTTTCCTCAACCACTTGATTGGCGCGCTCTGTCTGACCATCCGTCTGTGAATGGTAAGCTGTGCTCATGTTCTGTTGAATATGTAAGAAGCTGCATAGCGACTTCCAAAACCGAGCTGCAAATCGCGGATCGCGATCAGACAAAAAGTTACAAGGCAAGCCATGTAACTTAAACACAGAGGCGACAAAAACCATCGCTAATTCACGGGAGCCTATTTCCGTGCGGCAAGGGACAATGTGAACCATTTTGTTGAACGGTCCACAAAAACTGCAACCGCAGTGTGCCCTAATGCTGTCTCTGGGAGCTCAGTAATTAGGTCCATACACACTTTCCCACTTGCCATCAGGAACAGGCAAAGGTCGCAGCAACCCAGCGGGTTTCTGACGTAACGGCTTGTCACGCTGACATTTGTCACAGGTGTCAACATAACGCTTTACGTCAACAGGCAACGATGGCCACCAGTACAGCTGTTGCGCTGCCTTGGTAGTCTTGCGATTTCCAAAGTGCCCAGCGTACGGTGGGTCGTGTACATCAGCTATGCATTGCATGCGTAGCCCAGCATGGTCAGGTATCACCAAGCTAGCACCCATATAATACAAGTTGTCTCGTGCTTCAAGCTGTTGTATATTCTCTTGCCGTGAGAACCATGGGTCTAAGGAATACCCATGCAAAACAGATTGCACAAATGCATCATTAGCGGGCAATGTAACTTGCGTCGCAAGCAATTGCGCACGCATAACTGCCAATAATGACGGACAGCGACTTAAAGGATCTGCCACATTAGTTCTGCCAGGCCGATATACCCATTCAAAAGTAAATCGCGACAGAAACTCATTCCAGCGAGCTTGCCTACGTGACAAGGTCAGCTGCGTTGAGAAGTATACTAATGGGTTGTGATCAGTCACCACTGTGAACTGAACTCCCTCTAAGTAACATCGCCAAGTTTCGAGAGCATGTACGACACCAAGCAACTCTTGCTCAGTAGTAGTGTAGTTTACCTCCGCTGGGATAAACTTCCTACTTTCATAAGCACATGGTCTGCCGTCTTGCAGTAGTACTGCACCACACCCAAGGGTGGAAGCATCACTGACCACAGTGAAATGTTTATCCCAATTTGGCAATGCCAATACTGGAGCTGAAGTTAATGCTAACTTCACTTGTTGCATAGCAGCTTCTTGGTCTGACGTCCAAGAAAATGGCGCGTCCTTTCGCAACAATTTAGTCAAGGGCATTACAACTGTAGAATAACCCATCATAAATTTGCGAAAATAATTTGCCAATCCCAAAAATGATCTCAGTTGATGAATATTTTTGGGTTGAGGCCAATTCTTGACAACTTGCACCTTGCGAGGGTCAGGCTTTACACCCGCACCACTCACAACATGTCCCAAGAATGGTAACTCCGATTTGCAAAAGTCACATTTTGCAAGGCTGGCAAATAAATGATGCTTCCGCAACAAAGTAAACACCGCTTCTAAGTGTTGCTTATGTTCCTCTTTGGTTTTACTAAAGACAATAATGTCATCCAAGTAAACCATAACATACTTGCCAAGTATATTACCGAAAATTTTATTCATTTCCTTCTGAAACACAGCAGGCGCATTCGTCAATCCAAAGGGTAGCACTTTGTATTGATAATGGCCCGAAGGTGTTCTGAAAGCTGTCTTATAGACATCAGCGGAATGAATTCGGATCTGATGATATCCACTTGTCAGGTCTAATGTACTGAAGTATGCATTACCTGATAGTTTATCAAACACGTCATCAATCCGTGGCAACGGGTATCGATTTTTCACCGTGATTTTGTTTAAAGCACGATAGTCCACACACATGCGCAATTTTCCATTCTTTTTCATCACAAATAGGATGGGTGCGCCAAAGGGTGAAGAACTTGGTTCAATCAATCCTTTTTCCAATAACTCCTTGATTTGTGTTTCCATTTCCCCCCTTTCTCTAGGGCTTAGCCTATATATTGGCCGAAAAGGAGGATCACTATCAGGAATTAATGGTATAGTGTGTCCGACACCTCGGTCAGGAGGCAAGCCCGGCAACTCATCTGAGAACACATCTTGATATTCCTCAATGAGGTCTGCCACACCTTCAGTACTACCCGGCGCAATGTCATCTGATGAAGACAAATGTACCAGAAAAGCCGGTGTGTTTTTGCGCAACGCACGTTTCACCTGTAGTGCCGTGAGTAACGCAGGGTCGGGTTGCTTGAATTCCAAGCTATGCGACCCTTTCACAGACAATGTAATCCGCTTACCGCCTTTCTTTACTGTGCACAAGCGTGCACCCGTATCCAATGTCATTGTGACATTATTTTGCCATTCTTGGCCTAGTACCACATCAACACCAGATATGTTGATTGCTACTACTATAAAGGCAAGATTGGCATAATAATTACCAATTTTAACCTTCAATTTTACTTCTCCCGTCACTGGCAATGTACCCCCAGCACCGGCAGCCGAAAATGCTGAGGGTTTGCGCATGATTTTATTGCGCGCAACCCATTGCTCGTCCACGAAGTTGTGTGTCGCACCAGTGTCAATCAAAAACGAGCTATTCACACCTTGCATTGTGCCACTGAATGTCCACAACAAAGGTACCACTCGTCCTTGAAAGGTAGCCAAGAATCCGTGACTAATGCGGGGGTTGATTAATATTGCTGATAATCGAATTGTCCCAGTCTCGCGCTTGGTGAATTGTTTTAAAACAGTACCCCCTCGAGTATACTTCAACCATGGGCCATGATATTTTGGCACCATTGCTACCACACTCAGGGATCTGTGTTTACATTGCAATTCACTCAATGTGTGCAACACGTCGGTAAGCATGTTAAATTTCACATGTACCAGTACACAAGTATTTGCTTCCACTGTTGCAACATCAAACAGTGGTAACTTGTGATGTGTTTGCCATGCATGCGTCATTACATGCATTTGAGACAGATTATCAAACCAGTTAACTGCTTGTATCTCAAGCAACTGACTATCAACCTTTGCTACATCAGCCACAGCGTAATCCTATTCAACCTTCTTGGCTTTGCCCTTCGCCTTCGTAGGACAGGCCTTTGCAACGTGACCCGGCTGATGGCAGATGAAACAGGTGCGAGCTGCAGTAGGTGCATTACCAGCAGACGTACCACCAATTCGAGGAGCGAATGTCTTCGCTTTCTTCGCCACATGTACACTCGGCGGAGGATAGCGCTTTATTCCCCCCCCTTGCGGCTTGGCCATAGCTGTCACGTTCGACTTTTCCTGCACGACCGTGTCATCATTGTACAGGTAAACACTTAGCTTTTGCAGCTTGGCCAAGTCATCAGGAACCCAAGGAAGCCCCGTTGCAGTGTTGTACTGCAGCTGATCGCGAACACGCGCATCCAAGCCACGCTTGTACAACTCGAACTGCTCAGCTTTGTCCATAGGCATCAGGCCGCTATTGGCACGACCAACTAATGCTTGGAACTCCTGCAGATACACTGATGCTGCTCGACCATTCTGTCGCAACTTGCTAAGTTTGTTACGAGCCTGAGTAGCCGGATCCATGCCACCATAGCGCTCCATCAGAAACTGAAACAGTGCTGGTACTGTCTTCACAGCGCCATGCTCTGTTTGTCGTGCCCACTCGGCGAGAGCATCAGATGGCATAAGCAACTCAGCAACGGCAACGTGCTCACCCACCGGGCGCTTTAGCGCTGTCAGGTAATGTTCGACAGTCACCACCCAATCATGGATACTTACACTACCGTTAGGCTTGAACTTTTCAGGTTTGTTCAATGCCGTAACCGGCAGCCCCACTGATGCGCCAACTGATGAAGCAGCACCCGCTACTTGCTGACGCAGCGCCATCAACTCAGATTGCATCGCATGGAGGCGTGCCTCCAACTTCACTCGGCCAGCCAACTTATTTTCCAAGTTAGGTCCCAAGTACCAGAACATCCTTGCAACGCTGCTGCGTTTCAACCATCAAGTTGGCTAAGGCCTCAAACGCCATCCGCTTCCCTTCGTATGGGAGCGGCCTATCGTAGACGGCCATCAGAGCAGCCACTTTTGGATCACCACGCACGAGTGGCGGAACATTGTTCGTCAACTCGTGCTCAATCATGCGGATCACCATCTCCTTACTAGTGCGAGGGAGAGTGGCAAAATCTGTTTCATAGCCATTACGAACCTTCTGCGCCCATGCATCCCACACTTCTTGACGAAGCTGCGGGTGGGCGTCAAGTAAAGTCTTGCGCTCGCGCGCATACTTTTCAATGGCTCCGCCAATGACACTCGGTGTGTCCATTACAGCTGGCTCACTGTGGGTAGACAGGTCGGGGGAAGCTTCGCTATCTTGCTTAGCCTCTTCTTCCTTGTCACTGTCAGTGAGCTTATAGCTCTCACTCGTGTCCGAGTCCCTCACTTTGTCATCACTGGATGGCTCATATGAGGATGATGAATCAGGGACGGTGAAGTACTTTTCACCTCCCTTTCCTTGGTCAGACATCTGCCCAAGGATAACACTGTTCAAATAGTGCACAAACATGGAAAGTTGTGCACTATANTTGTGCACTATGAAAACGTCGAATACTAGTGATTTTGTCCTGTCAAGTTTGGAGGGGTAAACGTGGAGTATTCAGCCCAAACAAGAGCTCTCCACACACCTCTCAACTAGACAATCACTGTGCAACAAACCGCACGCGAATGCACGCGACGGCTCACGAGCTATGGCTGCTCAAAGTTTTCACTTTGTTTCACCCAGCTCAACTTACAATCACAATTGACACCCAAAGTGCCAAAATCTCGTTGAATCAGCCCTACAGGCCGATATCGACAAGTTGTGAGTTGTGAGTTTGATATCGACCGCACAGAAAAATTCTGGCGGCCTCACCGCACTGACTGGCGGTACCGAGACAGTCGATGTTGCCACCGAACTGCCCCCAAGGGAATTTATCCAAAAAAATAGATAAAAAGCCCTTCACCACCACGAATCCACGTGGTGGTTAGCACACAAAGATTATAGTAAACAATATATGATTACTATGTTATGTGCTTGGATGCAATGCTTCAGGGAGGGGCCTGGATGGCCGCCCCCCTTCACACAATAACAACTAAACTAGGACAAGTTAGGCATGGCATGGCATGGCATGCATAGGCTAGGCTAGGCTAGGCTAGGCACATGCAGCAGCGTTTAACTACAACAGTTAAACCAAACAAAACTTTTAACTACCGCTAGTTTGCCGCCGCAGTGCCGCCTGCCGACGCAGTGCCTGCCGCCGCCCCTGCAGTGCCTGCCGCCTGCCGCCGCCCCTCCCACAGGCCCCTTGCCGCCCGTGCTCCGATACCAATGTCAGGAGAAAGGGTGTGCCCCTCCTCCCTTTAATCCCCTACCCCAACACCACCACCAGCCTCGCCGCCGCCGCCGCCACTGCCGGGGCAGTTGCCAGAGCAAAAGATGCTCTGGCTATGGCGGCCGCTGCGTTAGCAGCGCCGCCNACCGTTACATTGTAACAATTGGGGCCCGACCACTAGGCTATGGTAGTAAAAGACACTACCATGAGTGAGGTCTGTCACAATTTATCCCAATTCGTGACATTCCTCCCCAATTTAACCCATGAGTTCCTCATAATCCAATGAGGCACTAACCCACGTCGCCGTTTTCGCGGCCGTACCACAATCGGTCTGCCCGCGGCCTGTTGGATCCGGCCAACGAACGGTCCTGACCGACCGAACGGCCATCCTCACCGCGCGACCTGCCATCGCAGCGCGACCGCTCACGCGGCCTTAGGTTGAACTGGCTCGGCGCGCAGGTCGTGATCCCGCGCCCAGCCTAGGGCAAGCCGCCCCAAATGTTTTTGTTTTTGCCTTGGATCTGCCTCAGTCCCCTACGGGAATTGAACCTGAGACGTCAAGCTCCAAAACCATTGTAACAATTGGGGCCCGACCACTAGGCTATGGTAGTAAAAGACACTACCATGAGTGAGGTCTGTCACAATTTATCCCAATTCGTGACATTCCTCCCCAATTTAACCCATGAGTTCCTCATAATCCAATGAGGCACTAACCCACGTCGCCGTTTTCGCGGCCGTACCACAATCGGTCTGCCCGCGGCCTGTTGGATCCGGCCAACGAACGGTCCTGACCGACCGAACGGCCATCCTCACCGCGCGACCTGCCATCGCAGCGCGACCGCTCACGCGGCCTTAGGTTGAACTGGCTCGGCGCGCAGGTCGTGATCCCGCGCCCAGCCTAGGGCAAGCCGCCCCAAATGTTTTTGTTTTTGCCTTGGATCTGCCTCAGTCCCCTACGGGAATTGAACCTGAGACGTCAAGCTCCAAAACCATTGTAACAATTGGGGCCCGACCACTAGGCTATGGTAGTAAAAGACACTACCATGAGTGAGGTCTGTCACAATTTATCCCAATTCGTGACACCAGCGGGTTTCTGACGTAACGGCTTGTCACGCTGACATTTGTCACACGTGTCAACATAATGCTTCACGTCAACAGGCAACAATGGCCACCAGTACAACTGTTGCGCTGCCTTAGTAGTTTTGCGACCCCCAGAGTGCCCAGCATACGGTGGATCGTGTACTTCAGCTATGCATTTCATGCGCAACCCAGCGTGGTCAGGCATAACCAAGCTGGCGCCCATATAATACAAGTTGTCTCTTTTGTCAAGCTCTTGTACATTCTCTTGTATGGAGAACATGGGTCTAATGCATACCCATGTAAACAGCTTGCACAAACTCATCATCAGGAGGCAATGTACTTTGCGTTGCAAGCAACTGCGCGCGCATAACTGCCAACAATGACGGACAGCGACTCAGAGGATTTGCCACGTTGGTTTTGCCCGACCGGTATACCCATTCAAAGGTAAACCGCGACAGGAACTCAATCCAGCGAGCTTGCCTACGCGACAAGTTTAGCTATGTTGAGAAGTACACCAACGGGTTGTGATCAGTCACCACTGTGAACTGAACTCCCTCCAAGTAACATCACCATGTTTTAAGAGCATGCACTATACCAAGCAATTCCTACTCAGTGGTAGTGTAGTTCACCTCTGCTGGGATGAATTTCCCGCTCTCATAAGCACATGGTCGGCCATCCAATAGCACTACTGCACCACACCCAAGGGTGGAGGCATCGTTAACCACAGTGAAGTGTTTATCCCAATTTGGCAATGCCAATACTGGTGCCGAAGTTAAAGCCAGCTTCACTTGTTGCATAGCAGCTTCTTGTGCTGCTGTCCAAAAGAATGGGGCATCCTTTCGCGACAGTTTTGTCAAAGGCACCACAACTGTAGAGTACCCCATCATAAACTTGTGAAAGTAGTTTGCCAACCCCAAGAATGATCATAACTAATGGATATTCTTAGGTTGAGGCCAATCCTTTACCACTTGCACTTTGCGGGGGTCAGGTGTCACACCCGCACCGCTTACAATGTGCCCCAAGAATGGCAACTCCGTCTTGCAGAAGTCACACTTCGCAAGATTGGCAAACAAGCGATGTGTACGCAGCAAGGCGAACACCGCTTCCAAGTGCTGCTTATGCTCTTCCTTGGTTCTACTAAAGACAACGATGTCATCCAAGTAAACCATAACATCCTTGCCAAGTATGCCACTAAAAATCTTATTCATTTCCTTCTGAAACACTGCGGGCGCATTAGTCAATCCAAAAGGTAACACTTTGTATCGATAACGGCCCGAAGGTGTTCTGAATGCTGTCTTGTGAACATCATAAAGATGAATCCGGATTTGATGATATCCACTTGTCAAGTCCAACGTACTAAAGTACGCATTTCCCGACAGTTTATCAAACACATCATCAATCCGGGGCAACGGGTATCGATTCTTTACGGTGATCTTGTTTAAAGCACGATAATCCACACACATGCGCAGCTTTCCATTCTTTTTCATCACAAACAAGATGGGCGCACGAAAGGGTGAAGAACTCGGTTCAATCAACCCCTTTTCCAATAACTCTTTGATTTGTTTTTCCATTTCCGCCCTCTCTCGGGGGCTCAGCCTGTATATAGGCCGATATAGGCCGAAACGGAGGCTCACTATCAGGAATGAGTGGTATTGTGTGTCCGACACCTCGATCAGGAGGTAAGCCTGGCAACTCATCTGAGAATACATCTTAATATTTTTCAATGATGTCTGCAACACCTTCTGTATTTCTCGGCACAAAGTCGTCCGACGACGTCAAGTGTACCAGAAAAGCTGGTGTGTTTTGCGCAATGCACGTTTCACTTGCAGTGCAGCGAGTAGCGCAGGGTCGGGCTGCTTGTGGTCAAAGCTATGTAACCCTTTCACAGACAATGTTACACGCTTACGACCTTTCTTTACTGTGCACAAGCGTGCGCCAGTCTCCAATGTCATTTTTATATTCTCCTGCCATTCCTGTCCTAATACCACATCAACACCTGATATGCCGATGGATACTACTATGAAAGTAAGAGTGGCATGATAATTACCAATCTTTACCTTCGTTTTATTTCCCCTTTCACTGGCAACGCACCCCCCGCACCGGCAGCTGAAAATGCGGAGGGTTTACACGTTATCTTGTTGCGCATAACCCATTGTTCCTCAACGAAATTGTGTGTTGCATCAATGTTAATCAAGAACGAACCGCTGTTTACACTATGAAAGTAACAGTGGCATGATAATTACCAATCTTTTCCTTCGTTTTTATTTCCCCTTTCACTGGCAACGCACCCCCCGCACCGGCAGCTGAAAATGCAGAGGGTTTACAAGCTATCTTGTTGCGCACAACCCATTGTTCCTCAACGAAATTGTGTGTTGCACCAATGTTAATCAAGAACGAACCACTGTTTACACCTTGCATTGTGCCATTAAATGTCCACAACTGAGGTACTACCCGTCCTTGAAATGTAGCCAAGAGTCCGTGACTAATGCGAGGGTTGAGTAAAATTGCTGACAATCGCACTGTCCCTGTTTCATGCTTGCTAAATTGCTTCAACACAGTTCCCCCTCGAGTGTGTTTTAACCATGGGCCATGATATTTAGGCACCATCACTACCACACTTAAGGTTCTGTGCTTACTTTGCAATTCGGTCAAAGTGTGCAACACATCGGTAAGCATGTTCAACTCCACATGTACCAACACACAAGCATTCTTCTCTTCCACCTTTTTAAGATCAAAAAGTGGCAACCTGTTATGTGCTTGCCATGCATGCGTCATTACATGCACTTGGGACAGCTCATCAAACCGGTTTGCTATTAGTACAAGCAATTGGTTATCAACCAATTCTACATCAGTCACGGCGTAATCCTATTCAACCTTCTTGGCCTTGCCCTTCCCCTTAATTGGGCAGTTTGTTGCGATGTGGCCAGGCTGATGACAGACGTAACAGGTGCGAGCAGCAACAGGCATGGCACCACCAGCACGTGCGCCACTGGTAGAAACACTAAATGTCTTCGCCTTCTTTGCCAGATGTGCACTCGGATGAGAGAAACGCTTTCCTGCCACCCCCAGCGGCTTGGCCGAAACTGCCACATGTTACTTGTCCTGCACCGCCGTGTCATCATTGTACAGGTACACGCTCAGCTTCTGCAGCTTGGCCAAGTCCTCAAGAACCCAAGGAACTCCCGTTGCCGTGTTGTACTGCAGCTGATCACGCACACGCGCATCCAAGCCGCGCTTGTACAACTCAAACTGCTCGGCCTTGTCCATGGGCATGAGGCCGCTGTTTGCACGACCCACCAATGCCTGAAACTCCTGCAGATAGGTTGAGGCCGCCCGACCATTCTGGCGTCTTGCTGAGCTTGTTGCGAGCCTGAGTAGCCGGTTCCATGCCACCATAGCGTTCCATCAGGAACTGGAAAAGTGCCTCCATTGTCTTGGTAGCACCATCTTCTGTCTGCCTCGCCCATTCGGCAAGAGCATCAGATGGCATGAGCAACTCAGCAACAGCAATGTGCTCAGTAACCGGGCGCTTGAGTGCCGTCAAGTAGTGCTTGACAGTGACCACCCAGTTGTGAATGCTGACGCTGCCGTTAGGCTTGAACTTCTCAGGCTTATTCAGCGCTGTCACCGGCAGACCTGCTGATGCCCCAGCTGCTGAAGTAGTACCCGCCACCAGTTGGCGCAGCGCCACCAACTCAGACTGCATAGCATCGAGGCGTACTGTCAACTGCACTCGGCCAGTAAACTTGTCTTCCAAGTTAGGTCCCAAGTACCAGAATACATCCTTGCAACGCTGTGAGGTTTCCACTCCCAAGTTGGCCAAAGCCTCAAACGCCATTCGCTTGCCTTAGTAAGGGAGAGGCTTATCATATACGGTCATGATAGCAGCCACCTTTGAATCACCTCGCACGAGTGGCGGGATGTTGTTCGTCAGCTCATACTCGAGCATGCGGATGACCATTTCCTTGCTTGCACGAGGGAGTGTGGCAAAGTTTGTCTCATAGCCATCACGAACTGTCTGCGCCCATGCATCCCACGTTTCCTGACGAAGATGAGGGTGGGCAGCAAGTAGAGCTTTACGCTCTGAGGCATACTTCTCAATGGCCGCCAATGACACTCTGTGTGTCCGCTGCAGCTGGTCCACTTTGAGAAGACTGGTTGGGAGAAGCTTCGCTGTCTTGCTTAGCTCCTTCCTTCTCACTGTCAGTAAGCTTATAGCTTTCACTCGTGTCAGAGTAGTTCACTTCCTCTTCACTCGATGGCTCATATGATGTGGACTTCCCCACATCATCCCCTCCTTGGTCAGACATCTGCCCAAGAATACAAGCCGTCAATAGTAGAAGTGTGCAAGTGCACAAAACACACAAGTTGTGCACTGCGAAAGTGTCAAAATCTATAGATTTTGTCTCGTCAAGTTTCAAGTGCTTAACGTGGAGTATTCAGTTCAAACAAGAGCTCTCCACACACCTTTCAACTAGACACTCATTTTGAAACAAACCGCACGCGAATCCACGCGGCGGTTCACAAGTTACAACTTGTCAAAGTTTTCACTTTGTACAACTCAGCTCAACCCACAATTGTAATTGACACACAGGGTGCCAAAATCTCGTTGAATCAACCCTACAGGCTAATATCAGCGAGTTGTGAGTTGTGAGTCGGCCGCACAGAGTGACTTTGGCGGCCTCACCGCACTGACTGGCGGTAACGGCAGCCGATGTTGCCATCAGATATCTACCATAGGAGGAGAGATAAATAAACTATCTCTAATAAAAACCTTTATCATTTCCAAAAATAAATTGCATTTTGTTGCATGCATCAAGGATTCGAAGAACAGCCGAAGCTTTCCATCAATAGTTCTCGCAGCAGGTATCGGTTATGATTACAGATAAAATATCACACAGACCAGAACCTAATTTTTGCCGATCTGGAATAGGTGAACAGCAGAACTTGTGTATGCAGGTAATGGATTTGGATTACTTTAAAATTGAAATCTATTAAGGCGCAGTCCGGTCAATTACTAATCGATTTCAATTAGCGGGTTGCCCATCAGAAGATTACCCCCTAATTAAAAGATTATTCCCTTAATCAAAACTGCCTCACAAGGGTTGGTTTTGTGAATACAATTTCACACCCTCCACCCCACCACGAATCCACGTGGTGGCAAGCACACAAGCACAAGCATAGTAATGTTATCACAATAATGTGATTACAAGTGATGTGCTGGGCATGCAATGCTTGGGGAATGGGCTGCCTGAGTGGCCGCCTCCCCTTCACGCAAGCTAACAAGCCTGGCTAGGCAAGGCAGGGCAAGGCAAGCAAACTATAACTATTATAACAACAACAACTACAACAACAACTACTAGCTAACAACCGCCACTACCCACCCTGGTGGGTAGCAGCTGCTAGTTGCCGCCGCTGCAGTCGCTGCCGCCTGCCGCCACTGGTCAGTGCTGCCGCCTGCCGCCGCCCCTCCCACAGACCCCTCGCCGCCCGCGCTCCGATACCAATGTAAGGAGAGGGGGTGCTCCCTCCTCCCTTAAATCCCCTACCCTAACACCGCCACCAGTCACGACGCCGCTACCGCCGCCGCCGGGGCAACTGCTGAAGCAGAAGATCCCCTGGCTATGGCGGCCGCTGCGTTAGCATCACCGCCATACGGCTGATATCGACATGAGACTCGTGTCTCATGTCGATATCAGTATTACAGATAAGTAACACTACATTAGGGCCTTAATATAGGTTAACGGCTCTGATATGGCTTAATAGGCTGTATAATCCCGTTGGGACCCTTATTTAATCCTAAATAAGGGCGGGGAACCTCTATGGAGGTAGCACACCGTTACAATAACTGCGACATGTATGTATGTGTGTCAGTCAGTCAGTCAGTGATACGGTTGTGCTAATGTCTTTCAAAGTTCATGCCCCCCCCCTCTCTCTCTCTCTCTCTCTCTCTCTCTCTCTCTCTCTCTCTCTCTCTCTCTCTCTCTCTCTCTCTCTCTCTCTCTCTCTCTCTGTGTACATTACACCCACACATATCATCTCCTATACACGCACGCACGGCATGGCGCGCGTGCATGCGTGTATGCGATATAATATGCGATAGTGCTCATATGCACGGTGTAAAGCAAAATTGCACCGTGCTTGGCAGCACATGCAGCAAGCCGCCACCACTTGTAAACACAACTCCACCACCAAGCTACGACTATCTATGTCTAGTATGCAGCACTACATGCGTGCCTCATTGGTCATGCAATTATGCATGTTGCAATCCAGCACCGTAATCAAGCAAGTTGTGCATACGTACGTACGTACGTACGTACGTGCGTGCGTGCGTGTATGTAAGTGAAGACCATCTGCAGTGGCTGCATCGGACTGCAAAACGTGTATGCAACAAACCTGTCACTCTCACACGCAGTGCCAGAGCGCGCACGCAGAGAGCGAGCGAGCGAGAGAGAGAGAGAGAGAGAGAGCTTTGGAGCAGGATCGCTCATGCAACATACATGTCACATATGTTTGTGTGTACATGCACTCACCGTCCTATAGCACGCAATCACCACATTCAAAACCATAATAGCTACCGGGCTATGTACAATCTAGCTACCTATCTTCACCACCGCCCTTAACCCCGATAGGCATACATGTATGCCTAACTTGGCGTGCATGTACATGTACGCCAAATTAACTTGCACACAGGGCCTGCTGTCCGTTGTTGTTGACGACAATGGCAGCAACAGACAGACCAGCTGGACTCCCGCTCTCTCCCTTCCTCTCCCTCTCTCTCCTTTCCCACACCGTCCTCTCCAAACCCTGGCTGCCGCTGCCACATCAGCGTTTGCACTGCCAACGTCAGCAGTGCCGAGCAGCAGTGGTTTAGGGTGGGGGTTGTGTTCGTCGACGCCGTCGCATGGGCAAGCTGCAATACCAGCAGCCTGCTCCCCATGCACATGCGGTGTCCATCGGTCAGTGCCTTCGTCTCAGTGTCGTGGCCATCGGCGCCTCACTTTTGGCGATCGTCATGTACAGCAACATCGGCGGCGTGCAGTGTACATACGCGTTGTTGCGCACTACCGACGTCTCTCGATGTCACCAGTAACTTCGTCAGCGGGTGGCCATCCATCTGCATCGCGTGACTCAAGTCCGTAGTGGTTGCGAGGAAGTGCGTTCTATACGTGTGCGCGCATGCATGCGTGCGTGTGTGCGTGTGAAGCACGCACTGGCAAGCACATGCATGTATGAAGTTTGTTGTGTGCTATCTATGCATGTGCGCATTGCCCTTGTCATTTGTCCACGCACACATTGATTTCTCCGTTACCAATTGTCACCTACTGCCTACCTGCATTGATACCTTCCGCACACAAGGCCAATAATTTATCCACATCGACACCTATCGGCCGTCGATGGAGCACCACCTTGCCGTCCTTCATCGCGCTCCGCGCCCAATTGTCGTCGTGCGCATGGGTCGCGTTGCTCGAGCACTTCTGGTCGTCGAGGGGTAACAGTTCGGCCACCCATGGAGCGCTGCGATTGCGGTGCTGCTGCTCCCATTACCGCCAGAGCCAGGACTGAGGAGCCAGATTATTTAACCTGTGTCTCAGCGAAGCCCAGCCTGGCAGCAGCAGCCGCAAAAATTGAGCGCTTTTCTGGGGTAAGCTGAGCATGCTGCCCCGACGCGGATGGCTCATGAGCTGAAGACACCTCCACCTGCCCAGCATTCACGTTGGCCTTGGAGTTTTGGCCTCCACATGCATTGCTGCAGGGTGCGGCATCCACAGCGACACCTGCCCCATTGGAAACGGCAGCTGCAGCACGCTTCTGACCCGCTCCCTTTGGACGCTTGATGGGTGTGGTAAACTCCTTCTTGCGCTCTGCCACGACGAAAGCCGCATAAGAATCACGCAGTGAAGAGTGCGATTCCTGCTCCTGCTCCAGGTTCTTTTGCAGCTCCTCCACTTTCTTTTGCAGCTTGCGTGTCTCTACCTGCATGCACACCATGTCAACTATAACAGGACTCTTGCAACAAGCAGACAGCTATCATTCACAACGTCATCCGTGCATCACGACACACACCGGTGCAGGACTGAACAGACCTGACAGCACCATGAAGTTGGATGCCACGCCATCAAATGCCGGATGAAGCATGAAACTGGAATGCAAGGCAACATACGCATGTCTTGTGTCCACGCCGATCTAGCAATGTCCAACACAGCGCATTCGCGCCTGTCCCACCTGTTCCGCATCCAATTGTCGCTTGCACATCTTCAGGTTGTCCTCCAGCATTTCCTTTTCCATCACGGCCTTGTTGATCTCTTGCACAGCCCAGCCGTTGAGCTTTTCAAACGTGTGCTGTAGATCTTGACGTGCTTCCAGCAGGTGCGCTACGAGTTTGGCATGGCCAGTGCAGCCGTCTGGGCAGAAGGGCGGTGGTGGCGGCGGCGGAACGTCCCGCTTGAACAGTGGCTGCGGGGCCGCAGCATGCTGGATGGCGTTGTCGGCGATGTGATTGTCGGGTGCGTTGGTAGCCATGCTGTAGCTGCCAGCTCGGCCGAGCTCTATCACTCTGTGCTGATGCTCACTCGGCTAGCTGCCTGCTGCTTATATAGCAGTCACTGAGCCAAGAAAGGACGATCTCCGCCGCCCCACGACGTACCACACGTGTGCGTGATTGCGGCCGCATGGTCGGCGTGGTTGGGGACCTCTCTGAGCCCCTTTGCCTGTCTACCGCGCAACAAACCGCGACACTACTGCCAACTAAGTTGGCCCAACTGAGCATGGCAGGACCGTCTAACCGATGAGTGGCGGTCGAACTAACCAGACGCATGCACTATTGTGCACCCGCTTAACACGTGTGGGGTGGCGGGAGAAAGTGGTGGGCGAGGATGCCGCCGCCGCCGCGTCGGCGCGCTCTACGCATTGCTAGGATTACCCTTGCGTGAACAGCTGCCCTGCCTTTATAGGCTGTGGTGACCACACATTGCGCCGTCTTCCTCCCCACGTGCGCTGGTGGCGGCGCCGTGGACTCTTCTGTTGCAACAACGCCAGCTGGCTGCGCTTGAAGTTGAACTTACTCAAGCTTTGCCCGGGGGCACGCGTGGTGAGTTGATGGTGCGTTGCCCTATGCATATGCAATTGTTGCCCTGCTTAGGTTTCCTTATTGCCTCGCTTCCATGTGTGAACTTTTCAGCTCCGGGGGATGGTGAAAGTTGCACACCTGCTGCCAGATATTTGCAATCTGTGCTCTTAAGATTCTGTCATAGCTGCGTGCTTTGCTGTGTATGCTCAGCACGGTTTGCTGTGACGCTGCCAATTGGCAACGTCTCAGGCTACCTTGGTTAACTGGAGAGGGGTAATTTTCCATTTTTAACCATGCATTGAGTCATGGGTGTGCCTTTGCGCGACCGGAGTCGCTGAGCGAGCCGCTTGCGCGAATTTTTGGTGATCCATGTGGTGGTGGACCATTGGTTATCGAGTCGA
Organism: Chlorokybus atmophyticus; assembly: GCA_009103225.1. Taxonomy (NCBI): domain Eukaryota; kingdom Viridiplantae; phylum Streptophyta; class Chlorokybophyceae; order Chlorokybales; family Chlorokybaceae; genus Chlorokybus; species Chlorokybus atmophyticus. The sequence goes on along the minus strand of RHPI01001428.1, from coordinate 398,666 downwards.
AAATAATTTTGCATCGCTTGGTAAAACGAACCACATGGTGTGTGTGGCACACCATGTTGTTTGTTGCTTACATACCAAGCCAAACGCAATGGTGGACACAATGCTGCTGCTTCCGAGCAGCTTCCACCCACTGTTCGATGCTGTTTGTCTATTTTTGTCACAACACAAGAGGAAGCAAAGCAGTTCAGTATGTGATGCTGTCTGTGTGCACAGGGTGCGGGTGTTCTGCCAGCTTCCCTACCGGCATGCTGCGTGCTTCTGCGCCTGAGTACGCGACATAGGCGCGCTAAACTAAAATGAAGGTAAGCTTTGGCAATGAGTACTACTTGCGATTTGCGTGCACACACACACCCATGTACATGGACACGCACGCGAACCCCGGTTGTGCGGCCTACAGTTATCCTGCACACGCAAGCTCATGTACACACATACGCACGCACACTCCCATGTGTGCGTCCTGCATAGGGACTGTAGCAGCTGCCTGACCATTGAAAGAGCTACACCAAGAGCTACACCTGTAATGTTGCTATGCCGCAGTAACATGTATATCTGAAAAGACGGTCAGCATGGTGTGGTGCGACATTGACTTTGAGTTACTGTGCAGTCATGCACACGCATGCGCGCCCACGCCCACGTTCAACTACACGCACGCACACTCAATTCCTTTCGTGCTGCTGATTATGTGCCTGTATACTGCGACATGCACGGAATTCTTTCAACCAAGTGCAGGTAAGCAGTCATGCAAGGAAGCTGCACGACTTGCATAGTACACAGTGCGACTGTGTACTATTCATGCACTACCTACATTGTACAAGCATAGTACATGTGTACTTGCACACGCTTTTGCACCCCTTGTGCGCGTTCGCGCACATGGGGACATACACGCATGCACACTCCCATATGTGTATCCTGCACAGGGACTGTAGCAGCTGCGCATAAGAAGAGTCACACCAGTCCATACATTCTTGCCGTAGTAACATGTATGTTTTGCAGACCCAAGGACTGTTGGCATGGATGTGGTGCCGATGCTGACTCTGAAGGGCTGTTTATGCGAGAAACAAGCAGCCAGCACAGTGGCACCAGCTGTAGCAATGGCATGGGTTGAGCTGCAGTTAGGGACCTGACGCAGTGTAAACTGCGACACTGAGGCTGGCACTGCCTTGAAACATATGGCTTACTTCGATGCACATGTGGGTGCTTTGCGGTGTGCGCATAGGTGGAACAGCTGCAAACAAGGAGGGGAGGGCAAGGGGAGGGGGGGTTGCAGCGCTATGTGCAGTCAGCTATCCCTGTGTCACTTGTCGAGTCAACAAAGACGCAGACAACAACGTCCATCATCAAGATGCGACAACGCCGAATACATATAAGATGTTGGCCAGCACAGCATATTGAAGTCTACATATATACATATCGCAATCGCCAGTGCAAATGGCGCAGGTTACTGCCATCGCTTGACATCTGCTGCGACCTTGAGCTGAAGCAACTCGAGCTCCACTTGGCGGAGTTCCTCCTTTCGTTGGGCCCTGCGTTCCCAAGCCTCACGCGAGACTTGAAGCTTGTACCCATCTTTGGTGTAGTAATACTGCGGCGAGGTGGTTGACACTCCAACAACTTGAGCTGCTTCAGAAGCAGAGGGGAGTGTGTAGGCCTGCATGGCGGTGGTGTCGATTGCTGCATCCTTTATCAGGCGTCCAGCAGCAGCAGGTGGGAGGTTGTGCTTGTCGTTTCCAGTGACATCGTTTCTGCTGTTGTTTTCATTGACGCCGCTCAAGTTGTCTCCAACATTGTGGTTGTCGTTGTAGTTGTCGTGTTGGATGTTGTCGTTGTTGATAAGGTTGTTGTCCATTGGCGGTCTGAGATCAGCGCCGTACAGAGCATTGCTGGCACCCGCATCATGCGTCCTCAAGTGGTGACCCACCTGAGCAGAACGCCGATTTGCAAGAGGCTCAGCATCAAGACGGTGGTTGCCGTTTGCCAAATGCTTGCAGCCTCCACCAACAGCACTGTTGTTGTCCGTGGAGCCACTCAACATGGGTGATGGGGAACCATTGTCTGACTGTGCACCTGAGCGCACAGCGAGGGTGTTGCGTACAAGTGGACTAAATATAAAACTGAAAACCAACAGTAACAGATGATGGGCATACCTTTACGATATCGATTATCGACTTGCGTCACCATCTGATGGCTCCTCTGAGGAACTGCATATGTGCTCGCGCGCTTTCCAGAGACACCAGCACCGGCACCCTCCATGGAGATTCGCTCTGAGATAGTGTTCAGGTCCATTTGTGTGCAAGCATGCGTGCGCAAGTGCACGTGCGTATGAGCGCATCTGTACGTGTGTTTGCACGTGCATGTGAGTATATGTGAGCTTGCACGTGCGTTTGGTGACCTTTGTTGCATGCGTTGTGCAAGTTTGTCACATTATCTTGTTGTGGTACGTGCATGCGGCTCATATGAACAGCACAGCATGTCAACAACACAGCTACGATGCTACCAGCGCCAACAAAATTGTTTTCATGTACGAGAGGGATGCACCAGCAGTATACCTTTAGAAGAGGACAAAGCAGCCCCAACTTGATTGGCAACTGCGGTGATTTCATCCATGCTTGCTGACGTGTGTTGCTGTGGACATGGATCAGCATTAGCCTCACCAGCGGATTGCGGCTGCTCAGCGTTGGTAGGCCGGTCCTGCACCTTGGCTTCCAGCCACCGCTCCAACTGCTGCCAGGCACCGACCGCGCCGCGGTGGCGTCTTTGCTTGCTAACCTCGTGGCCAAGCACACTGGCAATGCGCCGTCCCGTAAGCTGAAGAATACGATCCCCATGCTGCCCCTTCAATACCTGCAGATAGCGCTCAAGTTAGTCGGATGTGTTGTTGACCGCATGGTGTCTGGTCCGGGCGCAAGCAGTCAGCATACGAGCATGGAACAACACGCAATGGCATCCATGCCAGCTGCATAGTGTGCAGGATGGACAGGCCTTGCATGGCTTGTGCGTGCAGGGTCCTAATCAATGCAACACAAGTGCACACAACATGCACTGTACTGTGGTGGACACATACATAAGCAGTTGTGAGATGCAACAAGCAGGCTGGTGCACGATCTGCAGCATGATTGGTAACACAGAAGACACTTGCGAACAGCTGGAGTCTGCCTGTTGATTGCTGTTGCCATTGGCTGCAGATGCTTCCGTGGCCTCACGAGTTCTGAACCAGCCCACTCGCAGCCACCCCAGCAGGTGACAAGTTGATGGCATGCTTTTTATTGTCCCGGTTGGTGGTTGAGCATAACAGCAAGAAACCTACCCCAAGGAGAACCAGCCTGCCGTATTGCGCTTCTTTCAGGGAGGCAAACGTGGCGATGATGGTCTTGTTAAAAAAGGTTTTGGGAGCGTAGAGTGAGACGCCGTAAGGCTTTGGCGGGAGCGGCCTTCCCCTTTTTGTGCCGACCTTGTGCGCGTGCACCCCCTTCCACAAGGCGGTGGCTGCCATCGCCCTGGGCATGCCTGCTAGCCAGAAGCGCTCAAGCGAAGTCTCTTAAGGCTCGAGCAGCCACAACTGACCATGAGCCTTGGTTAGCTGACCGAGAAATACGGGATGATGTGACGTAGTACGGAGTGCTTAATCTCTCGGTTAAATAACCCAGCATTTGACGAGCACGGTGTGTGCGTGTGACACTCTCCGCGTGCATGGAGGCGGCGGCGGCGGCGAGACGGAAGGAGCTCTGCGTCCTGGACGTGGGCAACCACACTGACCTACAGCTGGACCGCCGTGTCAAAGGCAATCCCAAGGAGCGCCTCTGCCCTTGGCCTCCGCAGCTCCGACACAGCCTGCCGCGCAACAGCGCCGACCTGGTGCAGCTGCTTGCCTCTGTGCAGCTGCAAGTGCGCATGCCGCTCGGTGAGAACGCCGCGTCATCGTCGGCATCATCCTCGTCGGTGACCAGGCTGTACAGCGTTCTCATATGTCCCGCTTGTCAAGGCCCACCCGATCGCACTTCTGCCGGACACCTCCGCTCCCTCTTATCCCGGGTAAGCAGCAGCGGCAGCCTGCATCCCTAGACATTAGAATGAGTGCTTTTCCAGCTTGTGCCAGCACTTAAGCAGCCTGCTTTCCAACAACACACCATCATCTTGTGTTATCCGATCTTTCACCCACGCATGCATGCACGCACGTACACGGGAATGCACGCGCACGCACGCACGCTCACTCATATGCGCACGACTTTGTGCACGCACACAGACAAGTACGCATGCACATGCATAGACACAGCGTGAGCCTGAACTGCATGAGCCTGTGCTTCCCCCTTGCATGTAGTTCGTTGCATAAGTTAGGCTGGCTTGCTACCAACTCAACCTGGTTCCTCTGCTGTCTGCAGGAGCCGGAAGGCCGCGGAAGCCGTGGTATCTTCTTGTATCCCAATCCGCATCCAAGGTCGTCAAGCTTGTGTGGCCACGCCTACTGTCTGTTGCAAGTCAAGCAGCACTTGCTCGGCCATTGCAAGCGAACCTCACCCCTACTCAAGCTGAAAGGCCTTCGTGGCGTGTGCACCGAACCGGGCTGCGACCGCAGCACGGCAAGCAAAGGTGACGCCCGTTCCATGCAGCAGTCAGTGCAAACATTGACAACGCCATCATCACCGCGCAGGTGCGTGTCGCATACATGATATCCTTCTGTGCTGTCGTGTGCAATATGTATGTCACGCCAGCCAGCACACAGATGACAACACACGACTGCTATGCAAGTGTGCACACCTTTGTAGGTTGTCGCATGCAAAGTGCGTGACGCTAGTGTTAACCACATAAATCTGTTGCATCCATATGACACTGCAGTCTTTTGCGACTTTGGTCCCTGTTCCACATCTCTTACACGGTGATCGTGCTGTATGTAGGCGAGGCATGGTGAGGAAGCGTCCAGTGTGCACTGTGAGCCCGGCAGCTTGCCGATTATTATCATCACGCGAGCAGCGGCGCAAGCAGCGCGACTACGCTCGGCGCGTCAAGGAGCTCGAGCAACAGGTTCAGCAGCTACAACAGGCTGAAGTCGCGAGAAGTAAGCAAGGCAGCAGGTGCTCTCACTGCCAGCAACGTTCAGACACAACCAGCCATCTTGTTGATGCTGATGGATGCTTAGCTGAAAGCCTGGCGTGCCGGAGCTCACCGCATCAGGAGCAAAGTACAGAGCCAGTGGAGGAGGTTGCAACGCCATCTGCGATCCCTGAGAGCCCTGCAACAGAAGGTAAAGTTGTGGACGGCTTGGCCACAAGCTGCCAACGTCCGGATACCAGCAGCATGCAACCTGCGCCTTTGTTGGGGCAAGAACAAGTTGCTGCATGCTGCCAAGCAGCGACTGGACTTGAGCCAACGACACCCCTGCAAACACTGGACACGGTGCCACCAGTCTTGGACGCACAAGATGATGAGCAACCGCCAGCCATTTGCCCTCCACCACCTTCTCCCCGGCCGCAGCCAGCACCTGTCCGAGCATTCCCGCCACCCCCCGCGCTTCCCGAAGCCATCTCATGTGCCGGGTTGAGAGAAGGGCTGCTCGCAAACGTTCAAGTCATCAGCGACAGCAGATTCAAGGGCTTTGCTGAGAAGGAGCTGAACGGCCTGAGGGAGGGGTCTGCTGCATCCCATCTGGAGACGCTGCTCGCTTCTACACCCTACCAGGTGGTTGAGTATCATGTATACAAGGAGTATCCCATCCACTCAGCCTGGCAGCATCTGAGAAGCTCTGTCACTCCCAGGCACCTGGCGTACTTGTCGCTGAGAAACTGCAAGGCACTGCAGCGGCTGTTCCATTCGGACAAGCATGCCCCGCCGGGTCTGGCAGGAGGCGTACTCACCCAACTCAACGACGCCGTCACGGAGGTCATGTGCAGGCTACAGCAGCACACGCGGGACTTGTCGGCTAATGACCCCAAAGTTGTCTTTCGGGCCATTGACAGCGACTTCCAACATGCGCCGGACTGGTGCACGTGGGTGGGGCGGCACCTGCAGCATCGAGAGCTTCTGTTGAGCGCATGTCAATGACATGCGCATTGCCCACGGGGGGCAGCAAGTGTTGTCGCCCACTGACATGCCGCACGGGTTGAGGATAATGCAAACACTTGTGCGTTGTCGTAGCGCACCTGTTGCTTGTGTACATGTGTAGTTTGGCCTATTTATATCTCTATGTCTACAAGTGTACAAGGTCTGGCTGCACACGCTATTGCGTACGCACGCACGCACCTATCACATCTCGGCCGTTGAAATGCTCACACCGCTGCTGCCAGCCACGTCAGCCTCCGTTGGTAGAGGTGCTGCCTGCAAGGGCTCCTACCCATGCAAGGCTGCCATCGTTGCCGCTCCTCCGAGGACGGCGCTCCAGCAATGCCCGTGCCGATGCTCAGGATGCCACGCACTGGCGGTGCAATGTGACGAAGCGACTGAGGCAGCGAACATGCAGCGCTCAAGCGTACACGGCTCAACGGGCGTAGATTTTAAACTAGCGAGCTATAGGCTGGCCAGTAATTGTATTGCCGCATACGGTACTCGATAATGTTTTGATGCAACTTCGGTAACTTGCTATAATAAGTATAGACCTGTAAAAATCACACTCTTGTTGGAAGGTATTCCTTATGATGTACACGGTGTACATCACATGTGACAGGTATGGAAAATTACTTGTTAAATTAATCGGCACATGCGTGGCATAACAATTCTAGACATGCTTATAGGTATGCAGCCTGCGGCACAATGTCATAATATTAACTCTTGAACAACATCCCAAACATGGTGATGTGTGCACAAGTGAATGTAAAGTGTGTTTGTATGTAATCATGCTATTGCAAGGTAAATAAGCATGATATGCTCATTATGGCATATGTTACTTTATATGGTGACCTACTAAGTTGACCCAGTACGTAATAATCACGATACGCTACGATTTCTGTATAACTTGGAAAATTTAGGAGTGCTACACTATACCAATATACCAATATATCGCAACAAGATATCTCGTGTTGACCTTCAAACCTTGCTTTTAGCCGTATATGGCTCGATCACGACTCAATACCACATAGTTTGCAACCTGATAACAAAAATGTCGGATCATCCTTAAACATGATGTTTAAAATTTTCTAGGGTACAAGTACTCGGAATAGTACAGTAGCCATCATAGTGTTAAAGACCTTGCAAAGGTGTTGCCCGCTCTCCACCGCTTGCTCCGCGTGGTGTGCCCGGCATTGCAGTACATCCATATTTATTTAGCGATTTGGGTTTACATGATGTGTCGGATCCGACAATCCATTAGCCTCGGCCCTTCATATATGCATACATATGGTATCATCATATGTGCATTCATTTGTGGTGTGCTACGATATTTTGTATACGCGACTAGACTTGTCGCACTCCTTGATGGTGCGGGCCTCACGGAAATACGATGTCTCTGCACGCACTTGTTACGGTGTAGCGGCGGCCACGTGCGTATCGTAGTTCACCACACGATGCGCAACAAGCCCTGTGGTGCACACTTGATACAAGGAGGCACTACCTCCGCGTGTCATCGTAAGTCGCTAGTAGTCAGAACTTATGCCATTCATGCGAGGGACTTGCAAGGACAATGCCTTACGTGACGGTCGGAGAGACATGAAGATGCCGCACTGCCGCATGGCATGTTGCATGACGCTGAGGCTCATGTTGTTGCCAAAGCGTGTAGTAATCGGTAGGGGTGGCGCCACCGTTTGCAGTACCGGCAATGCGAGCGGCGGAAGCAAACCAAGCAGCGCAATCTCAAGTACGGCAACTTGCCATACTGTTAAATCACGCACTAGCTATAGGGAAACACACGACACGCTTGGAGAGGACTTGCACCAAGTGCTGCGCCTGTGCGCATGGCAAATCGCATCGGTGCGAGACATTAGAGCGGAGCAGCGGCGCTTGAAAGGTTGGGGGTTCGTGCCTTTGCCGCCAACGTGCCTTTGCCTTGCAGCAAGCGCATGCGATGACCATCATGGAGCGAGGAGCAGCGACGGTGTCTTTGGTGCCGCGCTGGGGGCTCATACCGATAGTCCACGGACCTCCAACCATGGAGGCAAACGTGGCACCCGCATACCAGTAGTGGACTACCGTGTGTGTACAAACGAGGCATTTTAGATTGCGTGTGAAGCAGGACTGTGTGGTGTATGTGTTCCAATAGGGAGCGGTTTTGCTTCCTATTACGGTTCGCGCGGTGACACTATGATATGTTCATGTATAACAGTGAGAGTGTGATGTTTATGTGTTAGCACTGCACCGTGACACGTAGCATACTGTTACGCTGGTAGCGTAACATACGCAAAACTTGGTCTGGCCAGCCCGTATGCTTGTCGTACATGCATCGCATTTGCATGTGATCTCATTGTAAGTTCAAACTTCGTACAAGTTGGCCTCTTTGGCAAAAGATTTGATGTAGTGAAGTTGACTTCCAGTTTAAGGTTCCATTTACTTGATAATCTGCAGATAGTCAAGCTGCCACTATAGCGCAAGAAGTTCATGCATGGGAGTCGCAAAGGCAGGCAGAGTAGCAAGCGATTTTGCACCAAAGCGGCATGCATATGGCAGAGCTAGGGGGTCATTGTAATAGCACGTTAACACAAGCAAGGGCCTGCATTACCCAAAGCAAGCAAGGCTACGCGACACATAGCTATTAATACCCACAACGTTTTTTGGTACACAAGCCAAGACAATACACGACTAAGCTACGGGGGGCTGGTTATTATGTGCGTGCAATGCACGCATAGCAAGGCATGCATGAATCAGGTACAGCTCCAACAATAAGCCCTTGACGATAGTTCTGTGGTGACTTCAACAAGCAACAAGCCTTCCAATTACCAACATAACAGCAACACAGTAGAGGCGTGCAGCTTGATCACTCAATTGTGATTCTCTTTTGGTGCCAGCGCATGTTTAGCGCAGGGTTCAACATGGACCCAACCATGCGCCACTCAAAACTGGAGGGCGACCATGGGCCATGCACTAGGGCGGCGTGGTGGGTGGCGCCTGAGTGACTGTGGTGTGTGAGTGTGCATGGTGTGCGCGTGCTGTGCAGGGTTGTTCGACAGTGTTAAACGCGGCCAGCGTGCCTATGTATGACATGCTAATTAGTGCTCGACCTGCTGGAATTGTATATACCACACGCTACGCAACCATGCAATCGTCATATAACCCTACAAAACTGGGGTAAAACAAATGACATCTGCCTGGGTCGGCAGTGGCATGCTCCGAGTGCAAAGACCAGATGCATCACCAGGGCAGGAAAGGAAGAATGATGCGCGCCGGCCGCTCGCTGTTGCAACAGATGCCCAACGTGCGAGAGCCAGTGTGATCGCTGCTGAAGTGCTTGCGATCAGCACCCGAGAAAGCCACGCGGATGCAATGGCCCTTGGCAAACCTGAATGCTGTTGGCAGCATGTCGAACCGGAGCAATGCCGGAACACCAGGCTCCAACCGCTGTGCGTCCGTCTTGAAGAAGCTGTGGTAGGGCACGCCCGGCATGGTATTGAAGTAATAAACACCTTCTGGCTGCCTTTCCTTACGGTGAATTGCACGGAAGACACCCTCGGTAATGTACGAGACTTTTCCTGACTCGTCTACATCCTGAGGTAAAAACACAGTTAAACCCAGATTTACAAGTCACGACACAAGATGACAGTTGCAACGCAACACCATCATCATGGACAATACCTCTAGATAGGCGAACACTTCAGCGTCATCGTCGCTACTTGTTATATACAACTCAACTACTGGAAATCCTGTCAACTGCCAGCAGGTCCAAGATCAGTACCAGACCCATGGGATAGGTTGGAGTGCTGTGTATATGCATGTGCAAGCCAAGGAACTCCTGCAAGGCACCCACATCCCAGGAACAATCACCAGCAGCAGCTGCAATGCTGCACATAACCCACCACATAGGCCAATGGGCAGTGATTGCAGTCATGGACAGCACCCAACCAAAATGCTCAATATTGACACACTCAGCTGCTTGCCTCTAGTAAGCAGCTTACCTCAACATCTTCAAACAATGGCGGGCTTGTATATACACGATGTCCACACGTATCTAACCCTCTGCAAAGCCAAGCGACACACAATTCAGAAAATTGCAGCAAGGATACACAGGGACGTGACGTGCCAACGAACACAACGATACCTGTACTCTACTCCATTAACAACATCCATCATAGCGTCCCATCTGGAAACACCCTGAATGTGCTCGCCAGGCTGCACTTCAAATGTATCCACAGCATCTGCAGGCAACTTGCTCGCATCTGACAACAACTCTCCCTTGTTCACATCCGTTCCTGTAACCGAACATACCATCACATGCTCAACATGGCTGCGTGCAGTGATAGGTGAAGGTGTTCATGTCAAAAACTTCACGATGCCATTCATACCTCCGCTCTGCAAGTAGTACACAATGTTCTGCACTCCAGGAGGCGGCCAGGTCGGTGCATGTCGCCACTGGGCAAGGCCCATGACATAGTACGCCACTGGCATCTCTGGATGTTTTACACAGCTTTTTGTGTACTGCTCATCACTGTCGAGGCGGCACACGGCTGCTTGGCTGCTACCAACACTGCACAACAGCTCACCAAGTCAGCAATGCCGCCACCAGATGCTATAATTTTGCGTAAATTCTAATCACTGGTGACAGTACCTGTATAGACCTCCGGTGGATCCATTTGACTGTGAAGGGACACTGTGACTTGCTGTGAGCTTCGCATAGTCTGGTATGCCCAACTGCTTCGGCTTCATGACCTGGCTGATGAAGTGAACAACTTCTCGCTGATGGTCAAATGTTGTCAAGCTCGTCTTGCCAAGCAGATCGACGTTTTGCCAACCGCCATGGTTCCACGGACCAATTATCAACCGCGAGCCAGCAGGTGCGGCATGCACGAATGCCATGATTGCTGGCCTGGCTGTGGCATCCAACCTGCACGCGATGACATGTCCATTGATGAGTCAACTGCACAGATGGCAAGCTTCATGGCTTTAAGCCTTGGTACTTGGCTCACCAGCCACCATAGTAGTACATAGGCACGCCACTTGAAGCCACAGCTGCCGCCTGCATGCAAAAGCTACGTTACACATTATAACTGTACTGGGGACTTTCAGGTCTGATGTGGTGTAGATGTTGTGACGCAATTACTGCTCGATCACATGCGCACACGGGAAACAAACCGACAGAGTCCTTGCTCCAACCTTGACAAAGGCGCTGATGGAGTTGGTTGTTACACCCACTTGAGGTGACGGCTCATCAGCGAAGCGTATGGTGGCCAGGTCCTTTGCTGCTTGATAGTTGTCCACGTGCTCACGGACAGCATCCTTGACGAGGTTTCTTCGGTCTCTGCGATGCAGACGCGCTTTGTCGACCACCATCAGGTCTGCTCTTCTTGCGAGCGCACCAAACAGGTACTTGCGAAAGCCACCGCTTGACTCCTTGGATTTGTCATTGGATGAGGATTCACTGTCTGTATCTGAAGACGATGGTGGTGTCACAGCCATATTTTCTCGAAACTTGATGCGGGCAACACCCTGTTGTGCACAGTTGAGACCACTGATCACCACAACTGTGCCAAAACCTCGCTTCAGTGCATGCATTTGACCATATGCCAAACCTTGAACACACGGCTCACGATGAAGCCATTCTTGGGTAGGCGACTGAAGTCATTGCTGTCTATGGCAGCGCAGTACGCTGACCAGTTGTCAACAAATGCACTCATCGGCAAGCCCCCTGGCACTGCAATGTCGTTGTACATGTCCCAGAACAGGTACATTGGCACGCAAGCTTTGACTGCGGGATGATGTAGAGCCACAGTCTTAAAAGCAGCATTGCCTGTCAAACGCAACTGGCCTATCAAGGCTGCTCATATGTGCATATGCATGCGTAATGGCCTCCATCATGCAAATCAGTGCAGCCACTCACCATCATAGCTGAGGCCCCACAATGCCACGGACCCATTGCTCCACAATTGGCGAATAATCCAGTCTATCAGTTCAATGCTGTCAAGGGCTTCTGCATCTTGCCAAGGTCTGCATAGACAGCATAATGCATGCTGCGATCAGTGAGTCGCATTTCTTCACTGGAAGTCTGTCAAATTGCCTACTGGTGCGAACCTTTCCCAGCGACCAAAGCTGGCGCCTGTCCCGCGCACATCAATGGACACAAGAGCAAAACCTGCAGCAACAAAAGCCCGCTTGTACGCGAAATTCATAAAGTCGATGGGCCTGTAACATTTACTTTGGTTTGTCTGGTCTCCTTGCAACCAACACTGCAATGACAACTCCACTGCAAAAGACGTAGCCCCACCTGCTGCCGGGAAAGAGACTCCTCCAGGGCCAACGCAGGCGCATGGCGCGCATGTACCGAGCTTGATGCAAGACACAAGGCACCTTGCCATCTTTGGCTTCTTCAGGAAGATACACATCCACTGCTATCCGCACACCATCTTTCATGGCCAGCAGGTGTGACTCATACCTGAGGATTATGTGACGTCATTAACACATGCTTGCTGCATCCTGTCATAAAACGTCACTGTAACTGTACAATGTGCACCCGGAGGCCCCAACAATGCACAAGAAACGTGGTATCGCAACCTAGAACCCACAGCAAGACGTCTGTCAAAGCTAGCTATGTTGACAAAGTTTCTACACCTGCCAGTGCTTGATTCTGCTGCTCTTCTCAAGTACTGGGTAACATCGGTTTACCTGCAGTTTCTGAACTTGCGCTTCACTATCGACATGGCAGGCAGTGCCTTGCGTCTGCTTTGCCCATCCCAGTGAAGGTCCAGCGGCAATGTTGGATCCGCAGCATGGAGGCGCTCCCCTCGCAAGGTGTGGTCGCGTCCCAACGCTGACTCAAGCTTCCCGCGAGCTGACATCTCCCCATACCAGCCTCAGCTGTACACCAACACAGCATGGTTCAAGCGTCAAGACATCGTACGCCAACGCTAGGTTAACTATCTGAATGTGTGTATGCATGCTTATCTTACTGCCACTTGAAAAAGAACTAGTAAAGCATGTGCATGACAATCAAACGCTAGTTAACCATCTGGCTGTATGCATACACGTTTGTCTCACTCCCAGCAGTAAATATACTGCATAAATGTGCGTGCATGATAGTGCACCTGACTCATAGGCTTGAGCGCATGCCATACAGCATCGACACGACGGATTACCAAGTACACTGTAAGCTAAATTTACACACAGCAGCAGAGCTTGAGACAAGCAAACACACGCAACAGCTTGCCAGACACTTGCCACTGCGCCCCAGCGCACGCTGTCGCATGCAAGACGTGCACATGTCGCACTACCAGAAACCGCAAACCAGCCGTCCAGCTGGCAAGCATCTAGGAATTTACTGGCATGCGCACTGCTGCCGGAGCAGCTACCAACACCCAACACCCAAGGCACAAGGACAAGCACAAGCACAGCTGCTCTGGGAGGCCCGACCCACCTTGCCACCAACAGCAGGACAACCTCCTCAACAAGCCTCTGCAGCAGCAACCCAAAATCCACCACAGTGCCCCTGCGCCCCTGCGCTCCTCGCCGCCGCCGTCAACTCAGCAATGCGATTGAGATCATCCGACATGAGCTCGTCTTTGTCGTCATTCAAACGAAGCGGCGCCGGCAATGATGCACAACGTTAGCGAAGCATTGTTATGCGTAATTCGCCACACTCACGCTAACGCAAACAGGCTAACCAAGCACTAACGTCGTTTAGGGTTTTGTGGAATTAGGGCACTTCGCTGGTGGCGCTGTGGAGGTGGCCATGGCGGACGCCGACGGCGGCGGCGGGGTCAAGCTGGTCACTGGGCCGGTGCTGCTGTCGCTGGCCAAGCACACGGCCAAGGTGTGCGCCGCACAGAACACTGCGTTTGTGGATTGCAAGCGCGCGGACGCCGATCCTGCCAAGTGCTTGCAGCAGGGCACCGCCGTCACCTCTTGCCTGCTATCCCTGTAAGTGCACAATGCGAGAATTTTGCAATCTCCGTTAGATGGTTGTGCACAAACGCTCTGAGTAGCGATTCAACTCCCGCATGTTGTGCAAACCTCCGCATACGCTGCACAGTGATGAGCAATGTGCGTGCAGCGCTGCCTTAATCGCCATTGGCATTGTTTTGTTGCAAAATTCGCTGTATCATAGCCAACGCTTACACTGGCTGACAACGCTTTATAGCTTGCAGGACGTGAACAGCAAATGCGGTGCATCTTTCAACAAGTATGTCGCATGCATGGACTACTACAGCAACGACTTTGAGAGTTGCCGAAAAGAGGAGCGGGCATTCCACAAAGAATGTCCCCTACCTTAATGATGTGGCTGCCAGTTGCATATATAGATGTACCCTAGTTATCATTTCGGGAACTACAGCACGCTGCACCAGCACTACAGCACTGATGCACGCCTATTGAAGGAGGAGGGCCTTCCTGGAGGGTGCAGCGTTCATCATCCCAAATGATCAGATGACATGAATGGATGCAGCAAGCAAAGACTGACCAGCGAGCGCAAGGTGCCTGATGTGCAGGAGTTGGCATGGGATGGCTTAGCGTCATGCACAGTTTGTAGTACTTGTTGATCGTATTCTTTCCAGAGACACTCATAGGTTGCTGTCCGAACTACCGCATGCACACTGTATGCAGCATCCCAGAGGCCCATTATGTTGTTTGTGCATTGACATCAGTGCGGATTGTACAGCGCAGGTATGTGCGTATCTATTCGTGCATACATCATGCACTAGTCTTCCTGCGAGTGCAGCTCTTATAGCATCATCATGTAACCACAGTCACAGCAACTTGAAGGCATAACACGACAGAAAGGCAACCCTCTATGACATTGACATGCCAGCGTTGAGCTGTCAGTGCAGCTACAATGCCTAGCACACACGCCTATCACGAGAAAGTAGCTGGGAATCGGCCATGTTGGGTCTGGTCAGTATGCAGTGCAACAAAGAGCAATTCTGTGGCGAGTTTTGCCTCATGATACATGTTGAGGCTGCTGGTACATGCAGAGCTACACATTTTGCTTGGCATGCTACGCTGTAACGCTACTATGGTGCTGCATGCGGCGATGTCGAGACCTCGGATGTGAGACCATCGTCATTGTGCATAGAGTAGATGACAAGCCATATGCCGGTGGTGAGTATAATGCACCTCACTGTGAGTCTGGTTGCATCTACGGGAGTCAGTGACCCTTGGGTGGCGGCCCCCTTATATAGCTCAATCTGAGAATGTTGATCTTGTCTTGTCTGAATTTTGAAACGCACAAATCCAGCTCGCATTACATGAGTCTCAAGCCTGCAGCAGCCCTCTGAGGCATAACATTGGCCGGAGACCAAGAATAAAGTCTTTTGGCAGGTCTAGATATGGGCTTGACGCCAATGAGCGCCCTTAGGCCCCTTGCTGGTACAGGTCACCTGCAACAGGTGCAGTACAGGTAAAGAAAAGCCAGCGTGCTGCTGATGCTGGCATGTGGCAACACAGGCAGCTGAGCTGTGCGCTGCTCTGCAATCATCAGCCGGCGATCAAGGCCTGACTGATGCAACTGCATGGATGCACGGCTTTATGTCACATCACTAGCCAGCAGTCGCCTTGAAGTCTGTTACTGTACAGCTCCGAGGCTGCGCAGCTAGAACCAGCGCAAGTCCACAGTTTGCTCAGGCATTGACAGCAACTACACGGCCCTGTATGAAAAACGCCCTCGGGAGATCAAACCCACACGCGGACTCAATCTCAGTACATCGAAGAGCAGGCCGGGCTGCTAGACTGGGCCAGAAAACCGCAAACATATAAAATCAGCCCTACTGGAAAGCCTATACAAGTGTGGGTGGGTCAGGCTGGTGGACTACAGCCTGGTGGTGCCTCCAGAATGGGGTTGCCTGTTGCCTGGTGGTGGATGCCGGCTGCACTGGCTTGGCGCATTGCTGCATTCTTGCTGAAGGTAAGCAAGGCGGGTCTTTGAGTGTCAGGCTGTGGCTCTGTACGTGTGACTGCATGCGCAATGCTGGCAGTTCGACTCCTCTGGCATGGAATAGTACTATCCAGTTTGTACAAGTTGCATTAACAAGTGTGCAACTTGGCATGCTGATGATAAGCGCAGTCAACACTGCAGGGCTTGACAATGCATAACTGGCACTGAACCCACTTCTTGTGCTACTGCAATGGGCTTGTGCAACCTGCAGAACTTGCCATCATATGCATATTACCCTATCGCACCAGACGGCCATGTGCACAAAGACCCTGCTAAGGTAATGTTATCACTGTGACCGTGACCTTTGCAGACCCATCCTTTTCATCCAAACCGTGACGGGCTCTGTGCTGCGCAGGTTGCCAGGATAGAAGCGAAGAGGATTTCCGAGGTTCGTAACTGGGACTCTTTTCCAATCCAGAGGTTTACACCATATTGCTAACGATGCAGCGAACCAAATGGCATTGACCACTCATCTGCAGATAAAGACCCAGAGCGCAACAGTGGTGATTCTTGCTAAGACGCTGTCCGACTCGCTCATTACCTGCATTGAAGGGTGGCTCGAAAACGATCCAGGGGAGATCCTTGTCCTGTGAGTACAGCAAAAAGGAAACTTTCTGTGACGTGAACAACATATGCAGCTACTTACAACTGCTCAGGTCGCCATGGGCGTTTTACAACTCGGTGCTGTGGCGCTGCGCCGCGCTGAAGGATGCACGAGTGCGTGTGCTGCAGCGTAGCGACCAGGACAAGTGCGATCGAAAGGCGCTTCTGAGGGCTGCCAAAGTTGCAAGCGTAAGCAACTGCATTTTCAGCTTAACAACATCTGTTGAAGTGCCTGCCTAACGCTGTACTGCTCCAACACTTGTTCTTCGCAATATTCAACAGACACCCTACGTGGTGCTTGCCTGCTGCGATTCTAACTTCACCAGCCCTGCGCCTCGCTCGCTGGCTTGGCTACTGGGCCCTTTTGCTTCACCTGAGGGTGATGTGGACCTCGTCGGCGCGCTGCAGCAGACAGCTCCCGGCAGTCAACAGGGGATGTTTCTGTTCACATGGTTCGAGGAGTTGCAAGCACAGGTGCACACAAGAGCATGACGGAAATGCAGCGAAGGAGTGCATGTTGGCCACAGTGTGATTGGCAAAGCAGGTACTGAGCTAACCTGCAAGCCATCCCCAGGCGCTTGAAGTTGACAGCACAACCTGCTGGGTGCTTGATGGCAGCCTTGTCCTCCCGATCAATGGAGCAATGGCGTATCGCCATTCGCTTCTGACGGCTAGCGACTTTGAAAGGCAAGTAATTAAGCATACCTGCAGACAATGAGATACTCAATCAGCCAGTCACAGCAAGTAAGCTCAGTAGTAGGCTCACCAGACTACCACAACAAGCCGCAAACCCAGCACGGGCTCAAGCATGTGCTGCTTGAAGTAAGGACCTTGTGCTATTCACATCTTCAGTGTCAATGCCAATGATCACCCCCAATGGTTGACTGACTGTTTGTGACCTGCAGTGCCTTCACTGCAAAAGGAAAGACCAGGGAAGGAGGCTTCATTCAAAGGTTTGCTAACTCTAGACCTTGTACTCTAAAGGTAACCTAGAGTCAGCTTGAATGCATCACATGGAGTACAACCTGCGACAGGTGGGTGGCGGCGCACGGCTACAAGGCAAGGCTGCAGATACAGCCCGACTGCCAGATGCAGAGCATGGAGCCGATGACTGTCGCAGTTTTTGGCAAGGTTCAAAGCTTCGCATGTTGTCTCAACGGGTAGTAGCTTGCTGTGTGGCGTCTGCCTGCAACCCTGGGGTGACCACGTCAGCGTGTCGCGTGTTCTTGTGTGTGCACAGGTGTGGCTAAGATATCGGGATGAGGCTCGCTTTACATGTGCTGCCCTCTTTGGCACCAAGAAGCTCTGGAGAAGGCACCCGCTAACAACCATCATGCTGTTTGACAAGGTAATCCGCGAAGGTGTCAGTGCTCATGCGATGCATCTACTGCTCAGCCTTACCTTTGGTGCAGTTGATTTCCCCATTTACTACGCTGTTGGCTGTTTCTGGGGCAGTGGCGTACCTTGCTTTGCTTACGGATATTCCATTTGGGCTGGTGGGTTGGCTCTGATGATGCAAGCTGCTATGCCTGGTGCAAGAGGAGGCAAGCCAACACGCTCAACCAGTACTCGTTTGACAGTTGTGTGCCATCGGAGGGGTGACTATGCTTGTGCTCATCGCAATCGGGAACTACCGGTTTCTTATGGTGCGCAAACAAATGCACACAGTATCTGCAGAAGAGGGGACCGTGCATTTAGGCATGACAGCAACAATGCGTCGTGACTTGCACCATGACACCCGCAGGTCAAGAAGCTGCGGTTCTTGGGACTGCCTCTCGTGGTGTTGTACACATATGTCCATGCCTTGATGCAGGTAGTCTCTCAGCTGTACGTGGCGTGCACTGTGACGCAACTACCTGTCGGCGCGCTTACAATGTTGCCACAGGTTGTGACACTCCTGACTGCTTGGATTCCTAGCAACATCTTCACTTGGTGCTGCTCAAGTGCAAACGATTCTCTTGAAGCACATGTAAGTTGTCACATGATCCATCCAGTCACTACCAAACATGTGCGTTGGTCTCACACATTGTTGATACATGTACCGCACACGTGCTGACTTGCACCAGGACATGCAGCACTTGCCTTGCAATGGCATAGTGATGTTATATATCACCCAATGGCTGTGAGACAGGAGACTGCAGAGTCAGGCTGGACGTTTTCGGAAGACTGAGTGATGGCTGACCAAACAACCACACATAGTGTACGTGTACAACAGAACACAGAGGATGTGTGATTGGGCCAACAAGTTTTATGTACAACAGTCAACACGTTTATATCCCTACATTAGATCCACGTTGACACCATTTTGGTAAGCTTCAGATACAGCCTGATGTGCACGTAGGCCGTTTGAGCGCACGACTCGTCTACGCTTGTAACAAACGGCTTCACCTCAACTCGTATTGATCAATGACGCAGATGCAGCAAAGGCTGTTGCGGCATCAGCATTGCATCCTGCGCGACATGCAGTCAGGAGGTCTGCTGCATTGAGTGCCCATGAACAGAATGCCCATTCAACAGTCACCTGATGCATGGTGTTCCTGCGAAGCACAAGAGCAACATCCCTTGCTGCAACTGCTGTGCTTGTGGACACTGCGCAAGTAGCTACAGCTTCTTGCAGTTCATACCCGTTCAACTGCATCGCCCTCATCACCTGCAAAGAGCCACTCTCAGACCATGCAGCTTCTTCTATCACTAATTGCACCATGGTAACCAGCATGCCGTTGTCATGCGCAAGTTGACAATCACAGCAACCAGCGGCACCCTGGCAACCAAACAGCACCAGGGTGCGGTGGACCAAATGCACACTCGATACAGCGATATTGGCTCACTTGGTCAGCGACAACTTCCTTCATGTGCCCCAGATGGCCGCCAGCCATGCGTGCATCCCGAACATGGTAGCCAAGTGCGTGCAGCGTTTGAACAACCTCATGGACATTGATGTCGCTGGCCATGTGCATATCATGCATGCCATATCCAAAAACTCCCCTTTGCTCCTGTGAATCAACTGTCAAACCACCCACCACATATATAACACCACGGACATTACGTTTGTGCATAGCCTAACCTGATGAGGCATCGTTGGCTGCATGCCCGCCATGTGTGGCGCATGCTGCCAGAAAGAAAAAGAAGCAGTATAAGCAATGGCGAGAGCCATGTGTAAAGGAGCACAAACCAGCATTGTGACTAATGCTACGATACCCTCGCCGAGCAGCAGTCAGGTGCTTCTGGGACCACAAGAAAAAGTACACTGCAGGCTATTCAACTGACCTGCATGGCAACTGAGGCGCGTTCCTCAACACGCTCCTGACCCTGCGCATGGTGTTCTGGTTGGCTATGTGTCTCCATGCGTACTCGTTTCCTTCCACGCTTGCTACTGACATCCGGAGTAGCAACTCCAGAACCTGCCATTATCTGCGGACCAAGTCAGGCAATGTATTGGCGGAGTTGAAAATTGCAGCTTGGGTGATGGTCCCCGCTGCATGCGAGCATTCCTACAAGTTGCAACAACACTTCAGCTGACCTGGCCCCAGCTGCAGCCCTCTAGTTGCTGCAAATGCAAAGCTGCATCACGCAGCACTTCATTGACAGCATGCGCCAACCGTGTCTTCTTTGTCCCTCTATTTCCGCTGGTTAGCTTCACAACCAGGGCGCATATGAACCGGACTTTTTGTCGGACACTTATTGAAACCTGCAAGCACACGACGCAGGTGTCACCAAACTATGCGCTACTATTTGTGATGTATGAATTGTTACAAACCTGTCGGAAGTCAGTTGTGTCGTCCGGCTCCATGTTTGGTTGCAACGCTATTGACTCATCACCTGCTGCCTCAGCAAAGAAGTTTCTGACGGATTCCTCCAATGATTCTTTTTTCTGGGCGAGTTTGCCTCTGCGCCACATTGACGGCCGTCCTCTCACTCTGCACATTGGTTTTCTTGCATGTGGCACCGAATGCTGTTTGTTGTGTATGGGCACGCGCGCGCGTGTGTGGTGTGGGTGGGACCAGGGGGGGGGGGGGGGGGGGG